>CM077672.1:458576389-459011389 GCA_039707655.1 Elymus sibiricus
CTGGCAGGCCTCGCCCGCCGCAAGGCCGCACGTGGCAGCCCGTCGAGCTGCGGCGGGCGCAAATCGGCGTACGAAGCAAGACCCATCTGGCGGGCATTTCCATTTACCGCTCAGGCCGGGGAGCCGCGACCCGGCCCCCGGAGGCCGGCCCCCCAGCGGGTGTTCCCGGCGTCCGCTGCCGCGAAGCCGACAAGCTGCCAGGCGAAGCCGCCCGGCCGAACTCCGGCGCTTCATCAACAGAACCGACTCCTCAGGGTGGTAAGCTGCAAAGGCTCCCCTGCCTGAAGCCGGCGAACCTTCACAGCTTCGGGGACTACTGTCGGGGGGATGACCCCCGGGTAGGCAACGGAGCCCGAATCCCTTTCGGAAAATCATCAGAGCAAGACAAGTCCCTCTGGCCGGCTTGCCAGGCACGCCGGCTCCCCAGCGCGAGCCGGCTCGGCGTGGCAACCCGGCCTGGCTGGCTGGCCCATGCCGGATGGCCGCGAGGCGGCGAAGCCTTAGCGACGAAGCAAGCGGTGCTACAGCGCTCCTCCCTTTACCCTGACAGAGCAGGTGAGGCTGCAGCTTTCCTTGCGCCCCCGCCCGAGGCGGGCGGTGTCAGTGAGGCGCGGTCCTGTACAAACGGCGGCACCGACCTCCCTCTGACGATGGACAAGACGCGCCACAGTGCCTCGAACCCAGACTGACGAGACAAGACCCGTCACGATGCCCGCGCCAGGCAGGTGCGGCGCACCTGGCGACCCAGCACCCGGCGACCCGGCATCCCGGCATCTGGCGGCCCGGCGACCCGGCCACCGGATCCTGGTCAATGACACCAGGGGCCCGCGCCTCTGGTACGTTACCGTTGTAACCCTGGGGGTCGGCCTATAAGACCCCCAGGGAGGCCTCCGTGCAGAGGGATCGGGTTTTAGTGGCTGAGAGTTCGAGTTAGTGCGGTAAGGTCAGTTCTCACCCTAGCTAGCTCTCTCCAGATCACGAACACTCGCACAGGAGAGGCAGAACGGTGGCTCAGCCCCTTCTCCCTCCTCCGTCCAAGCAGCTCCAGGAACGACTCTGTAACCTCTGTGCTTATCAGCTCACACGACAGGAGTAGGGGTGCTACCTCTCCAGAGGGCCCCGAACCTGGGTACGTCTTGTGTCCCGCACTCGCTCGTGCCAACCTCGCCTCCGGAACCCACCGGCGTCCTATCGTAGCCCCACCTCATAAGCCATCTCATGGCATCTGCCGTGAATCACGCACCCCCAGCGACAATACCACGACATCCACTCACGCGGCCGCAACCCTAAAATCCATACTTGACAACTATGCTCTCGCCACCTGTCTTACTATAAAGTTCCTTAAAATAGCCTACATCCCTCTACACATAGACCCCTCGAAACCAGATAACATCGCTACAACCATGACTTGCACTTTGTCTCCTTTGCCTCAAACCTACCTTTATCTTCCTCTTTCCCCCACAAAGCTACTAGCTTCGGCTTTCAACCCTATCATCACTTTCGTCCATGGTTACCTACAAGGTTGGGTGGCCAAGTTGCTCTCATAAGGGACTAGGCTTACCCTCCTTGCCTCGGTTTTAGACTCCCTTGTTATCGCTACTTTATGTCTATGCTCCATCTACCCAAAAGAGTACTAAAAATTCTAGACGCCATTCACCACGCTTCTTCTGGACAAATGAGGAAATTTGCAAAGGAGCACAATGTCTTATCGTTTCGGAAAATGTTTGAAAACCAAACAAATTTAGTGGTCTAAGTATCAAAAACTTGCTTATTAAAAAAAACTGCCTTCTTATGAATTTCTCTTTCAAACTACTACAGTCCTAGACATCATTTGGTCTATCGGTGCCACCACAGATGTTCTCTTCTTGTAACCGATAAGCCCAATATGACATTTCCTTCCTTTGGAATGTAGTAAACGCCTAGCTCCCATACATCACTACTCAATATTTCTTTTGTTCTCACTAGGCCTCTTTTTTTAGACTCTTGGCTACTAAACCTACCACTACGAAAAGCCTTCCCCATACTTTTTTCTCACTCAATCAATGACAGGGTCTTAGTGGCTACTATTTGACAAGATTGCTTATTTGTCTAACCTGAGGAACCACCTCATTATTGTTACTTTTGCCGAGTTGGATGTTGTTTTGTCTTACTTGTAGGATTTCCAATCCAGCAGGGCTAATATTTTGATCGCTTCTTGCTGCATGAACTACCCTTCTTTGCTAGGAACGCCTACAACACCATCACCGATGATTCTCACATCAACCCCAACACCATCACGCGCAACTGGTCTTCTAATGTTCCCATCAAAGTGAAAATATTAGACTGTCTTCTATTTCGTGATCGTTTGAACTTCAAGCAAAAGCATTTTGGATATTATGAGCCTTGTTTGGGGTAATGGAGGGAGTATATAGCATGCATGGTAGAAAACCATTTCTTTCAACCCGTAGGCAACTACCCTGGTCTAGAGAGGAGGGACTCTCGATCTAATAAATATATAAAATAAATAGAAGACTTAGTTATCAAGAGCAAGTCCACACCATTGATGAGCAAGGTATACCCTGTACTTATGAGCAAACCAATATAATCAGTGGCAACTAGTCTAGTTAGGCTGCTAGTCTCGCTCTGATGCAAGACGTGCGGGTTGTAGCGAAATTAAGATTAACTACTTTACCATATTTAAATCCTTGTATAATTTCTTATTTTGGATATTAGCACAACATTTGTATGTATCAGATGGCATCACACGCAGTTCAGGTGAGCATGTCAAATATTTAAAACATATATATACAAAAGTAGTCGAAAAACTGCATTTTTACTTTTTTGATTGTTACTATTAGAGATGCTATTTCTACCAAGTACAAAACAACACATGTTATCAAATTATTACTAAATCACTATAACTTGCAAGACACATTTGGACACACAAAAGTGGTAAGGAATCATGCTAACGGTAGAATTTATACCCTAGAAATTTCTACAAATATGTTTATCTAATTATACACTAATACCCGATATTAAGATATTTGTTAGACCATGTGCTTTGGAGATCTCCATCATAAATATGTATACAATATATAGTTTATGCAATTGGCAAAGGCTAATCCAGGAAGACTTTTTTTATCAAAAAAATACAATTTAAATTTAACAAATTGCATTTGTATGTTTCAATCATATACATTACAAATGTATGACAAATTATGTTGCAACTAATATTTATTAAGTAGTTAATAGTGCCATAAGTAAAAGAAAAAATACTTGTTAAAATTGTGCCACGCTAAAATAAGTTTTAAATATGTACAAAATTTTAGTATAAATTATGTTTTTACATTATTTTAATTCACTCTGGATCCAGTTTAAGTGATGAGATTGGTGTGTTTCATCAGTGCAAATGTAGCTTGTTCCAAAAAAAAATGGAAAACAGGTGGGAAGCCAGTAGAGATTTTTGGGTGGGACACCATTCAATTTGTCTAGCCATGTGATCGATATGCATTCTCCAAGGTGGATTCGATGGGGGCACATCCTGTTTTCATTGTGAACATCTGGTTATCTTTTTTACTACGCGTGGTAGAGAACAATACTGGAGCCATTGTTGGTGCTGGCCAGTAGCAAGGCCCTACTTCCGCCCAATCTATTAAGACATAATGATTTCAGTGTTGTATCTCTCATACTTTCTTAACAATAATCGTGTTGTCTTCTCTAAAATTGGTTTTTATATATACTCATCAACATTTCATAATTTTTGACCTTTCTGGATGTGCACAAATTGAAACCCTTAAAAAAAACTGACAACATTAATAGGAACTCAAATACGTATCCTTGAGGGAAACCTAGGTGGTGGAGCTGTACATCCAGTCCCCACCCAAGTGAGCTAGGCTCACTGTTGTTGTCGTGAAAATAATAGAAGATTAGGCAGTATCACTACATAATCACCACAATGTTTAGTTGAGGACGTGATGGCGGCCTTATAATGAAGGTCATCATACACCAACAAAATTGACAATTTGATGTTTTTGAATAGGTTCGGTTCCCTTGATGGAGCACGACATACTCTTATGCTGGAAAGACGTCAACGGAGGTTTAGTCGCAGAATCGAGTTGTACACGACTCTCAGATACCCTCTCCAAACATTTATTCCTCGGCGTTGATTCAAGTCCTAGGCGACATTTCAGACTCGGACCTAGAAGTCCTTGAACTCATCTTGGAGCTCTAGTGCCCTCCCCTTTCTTTGGTTCAAGTGAGAGTGAATGGAGTACATGTCCATGGAGGGACTTATACAAGTTATGGTTTGCTGATAAGGACTAGAGCTAACCTTAGTTGTGGTAGGTGGGGAGTGTATTTGGGTCCTGGCGACAGGGGGGGATTATAGTCCACGATGAGTCATCCGTCTCATATCTCCACCTTGATGGGTTTCTCTAGTTATTTGGTCATATTCTTGACTTGGACCCCTTTGGTTCTTATTCCTTGGTTTGGCTTTGTATTTTCTAAATTTCTTCTTCTTATTTGATCCGTTGATCATTGATAATTGTTTCCACATTACATGTATGTGATGTAAGATTAGATGGGAAACTAGCGGGACTAAGTGTTCGCACAACACTCACTTTGTAACTCACCCTCTTTTTGGACAAGGTGCTAAAATTTTGAATCAGAGAGACAAATCAATACTATGTGGGGGTATGGGCATATGGCATGACTAAATCAAGTACAAATAATCAAGCTTATATACGAGAGTGTGGTGCATAAACGTTTTTCCTCCTCCACAAGAGACTCCCTTCGCAACTAGGGTTTCCATGCCTCCCGCCGCCATCGCCGCCCATCTGCTTCGTCTCCTCTGGCCTTAGGGCCATGGAGGCACGGTGGATCCCGACCCTTACCGGTGGGAGGGCTCCTGCCACGTGTTTAGGTGTTCTGTTAGTTTCTTTAGGGTTTCTGTCTTGCTCAGAAAGGTGAGGTAGCGGCGGCTCCCTGAAGATGGAATAATGTTCTCCCCACCTAGTCCCCTCCCTGGCGGTGCATCTGGCGGATCTTGCAGGCAGGGCCGGTCTTGAGATTTTAGGGGCCCGGGGCGAAACTAAAGCTCGGGGCCCCCTCATATAAATATCATCATAGTAATAGAAAATAACCGTGGCAAAGCAATATTGGTATGAAATATTTTATACACACAATCCTTCTTGATATGAAATATTCATATAAACATCATATATATTAAGGGGCGTACCCACGTTTAGCTACCCGGGTGAAAATATTTTTCTTTGTAAGTTTCATGCAAAGTTTAGTGTGTGACACCCCATCTTTAAATGAAAATTATGAGTGTTATATGCTAGGACACCCGGTCTTTTCCTCTCTGGGTCTATATGAATTCAAATCAATCCAAAAGCAATATTGGTATGAAATATTCATATGAAATAGTGTACACACAATGCTGAAAAAAACAAGTTTGCATAAAGTTCAACAGTGCAAGCTATGCATCATATATGCGAATGCAAATTACTTAATTAGCAATGTATATATAGGGATTAAGGAATGGTAATATGGTATTACCTCGGACCGGTTGGATCGACATCAATGATCGTCTGATCAGATGCTCGGCAAATGGCAATCATGCGATGTGGAGGGGCGCGCGTCTGCGGAGGTGCTCGGCGATGTGCCTGGGTGTGCGTGGTTGAACTGACGACTGATGTGGAGACCGGAGAGCGGAGTTCATCGGTGAAATCGGCGACTCGCGATCAGGGGATAAGGTCGGGACAAGATTGCGATCGTTGTAAAGAATCGTTCTCGCGATCGGATCGGATCTGATCGGAAGGGAATTAGGAAACTGAACAACCGTCACGCGCGATCATCGCATACGAGGACTACGGAATGATGTACAAGGGCCCTGATGACCGAACGAGCAGCCGTGTGCGTGGGCTAGCCTAAGCTACTTGCGTCTACGTGCCCAGCCCAGGGCCAGCTGGCCCAGCTCGTACGTTGCGTGTGCGTAGACTCTAGCTGGCTGCGTATAGCTGCATGCGTGGCTGCGTCCGCGTACTTGCCGCCGTAGTCCGTAGACGTACCTGGGTCGGGGCCCCTGAATCTTGGGGGCCCGGGGCGGCCGCCCCCCTACCCCCCCTCAGGGTTGGCCCTGCTTGCAGGATTCAGTCGGTGTTTGTCTTCAGTGGTTGTACTTGGATCCGGTCTTCGCTCGTCTGCATTCATGTGTCTACAGGTTGGATCCTTTCGATCTACACTTCTCTTCATCAGCGACGGTTGTTGTTTTGGTGCGTTGGTTCTTTGGGGTCATAGCAAGACGACTTCCCGACTGTCTACTACAACAAGGTTTTTCTGACTCCGATGAAGGAGGGCGATGACGGCGACACGCCTTCGGCTAGCTCCAGTGCCTGTAGTTGTCGCTAGGTGGTCTACAGGCATAGATGTAATTCCTATTTCTTCTTGTGTTCTTTGTACTGCCATGATGTTGATGAATAGATCAGAAGTTTTGCCCAGAAAAAATCAAGCTTATACACATGAGCATACCAGCACGTCGTCACATCCTATGCATGTTTTTTGTTGGTTGAAACTAGATCACCCCCACGATACGTAAGTTCAAGGCTTGCACACAAATCTGGCAACAATCCAGTGTGTGCTTAACTGCATTATATATATTCGTCTCGCAGTATCTTGAGATTCTTTAGAGAAGAGATTTAGGGCTCATTTGGTACAAAGGATTTCATAAGAATTTTGGAGGATTGGAATCCTTAGAAAATTTTCCTATATTAGTTGTTTGATTCATATGATTGAATCCTATAGAAATTTTTTCCTAAGGATTTCTTTGTACTACTTACCATAGGATTTCTAGCATCCACTCAAAACTCTTTGAAAGAATCATTTGTTTTCCCATGATGCAATCAACAGACCAAAATCCTCTAGGATTGAGACGAGCATGACATTCCAATCCTTAACTATTGGGATCCGACCAGACCTCCTACTCACACATGTTGAAAAGACTTGCTATAAGATTAAGGGTAGCTGGGAGTACATATCACGCAAACTTGACTAGTGGATGACAAGGTGGAGGTGGTGACTGCTCCGAACGGCTCAACACCCGCAAATGAAGACTTTACGACAGGGCCGGGCTATGTGTTTCATGACTACATGGAGCGTTGAGAAGCTTATTTGCTATGTGCTTATATATACGCTAGCGTCGTAGTTGGTCTACGCTCCTCTTGTTGAAGGACCGTGATATAGGCTTTCCTACGGAATGAAGTTACGGCCTGAGCTGTGAAATCTTGATTGGAAATCAGGAGGGGGTGGGACCCACACTAAAAATAGGGGGAGAGGTTGGTGGAGGGAGGATACTTTAGGTGGTGATCCGTGCATCTTGCCCGCAAGTCTAGAATTTTTATATAGGCATTCTCAAGAAAAAAGAATTTTTGTATAGGCTATGTCTCTTCGCTTGGAGCAAGTGGTCTTTGAGCTTTTTTTTTTTTTGTGTGAATGGCATTCTAGTCTACGGATTGGCTACATAGATGTGTTTCCCTTTTATATTTTACTATTCATATATACGATAGTTTTTTCCAAATGATAGATGTGTGGCACGAAGCACTCCAGTCCTGACGTTTTTTACAGCTAAAGTTGTCATCCGATAAGAAAAAATAAACCTAAAAAAACTGAAACTTGCCATCTAAAAAGAAGTTGCCATCCCCGCGTCACTAAATTTGCCATAAAAAACGTCAGGATGAGCACAGGGACGGATGCAGGGGGGACGAGGGGGGGCGAGACCCCCCCCCCCCCCCCCCCCAACGATCGTGTCATCCCGTGTAGCGATCAGCTATAGGCTAATTTTTTTTGCCTGCGCACTTGTCTGTTTAGCTTGCTTCGCCCCCCCTATCCATTGGGCCTTTATTACTAATGTGAAGCATCAGCCCATCTGCTCATGTACAGCCCATTGGCTAAAGGCACAAAATCAACGAACTGGCCAGACTAACCACGAACACCTTAGTTAGTTGCAGAACGCAGCCACGATTACGCACGCACATATCGTCGCTTCGTTTCCAAACCGCCGCTGCGATCTAGAAGGACGCCTGTTGCGATCGGATCTCTCATCTCTCCATCGCACGGCCATTGAGTAGCGGAGAAGGGAAGCGGACGCCGCCACGCCGGGACAGGCAGGTGTTGATCCACAGAGACGTTGCCGGTTGCCAGCAGACAGGGTGCACGGATGGGCAGCAACAACACAAGGGGAGAAGGTAGTTGATTTTCGCATCAGATTAATTCGTGCCTTTGAAAAGTATAGAAGTATAATCACACAGACTATAGTCTATAGTCATTAAGAAGAAGAAGAAGAAGAAGAAGAAGAAGAATTAATTCATATTTTTTTCAAACCAGTAGGTTCAAACTCTCAGCCATCAAAACCAGGGACAGATTCATGGGGTCAAAGGGCCAGTTAGTAGCAGCACGCAGCAGATCCATAATCACTTCGTTTCCAAGCGGCCTGCTACAATCAAGCGTCACACATGTCGCTTGCCTGCTATTGGATCTTTCCGTGACTGTTGCATCACAATCAGGAGAAACGGAGATGGGAGGCCGACCGCACTAATGGCAACAAAACGAGGAAAAAAGGTAGTTTATTTTGAGCATTATATTAGTCCTGGTTGGTCCTTCCCAAACTAAACATCTTTCTCTCTATACCACTCTTCTTAATTTGCTTCCATAGAATCGCATGCTTTCGCCGGTTCTGGCTTTGGTATTGGGTTAAATCAGTGAGGTTCATCTCGCCAATTCCAATAAAAATAATGAGATAAGGTAATGTATTATTTACCCACATTGCATTACTACAAATTATTACTTCATGAAATTGTCTTGTGTTTCTAGTGTTGTGAGTTTATTTTATCATTTATCAATTTTCTTTAAGTTTTGATCATGTGAATGGAATGAATAGAGAAGAAAGGGCATGTTTGCACCATGGCATCTCCATTAGACCAGACCCTAAGATTTTATTTTTTATAACATAGACGTTCCCCATGAGACTTAGTGTGAAACCTCGCCCCCCCTATGTCAAAATCCTGGCTCCGTCCCTGGATGAGCACGTAGCCTTCCTCCTGCAGCCTGCCGTGGAGGAGCGACCCGTCCGCCCGGTGAACCGTGCCGGCCTCGACCTTGCCGGCGCCTTTGTAGCACGCCCCAGCGCGGCACGCGCACGGCAGCTCCACACCGGCGATCTCGGCCGTGTCGAGGATGTAGGCGTCGTCCGGCGCCTCGAGCTCGTACTCCCGTCCTTCCGGGGTCACCAGCTTCACCCTGTAGACGGCCGCCGCGGAGACGTTGGGCTTGTAGAGGGAGGACCTAACAAGGAGGCTCGGGACCTGCAGCAGCGCGCCTTCTCGGCCGGCGAAGCTTAGAGACGGAGGGCGAGGGCTCGTCGCCGCTCTGCGGGTGGCATCGGTTGTTGTTCGAACGCTGCCAAGGAGCGCGCGGGAGGTTGCAAACATGCCGGTTGACATTTCCCTTGCGTTTCCTGTCGTGGTGGAGTGGGCTGTGGGCGGCGGCGGCGGTCACCTTTAATAGGCGGCGGCGTCACGACGACGGCATGAGCCCCGGTGCTGGGTTGTTTTCGTTAGGATCCGATGGTTTCTGTTAGGATCCGGACCTACACGGAGAAGCTTCATCGGCGACCTCTGGCGCAAGCGCAGCAGCCTTGGACACGGCCTATGCACGACCAACTTGGTCTGTATTGAATTCTGTGCACGCATTTTTATTCCGGATACTTGTACTATTACTCAAGTAGATGTTACAATCTGAATTACAAAGATCAACTATCTCTAGATTAGGCTCATGACAAAGTGAACTGGGATTTTCTTTTCCATATTCTGAAAAAAAAAAGGATTTAATGAGGCCTAGATGAACTGGTTTGAGGTAGTGGTCAAGGGAAGGACGCCTAATATCCATAGGTACAAGCACCGGGGGTCCATAAACTTGCGCGGTCGGTGATGATTTGGTCCATGAACTTGTAGAAGTTGACTCCACCATCCACTAACTTGCAGCTCCGGTAAAAAACCATACCCAATCAGACACGGCCACTTGGCACTAGAGATTTTGCAAAGACACCCCTGTCATGTCTGTAATTTATGTGCGGCTGCGCGAGCCCGGAGAGCGTAAAAATGGGAACCGTGAGAAGTCCAAGTTAATGATGTAGTTGAGAGAAAATTTGGGAGTTTCAAAGGTGTGAGGCAAAGAGCACTACTCTCCCCTTTCCTTTTTTAACATTGATGCTAACTGTTTGCAAAGGATAGTTCAACATGCTCATAATGGTGGCCAAATTGTTGGTTCAAATGCTCTAAAAAATGTTGGTTTAAATCCTCATTTGATTGATAAAGGGGTGGCCATTTTTCAGTATGTTTATGACACAATAATGTTCATTTAAGATGATATTGAAAGTGCTAGGAATTTAAAACTGCTTCTATACCAGTTTGAGCAAATGTCGGGTTTAAAAAACAATTTTCAAAAAAGTGAGGTTTTGATAGTGTTACATGATGATGTTAAGGGGTCAATGTATGCTGGAAGAATGGATAAATCTATTAAAAGATTATTATTTTTAGCAAGGAAGTGGTACCAGGAAAAAGTACCACATGATGAGATGGTCTGTCGTATCACTTATATGTAGACCCCAAAAAAAAGGGGGCTTGGCATTCATAACATGGAAATATTTAATATCAACCTATTATGAAAGTGGTGGTGGAATCAAGAAAATGAAGAAGTATTATGGCAGGAAATGGTTAGAAAGAAATATATAATTCAACATGGTATTTGCCAGATTAGTAGTTATGTGGATTCACCATAGATTGGGACGACCAGTCGGTATTCGAAGATCCTTTGGGCTTAAATAGACTAAGCTCGTTGCCTAAAAGTGGAGCTCATATTATCCACCTTGACCCCCACATATTTTTAATCCTTCCTCCATATATATTATTATATAAGATAAGTCTCATAACAGCCTCATTCAGATCGAGTCTAGTCGCCGCTACGGTCACATCAATCCGTTATGGCTCAGACCCTCTTAGCAGTTGGATCCTTCGGGAAGCCATAGTAGGGATTATGTCAGTACATTCTTAGGCAAGAAGTGGGTTATATCACCCCCTATTATAGACTCGCCGTCTTCGGATGCATCAGTTTATTATGCTTATGCCTAATCTTAATGTTGGCTAGTTACTTCAACTACCATACCCCCACCACCCCTCCTTTTAAGGGGGTTTCAAAGCACCCAGTCACAACTCGTCACACTTGCAAGCACGGAAAATAAAATGTCGGTTTCGTTATTACAACCTTATTTTTTATGTGATAGACAAAAAGCCACGCGCAAATTTTCATTGGGCCTCGGGTGTTCTTAACAGCGATGGATATTCATTTAAGTCCGTCGACATGTAGAGAATTGCTTTTTGAGAGAAGATAGTGACACAAGATAGATTGAAAGCAAAGGGAATAGCTCATATGGAAAGAAACATATATAGTGAATGAAATTCAAAAGAGAATGGAAGAAGGTAAACATAGCATGTCTCAAAAGCGAGGCGAGGGGGCTCCGCCCTACAGCGAGAGGGACGCCTCGCGAGCCAGGCTTTGGAGATGGGGCCTTGCAAAGCCAAGTCAATTCGGGCCACCAAACCCTGCAACTAAGGAAAAGGTTGGCGCACGAATGGCGTATAGAAAAGTTGAAGAAGGCATTCTAGGAGCTAAAGGCATATCACTCATCTCTCATTCGCTTGCTTCCTCGCTGTCCCAACCAATACAATGAGTGAAAGATCTGTTTACTTCCCTTGGGGAAGACACAGTCGGTACATAAGAAACAAAGGTGGCTAAAAACTTCTTTGAATCAGAACCCTTTTTTGTGGGGTCTTTGAATCGGAACCCTACTACCCCCTCTTAGGGCGGTAAGGGGAAGTAGCGATATTCTGATTCCTTCATGGGGAATCAACGAAGGCAGCCACTCCGGTAGCTTTTCGAAGGGTATTCAGAAAAACATATATCTCATCAACAATACTTTGTCTACCCACTTCTCTTTCACGAGTATATTTATGCATTTCCCATGATTATGGATTAAATGGTTGTGAACCTGTGAAAATAGTTAGTTGTAATAACAAGAAATTTGGTTCACTACTTGTGAAACGTTTAATTATTCGATTCAAAGATCGGAATCGTACCTCCAGCGGGCAAGGTATTTCAAGATATGGAAGTTGTGAGATGGAAAGAAAACCACAAAAAAAGATTATTGGCACTAAAACGAAATCCCTTCTTACCAAAAGCTTTTAATAATATGGTCCTGATCTATCATTACGTGTGACTATCTCCACTATAGGAAGAATATCTTCAACATCTCGGAATCGTATTCGACTGCTCTCCTCCTTAATCGCTTCTGGCTAGGCATCTTTCGGCAGAGGAAAGGAGGCGAGTCGCTTCTGGCGAAGCAATTCAATTTCTTTTTTCATCGCATCCACTTAATTTCAATCAGGTCAAAAATATCGAAGACAATTCTTGACGAAGAACCCCATAGATGGAAAGAAAAATAATATAGAATAGTTGGGAAAATTGAATAAAAATCAGGTAATTCTACATGAAATACGGGCATGTGGTAATTGGGAATCGACAACAGACAGACTTTTGGCATGATACTTGGTGTGGGGACAAGCCCCTGAATGAGCAATCTTGAGATTTTCTTGATTTGTAATGAAACTAGCAGAACTGTGAAGCAAATGGCGGAATGTGGCTGCAGATTGACTTTTAGGAGGTGGTTGAATAGGGATAAAATGTTTCAAATGAATAGGTTGAATGGAATGTTGAATTATGTGCATCTTTATCAAGTTGTTGATGCATCCAAATGGAAGTGGCATAAGAATGCAAAATTTACTTTCAAATCCCTATACAATCATTTTCTGATGTAGGCCCAGATAGATATTTTAAGCATCTTTGGAAAGCTAAACTTCCATTAAAAATTAAAATCTAGTTTTGACTCATTCGGTATAATGGCATTACTACAAAAGATAATATGACTAACCAGAGAACATTCTTCACATTTTTTTATTGCTCGGCAGCCAAATACATTTGGAGAATTATGTGCAAATGTATTGGCGGCAGAGATACACTTCGATGTTTTTCCGAGTACTTTTGGTTGATTCCAAACGTTTTGACTAGTAGCCGGAATTTGCAAATTTTGGGGTTGGCTGCCATTTGTCAGGCCATTTGGAAGTTGTGCAATAGAGCATGTTTTGATCATAAATTTGGTTAGATCTCTTGTTGATTTCATTTGCTACGCGTGCTCGTTTATGCACTATTGGGTAGGTTTACAAACTGAAGGTGATCGACAGCTGCTGGAGTAAGGCGCTGACGTGATGCAAAGGGAGGCTCTGGTGGCGCATGATGATAGGTGTGGAGAAAGAAGGGGACAAACTCTATGACTCGAGGCGGGAAGATCCGGAGAAGATGAATATGACAGACAGAAATGATGAAACTATATTAGAAAAACTGTTGCTGGGAGTGTATTTGGTGATGATGAGGTGATCTAGGGTGTTGGATTCCCGCTTTCCAATATACTAGTGGTTGGGGCCCGTCATTGCGGGCCGCTTGAGAGGAAGGTGTGCGCGCATTTCTCCATCTTTAAGGAAAAAAACTCACCTTCATCTCAATTTTTTTTTAAAAATCTCACATCACGTGGACATAACAGCCATCTCGAAAAGAAAAAAATCCTAGAAAAACTTTTCTTGAAAATAAAAAGGAAGAAAGTCTCACTTTCATCTTCCAAAAAACATCAAAAACTTTCTCACCGCGGCCAACCAGCTTGCGCCACGTGGCATAGCTGGTTGTCCTCCCTTGCATTTGGCCTTAATGGGTTTAATATACTATGTTATTTGTTTCGGTTTGTTGTTAGCAGTTAGATGCGGCGCGCCTTCAGCTCCCTCCAGTGCTTGTAGTCGTCGCTAGGTGGTCTACGGATCTGGATGCAATTTTTTTCTAGTATTCGTTGTACTACCTTGATAGTTGATGAATAGATCGAAAGTTTTGTTGCAAAAAAGAAGAAGATGTGGCAGCGGTCTGCGGGACTTTGATTCCTCGGGCCTTTTTTCCTATGTTTTGTGTTGTTATCGTTTGATCGCGGAACCCAATCCTTTTTTAGGATCATATGGGGAGCGACCAAAGATTGTGGCGTAATTCTGCTTCGGATTTTGTATCCAGACGAGATGTGATCCTGAGCATTATAGAGCTGAGCTCCTTTGATTCTCAAAATGAGAAGTTATAGATGTGGAAGATGAAAATAAAAATAAATAAAGTTCATCCAATGACACGTCGGCTGCAAAACAATTTGTAGTTTGATGGTTAGGAGGACAGTGGTATCTCCAGCCCACCAGGGTTCAAGTCGTAGACTTGACACCGGTGCTCACATTTTCCTGAATTTATTTCAGGCCTTCCGGCGATGTCACTTCAGTGAGAAGAGACGTTCATGTCGACTACGAAGGCGTCTGTGGCGACTTCATCAATCTCAAGATGATTTGCCGCCTCAGTTTCTTAAATATGTTCATAGGGGTAAGGTGTGCGTGCATACGTTCATAGAGGTAAGTGTATGTGCGTTTGTACTGTGTCTAAAAAAGACACGTGGACCACACATGTATGGTGTACATTGAAGATGCGTCTATTGGGGAGCTGCAACAGTAGTACACAAAAACTTTTCGGTGATCTGCTGAAGATGCTCGGTTGCCAATTTTACATTTTGTGTGATCTGCTGAAGACGCTCCATTGACAATTTCATGTGATCGACGTGGAAATCACGTCGGTTGTCACGCTTGTGCGCAGTGGCGGAGCTAGACAAAAATATGTCCTGGGGGCAAGACAAAATATGACTGTTTAAGGGTCAAAGGCTAAAAGTTTCTCATCTAGGCCCTCCAACAAAAAAATTCTCCAGAAATTTGTTTATAGCTGGGGGCAATGGCCCCCTCAGTCTAACACATAGCTCCGATGAAGCGGAGAAACAACTTCACAGTTTTTTATTGGAAGTGTCGCCATTTGTTTAGACGTGGAATATAGTATTTATGGGGAGTAGAGATGGGTTGTATTAGGCTTTGAGCTGAAGTCTGAATTATATGTTGTTCGGATGAAACCTAGTCTTCTATTTCTGTGGGCTTCAGTATTGAAGTATTTAGGCCGCACCAAATTAATTTAATACTCCCTTTGTCCCATATAATATAGTGCACTATGATTTTCGTGGAAGTCAAACGTTGCAAATTTTGATCAAGTTTATAGAGAAATTTATCTATTTCTATAGTACTCCATCCATTCACAAATATAAGATGTTCTAACTTTTTTCAGAATTGGATGTATATAAACATGTTTTAGTGTGATTGTTCACTCATTACAATTTGTAAGTAGTCCATATTGAAACATCTCAAACATGTTATACTCCCTCTGTTTTTGTATACAAGGTCACTCTGTTTTTCGTGTCAAACTTTGACTTGTACTTTTGGTCAATAAAATAAGGGTTATATGTCATTAAAAATATATCATCAGAAAGTTGTTTGAAATGTGCATCCAATGATATACTTTTTGTGGCATATAACTCATATTTTGTTGGTAAAATTAATGATCAAAGTTAGAAATAAAAATATGAAGTGGTGTTGTATAAAAAAAAGGAGAGAATAATTGTGAACGGAGGGAGTACCAAATATACATCATATGAAAATATATTTCGTGATGAATGTGATGATAAAGATTTAGTATTCTAAATTTTCAAATTACGGAGGAAATATATTATAAGCATTCACTAGTAAAAAAAAAATTGGCAAAATATATTATAAGCATCACCCCCACATTGGATCCGCCCATGCTGGTGCGTTGACGCCGTCATTACGCCTGTGCTGCACCCCAAATCACCCGCTCCTCTCGTCGTTCATTTATTTTATTTACTGATTGAGGGAACGTAACGCTCTGTTTTTGTTAGTGGTGTGGATGTCTCTGGCCAACGAATTGCTTAAGCCGAGTGCTTCTATTTGTGGACAGTGGACTCACCCGCATTACCTTTTTTCTTTGTGGAAAGAAGGTAGCAAGAATTTTACAAGAGCTCGTTTCCAAATCGCGCACGAAATGGAACAATAGTAATTTGAACTCTATTTGTGTCCAACCACCCTAACTCAACCCCAAACCTACATCTCGTTCAGAGAGTTGCTCCAAAGACATACACGACTACAATCATACATTGGTTGGATGATGATGATCTCTCCGACCAACATCAACATGCGCTGCCCAAAATAACTCAACCAGTTAGATCATCATGAATCGACAGAACTGCTGCCGGTACTACTAGTTAACCACTGAAGCTACAGTGAAGTGGTTGATGCCCACATTTACAGCACATATTATTAACACCAGAAGAAAATTAATACAGCAAAAATTTAACAGCACGGAACGGAAATAGGTACGAGGAAAAAATTCCCTAAAAAAAGGTACGAGGAAAAAATATACCAACACCGACAAATTACTTACTCGCGACAAAACATGCAGTCAGATATCATCAGTTGATCACGAATGAATACTGGCACGATCACCGTGATTAATAAAGTGAAGTTGCTTCCTTCCTGTGCCCCGGTTCATGGTGCGCGGCGAGAATGTCTCCCGTGGCATTGGCTCCATGACGGACCTCGCCATGAGTGGTACTTCCATGGCCATGGCTGTTGGAGCAGCAGCAGCAGCAGGCGAGCCTCCATGCGGCCACCTGGAGCGCTGAGGGAGGTCCTGCCCCGCGAGCTTGGCGATGTCGATGCTTGCCGAACCTGGGGAGAGAGACCGGTGGTAGGCCATGGCTTTCTTCTTCTTGAGAACATTCAAGACCAAGGGGATGAGTCCATCCATTGCAATGCAACTATGCTATGCAAGCCTGCCAAGGGGTTCCTCTTCATAGGCACAGCAAGGTATGCGGTGCATGATGTATCAAAGGTTTTGACTCTTGACCATTCAAATAATGCCTCATCTTCAACTGCAAGGAAAACACTGCCAATGGTTTTATATGGTTGCATTTCTCTTATAAATTCCATTTTCCTCTTTTCAACTAAACTGTCGACAACTCTGCACCAGCTCATCTTCTCTTGGGCTGTCAATATCTAAATCTCATCTCATCTGCCATGATAGTGGTGGCATAGAGGGAAGGACACATACTGCTCAAGGTATTAAAGAATTTATGGACTTCAAGGTTAGTAAAATATATATTCCTTTCTTGCAGGGGGCAGACCCAGGAAAAAAAATGAGAGGGGGCAAACATGTATGGACATATTCATGAACCAGCAAGGCAGAAACATCAGTATGAACTAAAACACGGGTATAATCACTTCATTCTTCACGAGGTAACCAAGTTCGTTGAAAAGCGAAAGAAAACTAAACATTTGAGATAAAATGAATTATGTCAATACGACAATATCTTCTTCCGAGGTTGCGTAAGACAACATTGACACATGGTTCTAACTCGCTTCATCCCACGACACTCACTACTAGGTTGCATGAAAATGTTTAATCTCTCCGTTTGCTTGCTTCCCTCGCTACTATAATCCACAACTTTGCCGGTCACTTGACAAAGGCTGAAAAAAGTCGTTGACATGTTTGCCGGCAAACATGACTCGGCTGGGCAGCCGTCAACAAAGGTTATTTTACCGAGTTCTTTCCATGGGCACTGGGAAAACACATAAATAATTATCGAGTGCAAAAAAAGGTATTCGACAACCGAATGCTAAAAAAAACACTCAACAAAAGAAAAATTATCGAGTGGAAAAAAAAAGTGCTTGGCAAAGGTAATGTTTGCCTAACCCGTAGAAATGCACTAGGCAAACAACCTAACACTAGGGAAAGTTTCAGATTCCAGTAATGTTAGTAGGTAATTCATCCTCCTCCGGTACAATAGAGATCTAGAAATCTAATCCAATTGGTAAGCTGGTAAGGTACACCACCTTAAATATTTGGAGCGAAACTTGGTTTCCGACAGTAATATTAGTAGTTACAACTCAAAACTAGTCGACACGAGTTCTTTTTCTTCCCGCCAGGTCTCGACACTGCAGTCTAAACTATGTTAGCCTCTACAGGTATGTGATGTGAGATGCACATCTCTTTCTACGCAGGCTTTGACGGAACGCACCACATGAAACACAAGGCAAGCCAGTAGCAGATACGTCCGTCGCTCAACTTCAAAAGCACTGCTACCCTTTTACAATCTCCCGGTACAACATGTCGATGAAATCATCATTCTGCACACGAAAAGAAGGCGTGAGCAAATAATCCATAGTCGACATGAGTGTCAGCAGGCTATGAATTTGTTGTAACGAGCTATGAATTTGCCCATGTCCGACAAGGCTATATATGTCATTACCAGGTTTCTGGTCGATGCCCCTAACTCATTTATAAGCTAAAGCTACAATAGAATTACGCGAACCCAGCAACAAAGACATGAATCAGCCTTGGTATTTACTAATACATGACAACCAAACTGAAGACAACCGACAGATGCCAGCAGAAAGAAAAATTACCTGCACAAGCCTCAGCAATGCACCTCTGAGTTTGTCTCTTGATAGTACCACTGGGCCATACGATGCTGCCGGGGCAAGCAGTGGGGGAGGAGGATTAGGTGGTGGAAACGGCTGAAGCAACAGCGCCCCGTATGGTGGAGGGGGGCATTCAGCGGGCCGTGCATAGTGCTCGAGCGAGGGAGACCTTTGCCAGTGCTGAGGACGGGGTGGGGGAGGGGCAGAGGATAGTTGAAAGGGCTCGAGCAGGGGAGCACTTTGCCTCTGCTGAGGATCAAGTGCAGGAGGAGCAGTGGATTGTGTAAAGGGCTGGACCAACGGAGCACTTTGCCTGTGCTGAGGATCAAGTGGAGGAGCAGTGGATTGTGCAAAGGGCTGGGACAAGGGAGCACTTTGCCTCAGGCTGTGCAAAACCGAACCGAAAACCAAAAACCGAACCAAAAAAAAACAAACCGAACTGAAATTTCGGTTTTTTCAGGTTCTGGTTTCAGTTTCAGTTTTCAAGTATGGAAACCGTTTAGCATTCGGTTTTTTCGGTTAGAAACCGAATGGTTTTCGGTTAAACCGAAATAACCGAGCGACCTGAGTACTGAGCAATCTAGCGGTGTGGTTCTCCTTTTATAGCACCCAGCCCTTCTATTCCTTCTTCCCTTGCCGATGTGGTACTAAACCAGCGTAGTAGCAGAACTGCAGAAGCCAACCAGATGCATCAAAGATGGGCCGAGTGCTCTCTTTGCACATGCATGTGGCCCATATATGGGTGTACCATTGGGCTGCCAATTGTTTTAACTTTTTTCGTTTCTGTGCTATCGGTCGAGTGCTTCTCTTTGCACGTGCATGTGACTGGTGTATCCTTGGGCTGGCAATCATTTTTTTTGCTTTTTGTCGTTCCTTTGCTATGTGGCTCGTATATACATAATGATTAAACACGTATAAATTAGACCAACATATGTATGTGACCCATACATACATATGCCTACGACCAAATACATCTACGCAGTTCTCACGAGAAAATCTAACGTACATACACTGACCAAATCATGTGACCAAAAAATTATTCATTGTACACAAATTCGCGTCAACTTTGGTTATTTTGGTTATTACCGAAACCGAACCGAAATTAAATGGTTATTACCGAAACCGAACCGTATCTATGTATAAAACCGTATAAACCGAAGTATAAAAACCGTATAAACCAAAAACCGTATAAACCGAACCGAATCAAACCGAAAAAACCGAATGCACACCCTGAACTTTGCCTGTGCGGAGGATCAAGTGGGGGAGGAGCAGAGGGTAGTGGAAATGGCTGGGGAGCACTGTGCCGTTGCTGAATGGCAAGGGGAGGAAGAAATGGAGGTGGAGCAGAAGGTGGAAAAGCAGCATGAGCTGTTGTTGCTCGCGACGATGTGACGGGAACGGGGGGAAAGAATGGTGGTTTTGCAAGACTAGCAGGCTGAATGGTAGGAGCGCTGGTGGGTACATGAGCATCCGGGGGAACCACGGTAGCTGATGACGCTCGTAAAGGGGGAAGCAGATTATGCGAGGCAGGAGGCTGCGACGAAACAGCACTAGGCGCTGGCGATGCATGCCTAGATGAAGGAACCGCCCTGATAGGTTGATTTGGCTGTGCTGGACCTGCTCCACCCGTAGGTGCTCCAACGCATGCAGCTGCCTGGCCGAAGGGATTAAAAATGGTTAATCTCACGAGAATTACATAATGATGCTGGATTGCAGAGCAACCACCAGAACAAACACAAATGTTCAGTGTTTCGAAATAGAATGATACGACATGGGAAGGAGGACGAACGAGTTTGCTTACTGTAAACAAAGCTGACAATAACTTGTATCCAACACCGCCAGGTACCATGGTAGATGATGTCGTTGGCTGCTCTAGGGTATCTTCTTCAGAAGAGGGAACATCAGATGCTACTTCCAGCTCTTCAAAATCACTGAAACTGGGGGCAGTAAAATTATTTAAGTTGTACTGCTCTGGACTTGTGAGCCAAAGGGATCAACTCAACTAGACACCACAGTAAACTTGCATTATTATCCCTCTGGTTTCCTGCAGTTCTTTCACGTGACACAATTTTCATCATTCTGTTGTTTAAGTAACCCAGTAGTTATACATATGGAGAGCTCTAATTGCTTCTTCTGCAATCTTCTTAACCCGGCATTCTATAAAGGCCCTCATATAAAAATTAAAATATTAGCCAAAGACCAGTTTTGTGTTTCTCCCCTTGCCACTCTTGTACCATAACGCCTGAACTCCTCAAAGCATTATGTTTGATTGTTGCATTAGTACGAGAAAACGACTAAACAGGTGGTGGTACAACTTCGATCACGGCTAAAACAAGTGTAAAACATCTAAACTTAACTTAGAAACGATTAGCAGAGAGCAAAAGGAATAGCTACAAGCTATCTTCTATTCAAAGGTAAATAGGGAAGCATGAAAATTCCGAATACCTTTTAACTGAAGGAACCATTTCCTTTGGGGACGCCCTGGAATATGCTTTATGTATCCTGTACATTTCATAGGCAATGTATAGTTCAGCAAGCACATGGAAAAATATATAACTACTTAAAGAAAATGTCTAGTCATCTCCTGTAGTTTTGCAAAGGTGCAAAGCCAAAGCAGTGGACATAATCAATCAAGCAAGCAAATGCAAACAGTGGACTAAGGTTACATACAGATAGGTCGTGGATACAGGCTAAACAAACACTTGACTTAACCCCTGAAGCTATAATTTAACTAATGGAATGGCGTTGGTAAGCATATGGTTTTTGTAGTTTAGGTGGCTCCGTATATTCAGTATTTCGCAGACTGCATTTCAATACCGCACCTACTAAGCTGAACTTTTTTTTGAAAATGTCTACAGGTGGCGACTGCCCGCCTGAACGATTTCCATTAAATTGCTTACATGATCAATAGTTTCTTTACAAGGAGTTTTACACAGAGAGGGGTGACCCTATGGGAAAAACGCACGAAGAACATAAGCTACAGCAATGTGGAGAAGTTTTTGACGCAGGCCTGGAGAATTGTTTTACAAATGGATCGGGAGCAGCGGCACCTCCCATTATTGATGGGGTTTGTTGGCGTGTGCTTACAGAGAACTGGAGAAGTTGACAGGTAGTAGTCATTAATCTCAGCATATGATCTAACTTCTAAGACACTAAATCAAGCAGTATACAAAATTAAAAAAAAGCTACACTAGCAAAAACATACTGAAGGACCTAAAACTAGAGCAGATCAAATGAATGACCGAACAGAACAGCATAACAAGTCAGTAAGACACAGCCTTTCTGGATGCTAGGTTTTGGATGGGAGGAAAGAATATTTGTGATTGTCGGCACTGTTTTCCTACCAGCTGCCCGACTTGCACAACCAATGAGGCAAGGGAAGATGGTTAGCACAGATCAGGTCCTACAGCTTATATAATGGGTTGAAAGCCTTGATAAGTTTTAGTGGGCTTTGCAGTGAATGCGCGTAAGGTCCAAGTATCAGTGTGCATCAAACTGTTCTCTAGCACATATAATACAGTAGTTCAGTAACTTATTGTTGACAAATAAAAACACAACAAACACAGAAAACAGATAGACCAACACAATCAAATTTCATGTTTCAGTTTAAAAAATGCCACTCCTAGCAGAAAGATATCTGGTGCGATGCTCTGCAGTCTACAGGTCAAAATATATCAATACATTCTCATGGATGATATTTAATGCAATAAGAAAAAAAATATTTACCTACTGAAAATATGCGCCACTTCTTCACATTCCTCAGGTTCATAGAACCAAATTCCAATAATTTCGGATGCAGCATTCCTGTATATTATGTAAGGAACTTCCGCCTGGTATTCAAAACCGTCCAGGAGATCCTCGACCAGATTTTCTGCTTACAAGAGGAAGGAAACACAAAATTATCATATACATGATTTCTACGCTAGCATATAATCAAAGATAAAACAACACAATCACCTAAACATGTCATGCAAGCTAATTATTCAAGATAGCATTTGATGCCAACCAGCTACACATATTCTTACAGACCAAAAACACGATTTAATAAGGTTTTCAAGTGAGCTACCATTTTGTTGTGGAATTTTCTGTACAACCTCATATATAAAAACAAACTAGGAACCAGCATACAGCAATATATACCCCTTAGGATGCCCAAGAGTTAATTTCTTGATGGAGGGTGCATAAGAGAGGATGTTTCCTGATATGAAGATTTTTTACAGCACAGGAGGGATGCATTAATTTATCCCAAAAGGCTAAAAGCAAAGTTTATAATTTGAACATACATATAGCGACACAACAGTTATAAATATAAGCACTTGGTACTGCTTCCCATTTTATCTCATAGATAGCGTATACAACAATTTAAAGAAAATCCACTCCCACTATGTATGATTTGTCTCCAGATGTTTAATAGATAGGCATGATTCATTTACATAAGGAATCTAGAACTGCAAAAAATACCTGTATTTCGACGATTCATGACGATAAACTGGAATCTGGGTTGGGTGTTTCTGCAAGAATGTAAAGTTTTATTATGAAATGTACACTCTAAAGCGCTTTATAGGTCCAACAAGTTTGCATCTCATCAGAAGAATACAAGAGGGCATTTGGTCATAGCTCGTAAGTCTAAAAGTACAAATAGCTGTAGATGCCGAAAATCTCGAATGTAATGTTTACCGGTAGGCACTGTACTGTTTCAGGAGCATACATCCCTGAATTTACATGTACGCTATTGTAAGATCAGCAACAAACAGTTCAACGCAGGTGTCCAGAGATCAAATGCAAAATACTAGCAGTGTCCAAAAAACCCCAATAGCCGATAGCTTGTGACAGACAGGAACTACACACAAATATCAATAAACAACACCGAAAGTTCCACACCAACATTTGTTTATCAACATTTGACAATATAATAGAAATGAGACTGCAAATACTTCAGGCAGTGCAGGAAAATAAGAAATCATTTCCCTAGAAATACTTCAGGCAGTGCAGGAAAATATAATAGAAATGAGACTGCAAATACTTCAGGCAAATGAGACTGCAAATATAATAGAAAACATTTCCCTAGCAACAAAATCCTAAGAAATATTCACCGTACAGGCGATTTCTGAAAGACACTGCAACTAAGTAATACACTGTGCAAAGACCGAATCACAACAACTCCATCCGATCCCAAATTCTTCTAGAAAGCCACTTCAATGCTCTTAACTAAAAAATCACAACATCCGCGTTCAAGTAAACACCCAAGTAGCTGGGAATTACACAAGCATCCACCAAACATCGCAAAATTGTAACAACTAGCGATGCTTTCCCTAGCAACCAAGTCCTCTGTAATCTTCGCTACGTAAGGAATTGCAGAACCACGACACCGTCCAAGTACAAAATCATCATGCCATTCCATTCCCAAGGCGATTTCAGTTCTCTTCTAAAAATTCTTAACATCCGCAACGACAGTAACCAACCAATGCTACATTAATCGGCCGAAGCCAATGTCGCAATCTACGGCGCATCAGTTAGAGGGTCGGAGCACAAACCTCTTGACGACGAAGAGCGACCCCTCCACGCCCTTGTGGCTCTGCACAAACACACGCGTACACGGAGATCGAGTCAGGGGCCGCAGCAAGCACGAAGCAGGGCGTCGAGAGTGGGGGAGGGTTCGGCGGAGAGCGCGGGAGGCGGGGGGCGGGGGGCAGTACCCATTGGACCGTGTCCTGGTCGAAGCTGTAGGCGGTGACGCTGGCGGCGGTGATGAGGATGTCGGCGACGGCGGGGTCGAGGCGCCGCAGAACGGTGAGGTTGAGCAGCCGCGTGCCCTCCCGGTCCGCCCCCAGGTTCGGCGTCACCTTGCTCCGCCTGCCGCCGCCGCCGCGCCGCGCCATGAGGAAACCCTAGCTGGCGGCCGGAGCGGCTTGGGTCTGGGGTTTTGGACGGCCGGGTGATCGCTGACGAGGGCAGTGGGGAGAGAGAGCTCTCTCGCTTTTGCCGCGCACGCCGTGGCACCGCCGCCGTGTGCGTGACAGCTGCCTGCGCCACGCCGGCCCACTTGTCAGTCACCGCGTGGAGTGGCTCCGGGGGCTAACCTTGCCTTCGTCCCAGCCCAGTGAGGAGTTTCTGGTCCAAGAAGGGACTCTTCTAAGGGGAATTTGATTATTTGCCACCCCTTACTTGGTACATTGATAATTTGCCACTTTTTACTTTGTATTTGATCTGGTGACACTCTTTACCTGGGTGTTTGATATTTTGCCCTCTGTCAGACGGGTCCCACAAAAAAGGACGAACTTATCCTTACCTCTCGATTGACCAGGAACAGAGGAGCTCTCGCCCGTTCTCATCTCATCCCCTCGCACGCGAGGTCAAACGCAGCGACAACGGCGGCTACTGGACGACGGCGGCGCCCTTAGTGGTACTCGACGGCGGCGGCCCCGGTGAGTCCCTCTCTCACGCTCCCTCCCTCTCTCCCGCTCCATCCCTCTCTGGCGCTCATCTCCCCGGCGGCGGTGGCCCTAGGGTTAGGGTAACCAGCAGGCGGAGCGGCGGCGGCCGGCCCTAGGGTTAGGGTAACTAGCAGGCCCGGCAGCTGCCGGCTTGGTTCTGGCCGTGATGTGCCGCCGCGATGTGCTGCTGCTGTCTGTTGCAGCTGCCGCCGCCGCTATGTGCTTATGTCGCTGCTGCTGCTTACTTGCTGCTGTTGCTTTATTACTGCTATTTTAGTGTTGCTTGCTGCTGTTGATTTTGTACTGCTATTTTAGTGTTGCTTGCTGCTGGAGATCTTATTGTGGTTCGATTGATTGTTGATGGCAGACCATAAATTTAAGATGAACTAGGTAATGGCTGAACCGGAGATGGGTGACGGGTTTTTGGCAGACGACTTCGACCTTGAGACTTTGTTCTCAACCAAGCCGAGGTGAGAAAGCAAAGCATCTCCTGACCCTTTTATTGTTCATTGTTGAACACAACACACTAATTCCGTAGTATGTTTGTCCTTGTTGCTTATTGTCGAGTAGGACGCCTCCACCACCCAATGTTTTCACAATAACCATTAGAGTTGCTCCTTATGTCGTCAAGCTTGACGATGAAAGTGAGGAACATGTTGAAAGGCACGATGTTGTATTTGACGTAAACATTGCGGGAGGGCTGTCATGGGTTAATTTCAATGCTATTGTGGCACAACATATCAAAATGGGGCCACACCAGGAGCTAAAGTTGTTTGCTTATGACCGTGTGTTGAAAACAATTGATCCAATGGGCAATGGTCAGCAACTGGTGATGCACTTGATGAGTGATCAATGGGACTGGGAGGCAAAGAAATCATTTTTGTATGCTGATGTGGTTACATTGGAGATACCTAATGCAAAGAAATCTGGAAAAAAAAGAGCTCCCGCTCCCAAAAAGCCAGCTGCCCCAAAAAATCCCAAAAACCCACCAGCTCCAAAGCCAGCTGCCCCCAAAAAGCCAAGTGCTCCTAGAAAACCCAAAAAACCACCAGCTTCCAAAAAGCCAAGTGCTGCTAGTAAGAAGGCAGCAACAAACACTTCTGTAGAATGCAGTGCTAGCTCATCTATGGTTGTTGATAATTCAAACTTGTCAGCTTTTGAGTTGGCATAGACAATGGGGAGTCAGTATAGAGTTTTTCCAGATGATATGGAGTTTTCACCGGATGATGTTGACCACCCAGCTACAATGCAATCTCAAAGTGTTTGTGATGTGGCTGATAGTAGTGAGAGATGTGAGTCCTCTGTGCTTACTCAGGAAGAACAACCCATAGATTGGAGCTTGATTGAGATAGCTCCTCCCATATCTGATGACAATATGTGCGATCCTCTTGGTATCAACGATGTCGACATTCCCATAACCGAAGAGAATATGTGCGATATTCTTGGTATCAACGATGAGGCGGTCCCCGAGCCACCACCTTCTCCACCTAGTGAGGAAGTTTACATGACCGATGAGGAGGATCGTCAGCTTTTCATTGAGGCTGCCATTCCTGTTGATGATAGTGTGCCACCAGATGAGGAGATTGCATATGACAAAGAGAACCCGCAGATGTATCTTGGTGCTTTGTTTCCTACAATGAAAGATTTTAGGATGGCTATCAGACAATATGCAATTAAAAGGGAGATTGACATTTGGGGATATAAGACTGATAAGAAAAGATATCTTGGCATATGTAGAGCCAAGGGTTGTCCATGGAGGATTACAGCTAGACTAAGGACTGATGGACAAAGCATAAGGGTACTAACGTTTTATTTAAGCATTGTTATTGTTGCTATTTTTTCTATGTTTTTCATATGTTTTTCCTATGATGTGATGTGCTTCATCTTGTATTGCAGGTTACCAAGATTTCTGTGAAGCACAAGTGCTCCTCTACTGGTAGAATAAAAAGCAGCATGACATCTCAAGGATGGGTAGCACAGAGGACCATACCCATTATACAGAGTGACCCTACCATTGGATGCAAAGAGCTGTTGGGGCAGTTGGAAGATACATATGGCACAACCATTGAGTATCATACAGTGTGGAAAGGCAAAGATATAGCACAGAAAGAGATTTATGATAGCATGAGGCAGAGTTTTCAATATTTGTTTAACTTCAAAGCAGAAGTTGAGAAGAGATCCCCAGGCAGCATTGTAGAGGTGGATATGAAGATGGTTGACGGTATTGTTCGCTTTAACCGATTCTTTATGGCTCTTAAACCTTGCATTGATGGCTTTAAAGCTAGTTGTAGACCATATCTTAGTATAGATTCAACTGCACTCACCGATAAATGGAGAGGTCACTTAGCAGCTTGTACAGCATTAGATGGGCATAATTGGATGTATCCTGTAGCATTTGCATTCATTGATGGTGAAACCGATGAAAATTGGACATGGTTCATGTCACAATTAAACAGGGCATTAGGTCTTGTTTCCCCTCTAGCTATATGCACAGATGCATGTAAAGGTTTAGAGAATGCAGTCAAAAAAATATTCCCTCATGCAGATCAAAGAGAGTGTTTTAGGCATCTCATGGCTAACTTCTCTAAAAACTTCCAAGGAGATGTGTTTGGCAGAATGTGGCCAGCTGCTAGGGCATATAGGCCACAAGTTTTTAACTACCACATGAATAAAATCCTAGCAGAAGCACCTGATGTGCATGAATATCTCTCAAGGTACCATAGCTTAAAATGGATGAGATGCATGTTTGACCCCTCAATTAAATGTGATTACATCAACAATAACCTTGCTGAGTCTTTTAATGATTGGATTAAAGATTACAAAGAGTTGCCACCTGATGAGCTAGCTGACACTCTTAGAGAGCTACTCATGAAACTTCGTGAGAAAAGGAGAAAGATTGGAATGAAACTGAAAGGAAAAATTATTCCAGCCATCATCCAACAGATTCATAATAGGACAAGGGGACTTAAACATTTGAAAGTTGGGAAATCTGGAGTTGCAAGTTGTGAGGTGAAAGACACAAGTAAATACAACTTGCGATATGTTGTGAAAACTGACCAAAGCGAGTGCACGTGCTTGGAGTGGCAGCACACAGGGAAGCCTTGTGAGCATGCACTTGCTTTCTTGCTGGATAGAAGGAACCCCAAATGGGAGGATTACGTGCATGACTATTTCTCTCTGGAGAAGTTTCGGGCAGCATATGCTGGAGAGGTTGAGCCATTGACAGATAGGTCTCAATGGCCACATGTACAATTTCCATTTGACATGGAGGCTCCATTAGACAAGAAAAGAGGTGTTGGAAGGCCTAGAAAAAACAGGTACAAGAGCTTCCTCGAAAGTGGAGATGGTGGTCCTAAAAAGAAGACATAGCCAAAACAGCTAGGCAGCAAGAATAGATGCAAAAGATGCCACATTTTAGGCCACAGGCAGTCCACCTGTCCGTTGAATGGACCAAGGCCAAGGTACATGTAATGATCTATGTTTATTTCATCACTTATTTTACTGTGTACTAACTTGTTTATGTGCAGGAAAAGAAAGAAGAGAGCACCAAGATATCCAGCTAATGATGATGCCTCGGCACTGGAACCTGAAGTGGCAGCCCAACAACCTGAAGTTGTTGTCACTCCCAATAGGCACATGATCACTATGCCACAAAGTCTTCAAGGCAGCCCCATTTCAGTGACAAGAAGGTAACACATCCACATACTATAGTAATATATAATTTTCCTTGCAATTCTTACATTTCTCAATACATGCAGGATGTTGGCTACGGCGTTGGCTGATGAGGCAACACATGTAGCACCACAACTTGAAGTTGTTGTCACTCCCAATAGGCACATGATCACTATGCCACATAGTCTTCAAGGCAGTCCCAATCCTGTGACAAGAAGGATGTTGGCTATGGCATTGGCTGATGAGGCGTCTCAGCAACCTACCTCAGCCATGGAGGACACCATGATTGCATATGACATGGTCTCAAGCTCAAAAGCTAGAAAGTTGACCCCGAAGAGAAGGAAGTACTAGTGTTGTGTTTGATCTTCTCTATGCTTTTGGTTGTAATATGACAAACTTAGCATCCTTTACTTTGGATGTAACATGGCAGCAACTATTGCTTTATGCTTTTGGTTGTAACATGGCAGCTACTATGGCCTTGTGCTTTTGGTTGTAAAACATGACAGCAATTATGGCCTTATGGTAGATGGTGTCTGAACATGTTAAATGCTTTATTTTGCTATATTGTCTTCATATTGTCTCATGGTGTATGAATATGTCCATCTGGAAATATATGTTTGAATTTGGATGTTGTGTGCATACATATCTTCAAAAGTGAAAAAAACAGGCAAAATGTTGTCCAAATTGAGCCAAAATGCTGCCCAAAATTTGAACAATTTTTTTGAACCACCCAGAAAAAATTCTAAGAATTACAGAAAATCATTCATATATGTGTGACTAATCTGGAAAAGTTTCATGCAATTTGGATCATCGGTTCAACGGCAAAATGCATTTCAACTTTGAGCTTAACTAGTTTAAACATATTTTTGCCGAAATTTGAAAGTTGTCAGAAAAGTTTCAAGTAATTTTAGAAATTCATCCATATATGTACGACTAATCTGGGAAAGTTTCATGCAATTTGGATCATCGGTTCAACAGGAAAATGCATTTCGATTTTGAGCTTAACTAGTTTGACCACGTTTTGACCAAAATTAAAAAGTTGTCAGAAAAAATTCAAAAAATTACAATAAATCATTCATATATGTGTGACTAATCTGAGAAAGTTTCATGCAATTTGGATCATTGGTTCAACGGCTCTATGCATTTCAACTTTGAGCTTATGGAGATGTATAATGGAGCTCATCTGCTCATGGGGAGCAGCGGCCAGCGGGGGCAGCCCGCGTATGTGAGGCAGCAGGAGTCGAGGAAGGACGAGAGGGCAAAGGCCGCAAGGCAGAAGCAAGGGCCGGCGGGGGAGCAGCAGGTACAGCGGCGGCGGCTGTGATTATGTGTCAGGGATTCATGCACTGATTTGGACGGGAATGGCTAAGGATGTGCTCTGTTTGGGTCAAACAGGTACAAGGATACAATGGTCCTCTATTTTTTGTATTTAGTTTGTCTACTATTTCCATAGATTGTTTTTGTGTTGAAAAGTGGCAAAAGATCCGAGTCCAAAGAAATAAGTGTCATCAGATCAATTACAATCTAACTAGTGGCAAAATGTCAAAGTACAAAGTAAAGGGTGGCAAAAAATCAAATCCCCCCTCTTCTAATGGGTCTGTAGGAGACATTCACAGTTGAAGGGCCTGTTTTTTTTCCAAGTAGCCTAACAAAAACCACGAGAGCTATATTTCGCCTACGGGCGGGCGACTATAGGGCCGGCCTATACTGCAGCAAGCGACAGCTTTTTCCTGTTGTTTTGTTTAGGTTTTCCACTGTTTGTACCATGGTTTCCTTCGGGGCTTTTTAACACATATCTACATTATCCATAAGCATTGTACATTTTTCATATATACCCAGGGATATTTTTTTGGAACTGAATTAACATTTATCAAATACATGATTAACATTTTTGCAAAGTATATGTTTCATGTCTACCTTTTTTCATACACATTGCACACTTTTTGTATACATATAAAACATTTTTTATTACTTTAACATTTTTAAATACATGTTTCACATTTTATTTCAATACATGTTTTGAAAAAAAATCAACTATGTATAAAAATAAATAAAAACACGTTGATACATTTTTTGTATGATACGAACATTTTTTTGAACTATGAAAACATTTTTTTACATTGACAAAACACTTTTATAAAAAATGTCACAATAATTTTGTTTGAAACGCATGAACTTTTTTTCCTAAATGTAACACATATTTATTGGAATTGTACAAAACATTTTTTAAATTAGTTGATATTTTTCTTTACATTGTATAACTTCTTTTTACATGTCACGTACACATTTTTTTACGCATGAACATTTTTGAAATGTTCATATTTGTCGGGGTCTTGGATCTGCGTCCAAGAAACTTCTCCAAGAACTTAGGATTCGAACTCTGGGGGACTTTGCTTGGCAACCTACGACACGACGGCCTCTACGGTGGGAGGACGACGGACTCACTGGCTCTCACCGGACACAAAGGGGACGCACGAGCTACCCAGGTTCGGGCCACCGTGCGGTGTAATACCCTACTCCTGTCTGCGTTGGATTGCTCTGTATGGAGAGCTTGTGGCTCCAAGTACACGAGGTGTGGGGGAGAACCAGTCGATCCCCTTAAATGGAAGCTGCCCTTCCCCTCTTGTAGTGCCTTGGTCCTCTTCCCCGAAAATATGAGCGGGAAAGGGTGGCCACAGGGCGGCAATTCAAAGGGGAACAGGCACGCGGGCTTATCCTGACTAAAGGCGGTCTCCGCCTGGTAAAGCAGTCTTCCGGACGTGTTGGCGGGCTCGGCGATGACCTCCGTCCTGACGCGCCGACCTGTCCTGATCTTCTATCACCAAAGAGGAAATACCTTGGGGCTTGCCTTCTTTTTAGGGGGAGGCTGACGCCTCTGCTCCCTTATCACCAGAATGGAAACCTGTTCGAGCTGTATTCTGCTGTCCTTGCCCTGGCGTCGGGACGCCACCCACGTGACGGGCAGGCCGCCCCGCTGCTGGCGCCTTGCGCCCTGCCCCACCGAGCGGCCTCTCAAGGGATTGCCTCACGAGGCGATCCGCGGTTTGCCGGCCTCACCAGGGCTAGGCCTTGCGGCGAGTTGCCTCGCGAGGCCGGCCCCTCGCGAGGCAACTCCCTCCTGGACGACGCCAAGGCCACCTTGCCTGGGCCGGCCCCGGTGTCGCCTCCTGGGCCAGAGGCAGACGGTCCGTGGTACCCTGGTTCCCACTGGGCCGACAGTAGCCCCCGGGCCCACGGCGCGCGCGTCCCGCCCGTTGGGGACGAAGCGCTGCGGGGCCTATCGAGCCGCCGGGCCCAGGCGCGATGCGTGGCGGCCTTTGCGGGTGCGGTGCCTCCACTACCTGCGACGCCTCGATAACCGCCGCCTCGGCGATAAAACCTGCCCGCGCGGGGCGTGGGCATTTCATTGCTCCTTCACTCCGTCCCCAGCCTGCCTTGCGACCAACTCCTCGGCTCCCCATTTCTCTCCAACTTCCAATCTCTCCGCCCGTCACCGCCGCGGACATGGCTCCCCCAAGGAAGCTCTCCGCGGCCGAGAAAGGGAAGAGGACGGCAGAGGAGGTGGAGCCGCCGAAGCCGGCGTCGGTGAGGGGTAGAGGCCAGGCCCGTGGTTCGGCCACGGCGACGAGGGTTCCTCCTCGGGGTCGGACGTGCTCCACGGCCGCCGGCGCGGAGGCCGGCCCCAGCACCCGCGGAACAGGCGCGACTTGCGGTCGCGGCGACCGTGGCCGAGGAGGCCGCGGCGGCTCCACCGCTCTTCCTCCCCAGGCAGGGAGGCACTCGGCGGAGGCAGCCCACGAGTTCATCGTGGACATGCACCGCTCGCCCTGCACCTGGCTTCGGCTCCCGGACTCCTTCGCGAGGGCGATGGAGGAGCGCGCGCCCCTGGGCCTGTGGCTGCAGGCGGATGGCTGCTGCAACGGCCCCTACTGGGTGGCGGCGAAGCTCACCCCCTCCGGCTTCATGTTCTTGAAGCAGGGGTGGAAGTCCTTTGCCCTCACCCGGGGCCTGAAGCGGGGGCACCTTCTCCACTTCAAGTATGACGGAGCCGCCACCCTCTTCATGAAGATCTTCGGGGTTTCCGGCAGCCGCCTGGAGTGCTGCGCGGAGAGCGAGGATGGCAGCTACAGCGGCTCCTCCAGCGAGGAAGGCAGCGACGACAGTGCCGCCTCCCCCGATGGAAGCGGGAGCGACGACAGCTCCCCCCGCGTCAAGGACAAGGACGAAGACTCCGATTAGGCACGGGCGGTGCTCGATGCGGACTCTTGGGGATGATGGCGCTGCGGCTGGCCCTCTTTCTTCTTTTTCTTTTTCCTGCATTGGATCGATGTAGCCCCGTGGGGGAGTAAAAACATCTTGCATGGCACCATATGTCTAAGTACTTGATGTCTCCCGCGTTTTTGCTTTCTTCCCGAGACCCTTCTTTCCTTCTTACGTTGCCCTTGTGCCCTGCGTCGCTGGGACCCAGCCCCCGAGCTAGCTACGACCGTCGCTGGTGTGCTTGGAGCGTGCGCTCAGCAAGGCCAGAGGGTGTAGGGCTCTTGAGGACGGTAGGAGTCCCTGAGGCGCGATGCTCAGGGTCCCCCCCTTGACGCGAAGGCGGCTCGTGCCAAGGAAATCAGGTGCCTCGAGGGGAAAACGAGAGGAGGGAAACCCGAGAGGCGCTTAGACTTAGCTCTTTTGGAGACGCGTGGCTCGGAGCGAGCCCTTCGCGGGGCACCGCACGCAAGGCATGGTCCCTCATGAAGCCTTCTACCCGCGGGGCGCCGATTGCGGGTCCTCCCGAGGGGGGCTCCTGAGGCCCTGCACTAGGGAAATTGCCATTTTTTTGCAAAAAATGTAGCTGGGCGCGCTCGTGAGGCCGCATGTAGGTGTTACGCGAGGTGGCAAGAGCACGAAGGACCTGGTGAGGTGACGTGCGCGAGAGCGGGCCCGGGAGCCAGAGCTCAGTCACTTGGGTTTTGAAGTGCTGCTGGGACTGACCCGAGCACAGGCACCGTGCCCAGCCCCTGCTCGCGTGAGACACACGGGGGGAGATCGCAAGCGCGCCTCCGGAGGCAAATCAGCTGCAAGGATACCGGTTGTTATTAGGAAATAGACTTTACTGATGCATGAAATAGACTCATTACACAACAGGAAAGGTACTTGCTGCCGTGTTCGACATGGGTCAGCTTGAGGATGTGACGGCCGTGTAGGGGAACGCAACAGAAAACAAAAAAATTCCGACCTACGCACCAGCCCAGGACCACTATGAAGACTGCATACAAGATTTCGATCCGATCGTTACCGACTCGTAGCGCAGCGGAAGTAGAGTCGATGTAGATCGTCGGTGCAGATCCCCGCAGCTAGGATTTACAACCTCCCAACCGCGAGGATGTACTCCCTCATCTGCCCCTCGGACAGCCCTCTGGGAGGCGGTCGGACAGTCCCCCGGACGGTGTCACGGACAGCCCTTCGGGAGGCACTCTCGAACTCGGACAGTAACTCGGACAGGCCTTCGGGAGGACCCTCGAACAGCCCCTCGGGCAAAAGATCGAACCTACGACCTCTCTATGGGGTTGCACACATACGGTGTCATCTATCCGGCAGGGCTTCGCCGTCCAGAACTAGTTCCCACCGGAACCTAGACAGCCTTTCGGCTCTACGAAACTCTTTTCGTGGGAGGGAGAGAAGAAGCCAGATCATTGCATGGCATTGTGTATGAGAGAGTGAGTCTTTGGGCAGCCCCCTCCACCCCTATTTATAGGCCAAGCCCAAGGGTGGCTTCTCCAAGAAGCCAAGGGGAAAAATACCAAAAGGCCCTCAAGGTAGCTTCTCCAAGAAGCCACCCAAAAAGCACTTTCACTATTCACGAAAACATTTTTTCGCGACCGTTAAATCCGAAAATATTTTTGTGGGTCTTAGAATAATTCCAGTACCCACTAAAATGATTTTGGACGCGTTCCGAAACAATTCCGGGTTAGTGATTTTCATCTGCGAAAAGCAACCAAACCGGTTCCGGCAGCTCCGGAACATTTCCGTTTTTTATCCCGAAAAAATCCCAGAAGTTTCCAGAACAATTCTGGCACCCTCCAAGAATTTCCAGACGTGTGCCGAAACCAATTTGACTCAATGGTATACCCTGAAACAACTTTTCAGTTTTACCGAAACTATTCTGGTGTTCTCTCTCCGGAACTTTTCCGGTGACTTTCTCTCAGACTCCCTGTCTAGTATTCAGCAGATAGATGACCCTTAAGCGTGTGACCCTATAGGTTCGGTGAAGTATAGACATGACCGGAACACTTTCCGATCAATGATCAACATCGGAGCCATGGACACCCATATTGACCCCTATACCCACACGAATAAATATTCGAGTGAACCTCCAGTTGCCGTGTGCTATTCCTGTTGCTTCGCGGTATGTTACAAATACCCGAGGTGAGACTTATCGGCATCCCTGTGGATCAACACATGTCGACAATGCCAGTTACCTCGTTACCGGTTTTGTTCTCTTTTCTCGTTCCCGTGTTCCGGCATCCCTGTGATCAAATCACATTGTGTCTGGCCAGACGATGGTGGATACCATAACACCGAGAGGGCCCAGAGATATCTCTCCATCGTCGGAGGAGCAATTCCCAATCTTGAGCTATCAAGTCCCTTGACATACTTTCCCATGAACCCGTAAGTCGTCGTAATAGCCACCCAGTTACGGATGACGTTTAACAAACCCCAAAGTTCATGAATCAAGCATGAAGGAACTCGATACTCTCATGGTCTAAGGAATTATGCAAACGTTAACTTTCTCTGTGTTATCAACCATTAACTTGTGACGAATGTATCTCATAGCATAACATCAATTTGGGTCGATTCAACACAAGTGTTCTTCCAACAATGTGCCCTCAAAATTGCCGGCATAGTCATGCCCATGATCAGGAAAACAGAATCATCATGCAACACTTGAGCTAGTCTTAGAGGCCAGACTAGGAATGCATTTTACCGTTTATTATTCCACACATGCATATGAGTCTTCCTTCGAGCCTCGTGGTTATTGTAGACTCGAGAACTATAGCAGTTATAGCACGGAATATAAACATAATTACAAACATGGAGATAAATAATAACATTTATTATTGCCTCTAGGGCATATCACCTACAGGCCGTAGGCCCCTCAAGTATGTAGGCCGCCAGCGCGGAGCATGGGGCGTCCACCAGCGTGGAGCATGGGGTATCCGCCAGCGCGGAGCATGGGGCTTTCCGTCAGCGCGGAGTATGGGGTGTCCGCCAGCGCGGAGCATGGGGCTTTCCGTCAGCGCGTGTGGGATCGAGGAGATAGGTCTAGAGGGGGGGGTGAATAAACTCCTAACCATCCAAAGTAGCAGTTTTTAATTTCTCTTGGAACTTAGGCAGATTTTGGCACAAGTTAAGATCACCCCAATACTTTCTACTCATGCATATCTAGAGATTGAGCAGCGGATATAGTAAAGCATGCAAGAGTACGGAAAGTAAAGGGGTAGAGTATGGAAGATCAAACGCAATGAAGACACGGAGGTTTTTGGCGTGGTTCCGATAGGTGGTGCTATCGTACGTCCACGTTGATGGAGACTTCAACCCACGAAGGGTAACGGCTGCACGAGTCCACGGAGGGCTCCACCCATGAAGGGTCCACGAAGAAGCAACCTTGTCTATTCCACCATGGCTTACGTCCACGAAGGACTAGCCTCACTCGGGATAGATCTTCACGAAGTAGGCGATCTCCTTGCCCTTACAAACTGCTTGGTTCAACTCCACATCAGGTTGGAGGCTCCCAAGTGACACCTAACCAATCTAGGAGACACCACTCTCCAAAAGGTAAAAGATGGTGTGTTGTTGATGAACTCCTTTCTCTTGTGCTTCAAATGATAGCCTTCCCAGCACTCAAACAACTCCTCACAGATTTGGCTATGGTGGAAGAGGGATTTGAGTGGAAAGCAACTTGGGATAGGCTAGAAATCAAGTTTCAAATGGTAGGAATGGAATAGCTTGATCTCAACACATGAGTAGGTGGTTCTCTCTCAGAAAATGTATGGTGGAAGTGTAGGCACGTTCTGATGGCTCTCCTTACTGAGAAGGAGGTGGTGGAGGGGTATACATAGCCTCCACACAAAATCCAACCATTACACACTTTTGACCCAACTCGGTGGCACCGAAACAATCTTCTCGGTAGCACCGAACTACGTAAAAGATATGAACGTTAGGAATCTCGGTGGGACCGATATGAACATCTCGGATGGACCGAAGTGCAATGGCTAGGCCAAACCTCATCTCGGTGGCATCGATTGCATCAACTCGGTAGGACCAAAGTGAAGCAATAAGGCAACAGAGAGTTGGCAAGCCATCTCGGTGAGACCGATTTGCAAAACTCGGTGAGACCGAAGTAAGTGCAAACGATTACAGAGAGTTGGCAAGGCCATCTCGGTGAGACCGAGATCCATTTCGGTGGATCCGATTTGTTAGGGTTTTGGCAGTGGCTAAGTCTTGGATGAACTCGGTGGGGCCAGATAGGAAATTTCGGTGGGGCCGAGTTAGAATGTAGGTTTTGGACATATTTGGGATTGAGAGAGTGGTTGAGGGTTTAGGAGTACTGTCACTAAGCACTTGAGCAAAAAGACCATTAAGCAACACCTCATCCCCTTTTAATAGTATTGGCTTTCCTATGGACTCAATGTGATCTTGGATCACTAAACCAAAAATGTAGAGTCTTGATCTTTTGCCAATCCTTGTCCTTAGCATTTTGAAGGGGTTCCACATCCTCTTGTCCATGCCACGCCATTTGTTGAACTTGTCTGAAATTCACTAGACAAAAGCATTAGTCCAACAACATGTATGTTGGCATGAATTACCAAAACCACCAAGGGAGCAAATGTGCTTTCAATCTCCCCCTTTTTGGTAATTGATGACAACATACATCAAAGCTTCAAATACAGATATAGCAGAGGTATGTATGAAAGCTTTGAAGGAAACATGTAACATGCATGAACTCCCCTGAACTCCCCTCGAAGATGTGCATAACATGATGATATCTCATGGGAAATATACATGCAACATGTATCTTGGCTATATGCATCAGAGCAAACATATATATCATATAGGGTCCACATGTCCATGATTGTCTCCTTACAAACATTATATACTAGCAAGAGGTCAATGATGTACATGAGTGTGATGCATATACTTACCTTGAAGTTCTTGATCAAGTACCTGAAGAAATACACTTGTGAAAACAGGGTTAGATAACACAAGATAACTTCTTCAAGAAAGGACACAAGATCAACAAGAAACCAAGATTGGGATGACATGTAGAGAGAGTATCACTAGGATACTTCTTTGAAGCAAACATGTCCCCAAAAGAAATAGTTGTCTCCCCTAAAGAACTTCATCTCCCCCTGAATCTGACATGGATATTGGGAGCAGGTAGGGTGAGAGAACTCGAGCAATCAAAAACACTAAAGCAACTGAAATCATGTTTCTCCCCTCTTAGAAACATGTAACATTCTCTCCTCTTGTAAGGTGCATCTCTTTTATAGTGAAGCTTTGATGTGTATTCCTCTCTCCCCCTTTGACATCAATTTCCAAGAAGGGATTTCAAGGTTATTGATCAAGTGGGTTTGGTCCTCGAGAAACACACTTAGCCTTTGAGTGGCTCTAGATGCAAGTAGAGGATAAGAATCATTGAGTGGAGCTGGAGCAGAAAATCTCAGGAAAAATTTGACAGAAGGTTCCTTAGAGCAGCAAAATCGGTGACACCGAGTTGATTTAAATCGGTGGAACCGAGGTTGATACAATGGAATTATTTGTCAACTCAGCTCACTAGACAAAGAATTCTCACAAATATTTGCAGGGAATTAGCTGCGAAACTAACTAAAAGAAAAGAAACACACAAAAAAGCAAGGTCTAGATGAGGTTTTTTTTTAAGAAACACTCTAGCAAGAAGAGACCAAACAGAAGAAAACACTAGAGAACTTCATCTAGATGGGTTGGCGACTAGGTCACCTATGTTAGAGTATATTGACTTAGGAGTCAAGTGAGAACACTTGATCATAGGTCATACTCATCGTTTAAGCTCAAAATGGGGTTGCCATTTTTCCTTTAAGCATTTCAATGTATTCACATCTTGTTGGGTTGCTTTAGCTCATGTCTTTGAGTAAAGCTTCTCTAAGATATGAGAACTTACATTGGGACTTGGTGGTGATGTCCATCATGTAGTTGAACTTGAAGTGGATGCTCATGAGTTGAAGTTTGGAGCTATCCTATCATTTGTAGTTCATCTTCCTACATGGGTTAGATTTGCAAGGAACAACATGTATATCCAAAATGACAAGAGTGAAGCATAACTCAAAAGTTGTCAAAGGATATGTTTAGGTTGTCTTGTTCCATGTTCCACCATCAATTGTTGATACTTGGGTTATGCAAGATTGCTCAAGATAAGAGTGAGATGCAATCTTGTGTCATGAAGCTTATCCAAGTACCTACAAAAGGTTAGATACCATACAAGGGAGCAAAATGTCCAAGATATAAGATAGTCATGAAAGATATCTTGGATTAGTCAAGAATGCTCAAGCCCTTGCATGCATCCACGTGAACCTCTAGTTCACGTTTGAGGCATCAATTATGTTCAACTCACTTCTCAAGTGACAAAACACTTTCTCATCAAGGGGTTTGGTAAAGATGTTCGCCAATTGTTTGTCGGTACGAACATGTTTAAGGTCAATATCACCTTTCTCAACATGATCTCGAATAAAATGGTGACGAACCTCAATATGCTTAGTTCGAGAATGTTGCACGGGATTGTGTGCAATCTTAATAGCACTCTCATTGTCACATAGTAATGGTACATGTTTCACATGCACACCATAGTCTTTAAGAGTTTGTGTCATCCATAGTAATTGAGCACAACATGATCCCGCGGCAATGTATTCTGCTTCAGCAGTAGATAGAGATACGGAATTTTGTTTCTTGGAGGACCAAGACACAAGAGATCTACCAAGAAATTGACATGTACCCGAAGTGGATTTTCTGTCAACCTTGTCTCCGGCATAGTCCGAATCGGAGTAGCCAACAAGATTGAAAGACGATCCTTTGGGATACCATATGCCAAAGTTTGGTGTATGTAACAAGTATCTCACAATTCTTTTCACCGCTTTAAGGTGACACTCTTTTGGTGCCGCTTGGTATCGTGCACACATGCACACACTTAGCATAATGTCAGGATGGGAGGCACATAGATATAGCAATGAACCAATCATAGATCGATAAACCTTTTGATCAACCAGTTTGCCATCCTTGGTCAAGTCAAGATGTCCACTCGTGGGCATGGGAGTTTTCATACCTTTACTCTCTTGCATGTTGAACTTCTTGAATAATTCCTTGGTATACTTTGTTTGAGAAACAAAGGTACCTTCCCTAGTTTGCTTGATTTGCAAACCAAGAAAGAATTTGAGTTCACACATCATAGACATCTCGAACTTTTCCGACATCAACCTTCCAAACCTTTCACTAAAAGAGGGGTTAGTAGATCCAAAGATAATATCATCAACATAAATTTGGCATACAAATAATTCTCCATTAACCCTCTTAGTGAACAAAGTTGAATCAATCTTCCCAATTTCAAAACCTTTTTCAAGAAGAAACTTTGTCAAGCATTTGTACCAAGCTCTAGGGGCTTTGTCGGGGGGATGACCCCCGGGTAGGCAACGGAGCCCGGATCCCTTTCAAAAACACCGGGGCAGGCCAAGCCCCTCAATCCGGCTGGCCCGCACGCCGGCTCCCCAGCGCGAGCCGGCTCAGCGTGGCGACCCGGCATGGCCGGCTGGCCCATGCCGGCTGGCCACTAGAGAGCAGACCCTCACGACAAGACAAGGCAACAGCGCCCCCTCCTTTACACCGGCCCCAGCAGGCGAGGCGACAGCATTCCTTGTGCCCCCGCATGGGGCGGGCGGTGACCGGGCGGCGTAACCCTGTTGCTAGGCGGCGCCGACCGTCCCTGACGAACGACAAGACCCACCACAGTGCCGAGCAGCCGATCGAGCCCGCACCCGGCGCACCCGGCGCACCCGGCGCACCCGGCGACCCGGCGGCCCCCACCGCCGGCTCCTAGACAATGACACCCGGGCCCCGCTCCCGTGCATCCTTACTCATCTACCCCTGGGGGTCGGCCTATAAGACCCCCCGGGAGCCCTCCATGCAGAGGGTCGGACAATTCAGTAGCAACACACACAAACACAGCTCCAGGAGCAACCTTGTAACCTTTGTGCACGCCATACTCATTTCGGCAGGACTAGGGGTGTTACCTCTCCTGAGGGCCCCGAACCTGGGTACGTCTTGTGTCCCGCACTCGCGCGTGCTAACCTCGCCTCCGGAACCCACCGGCGTCCTCTCGTAACCCCACCTCTTAAGCCATCCCATGGCATCTGCCGTGAGTCGCGCACCCCCCGCGAGAATACCACGACAGTTGGCGCCCACCGTGGGGTTGCTCGCGGCGCCGGCCGGAGTCAAGTTCCGGACGAGGCCCTTCACCAGCTCCGGCGAGCGCATCGTGCACGGTTTGGTCCGTGCGCCTTGCACGGCCAACCCGGTCGGCTGCAGCGCTGCGCCGGGCGCGGACGTCGCCTGCCCCGCAGGCTGCCTCGTCGTCCCCTTCGGCGCGCTGTGCGTCTTCGTCGCGCTCGTCCCCGACGTGTTTCCCAGCGAAGTGCGCAATTGCACCAAATCGCCTGTCCCCGTTAGCTGCGCCGTCTCCGACGACGTCGCCGCTCTCTGCGTCCGCGCGGAGGTGCTAACCATCGGCACCAGTTCCGGCTCCCCGCGCGCCAAGGAGAAGGCTGCTGTGGCCCCACCTCGCCGGGCTGACCCGCTCCGCGAGACGATCCTGAGTCTGCAACCCCCATCACGCCCGACGCCGACTCGGCGGCCGCAGCGGCTCGGCTCAACGAGGACCGCCAGCATCTGCTGGTCGAGGCCACGGAGCTCGCAGCCGTGCGGCGCCAGCTGGAGTCCGCCCAGCGTGAGTACGACAGCGCCCACGGCTTCACTCCGCCCGCCGCCGAGCCCAGCCGGGTCGCAGAGGTGCGGATTCGTGGGGGCGCACTCGGCCGTGCGCTAGACGCAGGCCGGCCCGTCTACGACACCCCCGTCAAGAACATGCGCGCGGCGCAGGCGGCTATGGCGGATCTCGAGTTCCTGGAGGGCGAGGAGCTGCCGCAGCAACAGCTGCAGCGCATCCGCGACCTCATCACCGCGGCAAACGAGCAGCAGGCGCGTTTTGATCCGGCCCAGCCATCCGGCTCCGCTACAGGGAATATCGCAAACCCGGAGAGGGCTCTCCGGGACGCGCGGCAGACGTCTTCGCACGCCACTAGCGCGAGCCGCTCTGGCCGGCACCGGTCCGGTCGGAGCCGGCACAACCGAGCCACCATCGCCGGAGACGGCAACGCTGGCGAGACGGCCGGCGACGGCCGGGTTCAGCAGCCGGAGCCCCCCGTGCGGCCGGCTCGGCGGCCCAAGCCGGCCCCGAAAGCTCCTGCTCCCCGCGGTCCCGTGGCCGACCGAATCGCTCCCCGCGGTCCCGTGGCTGACCGACTCGGCCCCCGCGAGCCCTACGACGAAAGCGACGCCCGTCACCGCATCGACCGGCTGGCGCGCTCCACGGCCATGGAGAGGAAAGCTCTGTCGGCCCGGCGTGCTTCAGCCCCCGCATTCGCGAAGAACCCTTCCCCAAAGGCTTCTCGCTGCCCCGCGACTCCCCAATGTACACCGACGCCACCAAGCCGGAGGACTGGCTAACCGACTACACCACAGCTGTTGGCATAGCCGGCGGCAACCGGCGCGTGGCTGTCCGTTACGTCCCCCTCATGCTGCTCGGCTCGGCCCGGACGTGGCTTAACAGCCTCCGAGCCGGCAGTGTGAACTCCTGGCTGGATTTCGAAGACGCGTTCATTCGCAACTTCACCAGCACCTACAAGCGACCCGGCAAGCCTCGCCAGTTCTCCATGTGCGTCCAGAAGCCGGGCGAGCCCCTGCGCGACTTCCTCACGCGGTGGACGGAGCTTCGCAACTCCTGCGAAGGGGTCCACGAGGTCCAGGCCATCCAGTACTTCATCGACGGATGCCTAGACGGCACTCTGGTCAAGCACCGGCTGGGGTGCGATGAGCCGGAGACCCTGGCGGAGCTCATGGCTATGGCGGACAAGTACGCTACGGCCGACTCCGCGATGAATGTGAAGATCACGATCGACGCAGACGGCAAGCTTCTCCCGACCCGGCGATGAGGTGAAGATCACGATCGACGCAGACAGCAAGCTTCTCCAGACCCGGCTGCGCGACGTCCAGAAGTTCACCGGCTGCTTGGCCTCTCTCAGCCGGTTCGTTAGCCGGCTGGGGGAGAGGGCCCTGCCCCTATATCAACTGATGAAGAAGACGACGACGTTCGAGTGGAGCGACCAGGCGGACGAGGCTTTCCGCGACCTCAAGCGCATGCTGTCCACCGCACCCGTCCTGGCCATGCCGGCTGAAAAAGAGCCACTACTGCTGTACATCGCCGCCACCTCCTGCGCGGTCAGCACGGTGTTGGTCGTCTAGCACCCTGAGGAGGGCAAGGTGCAGCCGGTCCAGCGTCCGGTGTACTACCTGAGCGAGGTGCTCTCCGCCTCCAAGCAGAACTACCCCCACTACCAGAAGATGTGCTATGGCGTGTACTTCGCCGCCAAGAAGCTGAGGCAATACTTCCAGGAGCATACCATTACCGTGGTGAGCACGGCCCCCATTGGCGAGATGATGGGCTGCCGGGATGCCTCTGGCCGGGTGGCCAAGTGGGCCATCGAGCTAGCCGGCCACACGATCCTCTACGAGCCGCGCACCACCATCAAGTCCCAAGCACTGGCCGACTTCCTCGTCGACTGGACCGAGACCCAGTACCTGCCACCGGCGCCCGAGTCGACTCACTGGCGCATGCACTTCGACGGCTCCAAGATGCGCAACGGCTTGGGCGCCGGCATCGTGCTGTCCTCCCCTAAAAACGACCGGCTGCGGTACGTACTGCAGATCCATTTCGCCGCCTCCAACAACGTTGCAGAGTACGAAGCTCTCGTGCATGGCCTCCGGCTGGCCAGGAAGATCGGCATCCGGCGCATCCTCTGCTACGGCGACTCGGACCTGGTGGTGCACCAAGTTTCCGGCGACTGGGACGCCAAAGACGCCAACATGGCCAGCTACCGCTTCCTGGTCCAGCAACTCTCCGGCAGCTTCGACGGTTGCGAGTTCCTCAACGTCCCACGCGCGGACAACGAAGCAGCCGACGCCCTGGCCAAAGTGGGCTCCACCCGGCAAGCCATCCCGACCGGCGTCTCCCTTGAGCACCTCCGGAAGCCGTCCATCAAGCCGTCTCCGGAGTCGGAATCCATTTTCGTCCCGGACGACCCCGACGCGCCCCCACCCAATCCTGGAGTTCCCGGCTCTGGCTCGGGGACTGCCGTCTCCAGCTCGGGGGCTGCTGGCTCCAACGCAGGGACTGCCGGCTCCGGCTCGGGGGCTGCCGGTTCCGGCTCAGGGGCTGCCGTCCCAGATCCCATCCCGGCGGCCGTCCTCACGGTAGTGACGGCGCCATCCTAGGCTCAGCCAATCCTCGCCTTCCTGGAAGACGGCGACCTTCCCTGCGACGAGACAGAAGCCCGGCAAGTGCAGCGGCGCGTGTCTGCCTACAGCATCATCAACCATGAGCTCGTCAAACGCAGCACGACGGGCGTGTTCCAGCGCTGCGTCGAGCAGAGCAAGGGGATCGAGATCCTCCTCGACATCCACCAGGGCGAGTGCGGGCACCACGCCGCCTCAAGATCCCTGGTGGCCAAAGCTTTCCGCCACGGGTTCTACTGGCCCACGGCCCTGCAAGACGCCGAGGAACTAGTCCTCAAGTGCGAGGGCTGCCAACGCTTCAGTAAGCGCAGCCACCAGCCGGCTTCAGCCCTCCAAACCATCCCGATCACATGGCCCTTTGCCGTCTGGGGACTCGACATGGTGGGGCCCTTCAAGACCGCCCGAGGCGGCATGACGCATCTCCTCGTCGCCGTCGACAAATTCACCAAGTGGATCGAGGCCAGGCCAATCAAGAAGCTCGACGGGCCCACAGCCGTCCGGTTCATCAAGGACATCTGGGTTCGCTACGGCGTGCCGCACAGCATCATCACGGACATCGGCACCAACTTCGCCAAGGGCGCGCTGACCCACTACTGCTCTGCATCCGGCATCCGGTTCGACTTGGCCTCCTTCGCACATCCCCAGTCGAACGGCCAGGTCGAGCGGGCAAACGGCCTCATCCTAGCCGGCATCAAGCCGCGACTCGTCGAGCCGCTCGTGCGCTCACCCGGCAGCTGGCTCGATGAGCTGCCGGCCGTCCTCTGGAGTCTCCGGACGACACCCAACCGCACCACCGGGTTCACCCCGTTCTTCCTCGTCTACGGAGCCGAAGCAATCATTCCAACCGACGTCGAGTTCGACTCGCCCCGGGTGACGATGTACACCGAAGCTGAAGCAAAAGAAGCACGCGAAGACGGCGTCGATCTGCTCGAGGAGGCGCGCCTCCTAGCCCTCAGCCGGTCCGCCATCTACCAACAAGGCCTGCGCCACTACCACAGCAAGAAGATCAAGCCCCTCGCGTTCCGCGAAGGCGACCTCGTACTCCGGCTCCTCCAGCGGACAGCCGGCCAGCACAAGCTGGCCTCCCCCTGGGAGGGCCCTTTCATCGTCAGCAAGGCTCTCTGCGACCGGAACACGTACTACCTCATCGACGCGCAGAAGCCGAACAAGCGCAAGCGAGATGCAGCCGGCGAGGAGTCCAGCCGGCCCTGGAACGCGGAGCTCCTCCGTCCGTTTTACAGTTGAACTCGTGCATGTATGTATCACCGCCTTTTGAATTTAATGAAAGCAGGAAGCCCAACCTCCCCCCCCCCCTGTTTTCATTTGTCCCGTCGAGTCGGCATAGCCGGCTCGGGGGCTTCCTTTTCCGTCTTACTCTGTGTCTATGCACCTCTCCGTTTTTTATTCTCCCACCGAGTCGGCATAGCCGGCTCGGGGGCTCGGGGGCTAGCCGGCCTGGCCGCGCCCCGCCATTTTCCCTTAGTCCATCTCGAAACGTACGAACTGCCAAAGCCCTCTCTTCGCCAGCCACAGTCGGCTCCCGGCTGTCCGGCCGGCAAGAGCCAAAGGCCGGAAGCCTTGTTACGCAAGAACGGCTAAGGGAGACAGCCCGGCACGGCCAGCCCGGCACAACCCTCCCTCTCTCACTAATTCGCCGCACGACCGGCTGCGCGCTAGGCGGCTTCGCCGCCTGCCGCCAGACGGCCCAGTGGGTGTTTCGCTCGCGCTCAACGTCCGAAAAAGCCCAAGTATTGTGCGTCCGCTCTCAAAGCCGAATCCCCGTCCTAGCCACAGTCCGCAACTCGGCTGTCTGGCTAGCGGGAACGAAGCTCGAAGAAAAGACAAACGAGAAAAGGCCCAAGGCCGAACAGCAAAAAGTGAAATCACATGCAAAATTTATATACAGCATGGGCCTTCGGCCACAAGTTCATTACATGGAACTACACCCCCAGTGGGTGGACCTGCTACCTAACAGAGTTTGAGTACAGGAAGGATAAAACGGAAAAAAGCAAAAGCCCTAAGCAGCACCCGCGTCATCTCCCGCCGGTGTCGGCTCAGCCGAGGTGGACGCAGCCGCCGGGTCGGGTCCAGCGGTCTCCGCCGTCCTCTCGGCCGCGGCGTCGTCGTCCGGGTCGGCCTCGTCATCGGCATAGGCACCCGTCTCGGCCGAGCTGCCGTCCGGGTGGTTCAACAGCAAGCCGAACTCGTCGGCGGGGACCTCCTCGCCGTCTTCCGTCCGCTCCAGGACGAACTCGTCGTGTGGGGCGAACGAGGCCAGGTAACTGGCCCGCCCGGCGATTCGCTGCGCCCGCGCCGCCAAGTCCTCCTCCGCGCCGACCCGCTGCGCCGCCAGGCGGTCGAGGTCCACGCCCGGGTACCAGGACATGACGAAGCGCAGCGCCGTCTCCGCCCCGACATGGGCCGCAGAGGCTCTCCACGCGCCGAGTCGCTCTACCCCGGCCTCCAGACATCGCGCCAGCCGGGTGACATTGTTCGGCACCGCTGCGCTCGGCCAGAGGCCGCTCGCCATGCCCAAGCCGGCCTCGAAAAGGCGGTGCATCTGCCCCTCCACGGCCCGAAGACGGGCCTCACCGGCGAGGACGCGCTCCAAGAAGGACCAGGCGGCGTAGGCGTCAATGCCTGCCCCTAGCTCGTGCTGCTCCGCCCGGTGGGCGTACATGGCCGCATCGGCCGCCTCCTGCGTCTCCGGGAAGACTCCTGGCAAAGGAAAGAAACAAATCAGTCAAAGAAAGCAACTTGCCGGCTACGCCAGCCGGCCCAAAGAAAAAAATGGCACTTACGGGCGAAGGTCTCGTCGAGGTGCTGCGCCTCGCCCAGCATCCCGTTCTCCCGGATCGCTGACGCGCGAGCCTGGGCTTCGAGATCCTTCTCGAGCTGGGCGATCCTCCTGCCGGCGTCCGCTAGCTCCTCGGCCGCCTTGCCGCGCTCCTCCGCCAGCCGGCCCAGTTCCGCCTGGTGGGCGTCCTCCGCTTTGGCCTTCTCGGCCACCAGCCGGTCCACCTCGGCCTGGAGCCGGTCGCGGTCGCCGACGGCGTGGTCGCGCTGCTCGCCGGCTTCGGCAAGCCGGCCTCGAAGGCCTGGCACCTCGGTCGCGTCGGCTGTGCGGCAAGATTCCCGGTCAGATGCCGGAAGCAAGGATTAGAAGAAAAAGACAAGGCTCTAAGATTTGACCCGGCTGCTCCGCAGTCCGGCCCGAATCTCGGGGGCTACACCCAGTGGGTGCGCTGGCGCGCACCCACTGAAGGCATGCAAGATGTACCTTGGACCCGACGCAGCTCCTCCTCCTTGGCGGCGAGCTAGGTTTTGGCCTCGTGGTACCGCTCCCGGAGCCGGTTGTACGCGCTGGCCCGCAGGTCGTACAGATGCTGCGCGCAAACAGAAGATTAGAAGAATGCAAAGACGAGCAATAAGATTCGACCCGGCTGCTCCGCAGCCCGGCCGAACCTCGGGGGCTACACCCAGTGGGTGCGCTGGCGCGCCCCCACTGATTCAGCAACCGAGACAAGCAAAGGACAAAAAACTCACTGCGATCGCCTGCTCCAGCTGCCGCGCCCGGTCCTGCTCCTCCCGGACGAAGGCCTGCAGGCACTCGCCCCGACCGCGAAGCTGCGAGCGCAAGGCATCCGCCGCGTCGTCCTCCCGGGTTCGCGGGCCGATCATGACTTCACCGGAGCTCGCCCATGGCTGCTGGATCGCGGACCCGGCGCCGGATCGGCTTCCACCCGGCCGCTCGGGGTTTGCGGCGGCTTGGGGCGGCACGACCACCAAGGCACCGGCGTCCCCGGTCGCGGTCTCCGGGGCTGGAGTCGGCTGCGCTTGGCCGGATGGCGCGGAGTCCGCCTCGCGCCTCTCTCCGCCGCCCTCGCCTCCCTCCGCCGGGTCGGCCCGGGGCGGCGTGTCCATGACGATGTTCTCATCGACGTCCAACTCGCCACCGGCCGGCTCCGCCCTCCTCTCCGGCTCGCCCACTCCCTCCGGCTGCGGCTCGATGATCGTCGCCACCGGCACCGAGCCCCTCTCCATCTCCGGCCAGGCCGGATCTGCGGTGGACCTGGCCTGCTTCACGGAGGCCCTCTCCCACGCCTGGGATGAGGCCTCCTACATCGCCTTCTCGGCGTCGTCCCGGTCCCGCCAGGCGGCACGCGTCGCCGCGTCAAGATCTTGGCCGGACTGGCGGGCCTCGAGGTCCTCCTCCACGGTCCGGCCCGGCTCGCGGTCGATGGCGCTGCTTCGGGTCTTCCTCCAGACGGCCTCGCCCGCCGCGGCCTCTGTCGCCGCCACCGCCAAGTCAAGAGCCGACCTGTACACGGCAGATTTGTCACGGCGAAGGCATAGGGAAGAAATAGACAAGCAATAAGATTCGACCCGGCGGCTCCGCAGCCCGGCCGAACCTCGGGGGCTACACCCAGTGGGTGCGCTGGCGTGCCCCCACTGATTCAACAAGCAAGGATCAGAAATAAGACGAGAGACACTTACCCAATAACCGTCGGGACCTCCCGCCTCGGCCCCACGGACGGGGCGAGCCGGCACTTCTTCTTTACGACGGCCCTCTCGCGCGCCGGCCCCGCTGCCGGGCGCTTCGCGGTCGGCCTCGCCTCGACCGCCTCCTTCCCATGCGGCCGGCTGACAGACGCCGCCGCACGAGCCGGCCCGGCGCCAGCCACCTTCCGCAGCCGCCTTGGGGGGTCGACGCTGGCGTCCTCCCCAGCCGAGGGCACTGCACCGTGGGCACCGGTCAGGCCCTCCTAATTGTCGTCTGGCCAGTCGTGAAGAGCATCCGAGGGTGGAGACTTACCCGCATGTCGCGACCCGCCGGCCGCGGCGTCGGCCAGGCGCGCCTCGACCGCCCCCTCTTCCGCCTCGGCGCCGGCGTCCTCCACGTCCGACTCGGGCAGGTCGGGCAGCAGAAGCTGGGGATTCGGCCCGTCGTGGTTCCGCTGGCTGGCGAATAGCTGCGGCCCTCCCGTCGCGTCAGGACACAAGAATAGCGTCGAAGCAGCAAAAAATAAAGACCAGGGACTCACCGCCGGCGCCGGGTTCGCCCGGTGATAGGGCTCCTTCCCGAAGTTCCACCCCTCCTCCTTCAGCCCGGCCTTAGAGATGTAGTTCACCCGCTGGATGATCCCAACCGGCGTCAGCTCCTTGGTCGACGTCCGGGTCGGATCGTGCCGGCCGCTCATGTCGCAGATCCGGTGTGCCCGGCGCTGCAGCGGCAGAACCCGGCGGGCGATGAAGGCCGCGATGAGGTCAACCGGCTTCAGCCCCTCGCGATCCGTCATCTCCCCGACCCGGCTGCAGATGTTCACCATCTCCTGCGATGGCTTCTTGGGGCAGTAGCCCCAGTTCGGCTTCTCGAGCGGCGGCACGTCGACGAATGGCGGAAGGTTGATGACGTCCACCGCCGGGTCGGCGTTCCGGACGTAGAAGAACGTCGTCTGCCACTTCTTGGCCGAGTCCTCAAGCGGCAGCTTGGGAAACCGCCCGTTCACCCGGCCGGTAACCACCGCTGCGCCGCAGTCGGACATGACGCAGGCTGACGCCTCCTGCTACTTGAGGAAGAACATCTTCGCCCACAGCTCCACAGTCGGCAGCATCCCGAGATAGCCTTCGCAGAGCGTGGCGAAGCCGGCAACCTGCAGCACGGCGTTGGCGCCGAGATGATGCGGCTGCAGCCCGAAGAAGTCGAGCCACGCGCGGAAGAAGAGACTCGCGCTGAGGCCGAGCCCGCGCTCGAAATGCGAGAAGAAGACCACGTGCTCGCCCTCCCGCGGCTGCGGCACCCTCTCCGAGCCCGGCGCGCGCGCGAGCTGCGCCTCCGCCGGCGGCAGCCGCCTCGTGCGGTGAAGATAGCGAATGTTCTGCTCCGTCGTGATGGATCCCTCCCAAGAGCCCTTCGGCAACGCCATTGGAGGGCTCTACGGGCTGCGAGATACGGCGCTGAGGAGGAGGAGGAAGAGAGAACTGCGCGCTGTGGACCCCGGGTTGCGGCGCGCGGCAGCAGGCGTGGGCGAGGCGTGCGACGGCGGCAGCGCTTCGCTCGGTCACGGCGGAGAAGAAGCAGGGGCAGCGGAGGAGCGAGGGGCGGGAGTGTGCGGAAACGTTTCCGTCGCACCTTCCCTATGCCTCATTTATAACCGCAAGAGATCGTGGGGGAGTGGGATCATTTGCGCCCACGTTCCCCACTCCCCCGCACTATGCGCGCGCGTTCCCCACGCACATTAGCTGCGCGGGGAAGCGTAAATGCCAACGGCCGCCGCAGTAAATCCCTCGCGCGCGGGCCGAGGGCGCGTCGTGGCGGGCCCGGGCCACAGTCACGTCCCGTCGCACGCGTGGGCTGGCAGGCCTCGCCCGCCGCGAGGCTGCACGTGGCAGCCCGTCAAGCTGCGGCGGGCGCGAATCGGCGAACAAAGCAAGACTCATCTGGCGGGCGTTTCCGTTTCCCGCCCAGGCCGGGGCGCCGTGACCCGGTCTCCGGAAGCCGGCCCCCAGCGGGTGTTCCCGGCGCCCGCTGCCGCGGTGCCGACAAGCGGCCAGGCGAAGCCGCCCGACCGGACTCCGGCACTTCATCAACAAACCGGCTCCTCAGGGGGGTAAGCTGCGAAGGCCCCCCTGCCTGAAGCCAGCGAACCTTCACAGCTTCGGGGACTACTGTCGGGCGGATGACCCCCGGGTAGGCAACGGAGCCCGGATCCCTTTCAAAAACAGTGGGGCAGGCCAGGCTCCTCAATCCGGCTGGCCCGCACGCCGGCTCCCCAGCGCGAGCCGGCTCGGCGTGGCGACCCGGCCTGGCCGGCTGGCCACTAGAGAGCAGACCCTCACGACAAGACAAGGCAACAGCGCCCCCTCCTTTACACCGGCCCCGGCGGGCGAGGCGACAGCATTCCCTGTGCCCCCGCCCGGGGCGGGCGGTGACCGGGCGGCGTAACCCTGTTGCTAGGCGGCGCCGACCGTCCCTGACGAACGACAAGACCCACCACAGTGCCGACCAGCCGACCGATCCCGCACCCGGCGGACCCAGCGCACCCGGGACACCCGGCGCACCCGGCGAACCCGGCGCACCCGGCGGACCCGGCGACCCAGTGGCCCCAACCGCCGGCTCCTAGACAATGACACCCGGGCCCCTCTCCCGTGCATCCTTACTCATCTACCCCTGGGGGTCGGCCTATAAGACCCCCCGGGAGCCTTCCATGCAGAGGGTCGGACAATTCAGTAGCAACACACACAAACACAGCTCCAGGAGCAACCTTGTAACCTTTGTGCACGCCATACTCATTTCGGCAGGACTAGGGGTGTTACCTCTCCGGAGGGCCCCGAACCTGGGTACGTCTTGTGTCCCGCACTCGCGCGTGCTAACCTCGCCTCCGGAACCCACCGGCGTCCTCTCGTAACCCCACCTCTTAAGCCATCCCATGGCATCTGCCGTGAGTCGCGCACCCCCCGCGAGAATACCACGACAGGCTTGTTTAAGACCATAAAGAGCTTTACGAAGTTTGTATACATGATTAGGTTTCTTGGGATTCTCAAAGCTGGGAGGTTGTTTAACATACACTTCCTCCTCAATTTCTCCATTTAAGAAAGCACTTTTAATATCCATTTGGTAAAGAGTGATATCATGGTGATTGGCATAAGCAAGTAAAATGCGAATGGACTCAAGTCTTGCAACGGGGGCATAGGTCTCACCATAGTCCATACCTTCGACTTGTGTGTACCCTTGTGCTACGAGACGAGCCTTGTTACGTACAACTTGTCCATCTTCATCTTGCTTATTCCGAAACATCCATTTGGTTCCAATGATGTTTTGCTCTTCCTTAGGCTTCTCAACCAATATCCAAACTTGGTTCCTCTCAAAGTTGTGTAGCTCTTCGTGCATTGCATTCACCCAATCGGGGTCCTTGAGAGCATCTTCTACCTTCAAGGGTTCAACACTAGAGATAAATGAGTAATGCTCACAAAAGTTAGCTAAACGAGTTTTAGAGCGAGTGATTCTCCTGGTTTGGATATCTCCAAGTATTTGTTCGATGGGATGATCCTTGTCGATTCTTGCTCTAACTCGAGGTAGCCTTTTCTTGGGTTGTGGTGAGGCTTCCTCATCATCATCTTCTTCTTCTTCTTCTTCGTTGATGTTGTCATTGTTCGCTTGTGGAGGTGGAGAAGGAGGTTGAGGTGGATCATCTTGTTGCACTTCCTCATTCCCAGCGTCTTGACGTGTTCCACTTGTGGATGCCTCCGTATCAACTTGTCGTTCACCTTGATGCGAAGTTGGGGCTTCCACTTGAATAGACGAGGTACTCTCCTTCACTTCCATGGGGCGAATCTTGCCAATGGGCAAGTCTTGGATTGCTTCCGATGGTTCTTTATATCCTACATCAAGTGGCAATTGCTCGACTTGCGAGCCGTTAGTCTCATCAAACTTCACATCTACCGTCTCTTCAACTTTTCGAGTGAAGTTGTTGTAGACACGGTAAGTGTGAGAGTTTGATCCATAACCGAGTAGGAAACCTTCATGAGATTTAGGAGCAAATTTTGAACGACGATGCTTATCAAGAATGTAACATTTTGAGCCAAATACTCGAAAGTATCCAACTTGTGGTTTGTTACCGGTGAGCAATTCATATGCCGTTTTACCAAGAAGCTTGTGAAGGTAGAGTCGGTTTGTTGCATGACAAGCTGTTTGAACCGCTTCTGCCCAAAAATGTCTTGGCGTCTTGTATTCATCAAGCATCGTTCTTGCCATCTCAATGAGTGTCCGGTTCTTCCTCTCAACAACTCCATTTTGTTGAGGTGTGTACGTAGCTGAGAACTCATGTGAAATACCCTCCTCATCAAGAAAGGTGTCCACATTGGTGTTCTTGAACTCCGTTCCGTTGTCACTCCGAACCTTCTTGATCTTCACTTCAAATTGGTTTTGAGCCTTTCTTGCAAAGTTCTTGAAGATCTTTTGTACCTGCGATTTGTCATCAAGAAAGAACACCCACGTAAATCTGGAAAAATCATCAACAATGACCAAACCGAAAGAGTTACCACCAAGACTCTTATAGGAGTTGGGACCAAAAAGATCCATATGAAGCAGCTCGAGTGGTCTCCTCGTGGTCATAATGTTCTTTACGGGATGGCTTCCTCCAACTTGTTTTCCTGCTTGGCAAGCACTACAAAGTCGATCTTTGTCAAATATAACATCTTTCACTCCAAGAATGTGATCTCCTTTAACAAGTTTATCAAGGTTACGCATACCAACATGTCCAAGTCTTCTATGCCATAACCAACCTTTAGAAGATTTTGCAATTAAACATGTACGAGGTTGGGCTCTCTTAGTGAAATCAACAATGTATAGATCACCTCTACGAATGCCGGTAAAGACCATATTATGATTATCTTGGCGAAACACTTGGCAATCTACTTTGGTAAATAGAACATTAAAACCAAAATCGGCTAGTCTAGATACGGAAAGAAGATTGTAACCAAGAGATTCAACAAGCATAACATTTTGTATAGAGCTATCATTGGATATGGCCACCTTACCAAGGCCAAGTACCTTACCCTTGGAGTTGTCTCCAAAAGTCACATACTTGCGTGGACCATCATTTTTAGCAAGCTCACGAAACATGTCTCTATCTCCGGTCATGTGATCGGTACAGCCGCTATCAAGAATCCACTCTTTTCCTCTGGCCATGTAATCTCGAAGATTTGCCATAAGACTAAGATTCCTCATGGTCTTCTCGAATTAAATATCAAACTCTTCATCTTCATCATAGTAGCCATGCTCAACATCCTCTTCATCATGCGTGTGATCATTACCTAGGGTAATAGATTCATTAATTACATGACAATGTTCAAGTTTATGGATTCTAATGGCTTCCATGATAATGTTGCTAATAGTTGTAACATCTCCTTTGGCACGCATAAGATCACGAAGCTCAAACAAGCAATCATCAAATTTAGGATCATTAGGAATCATCTTGTGTAAAGCAACAGTCTTATGAAGAATCTTCTCAAGACTCTTTAAGGAGTAATCAGGATATCGCTTTTCTAAATCATGCCATAGAGTATAAGCACATGCAAAGTTTTGCATACAACCAAGCACAATTTTAGGTAATCCTCTAATGATAAGATTGACGGTTCTAAGATTACGAAGCATGTCAATTTCCTCTTCATGAGTAGGATGCAAGGGATCAATAGGGGGCACATAAGGATTATGAATATACTTGCTCAAGTTAAATTCATCAAAGATATCAAGCATTTCATCCTTCCAAAAGTTGTAATACTCCCCATTGAGAATAGGCACTCTACGTCTAAGACTCCCCAATGTAGACACATCCATCTCCCTCCAATGGTGATGAAACCAAAGCAATGGAGACCAAAGCTCTGATACCAATTGTGGGATCGAGGAGATAGGTCTAGAGGGGGGTGAATAGACTCCTAACCAGCCAAAGTAGCAGTTTTTAAGTTCTCTTGGAACTTAGGCAGATTTTGGCACAAGTTAAGATCACTCCAATACTTTCTACACATGCATATCTAGAGATTGAGCAGCGGAAATAGTAAAGCATGCAAGAGTACGGAAAGTAAAGGGGTAGAGTATGGAAGATCAAACGCAATGAAGACACGGAGGTTTTTGGCATGGTTTCGATAGGTGGTGCTATCGTACTTCCACGTTGATGGAGACTTCAACCCACGAAGGGTAACGGCTGCGCGAGTCCACGGAGGGCTCCACCCACGAAGGGTCCACGAACAAGCAACCTTGTCTATTCCACCATGGCTTACGTCCACGAAGGACTAGCCTCACTCGGGGTAGATCTTCACGAAGTAGGCGATCTCCTTGCCCTTACAAACTGCTTGGTTCAACTCCACATCAGGTTGGAGGCTCCCAAGTGACACCTAACCAATCTAGGAGACACCACTCTCCAAAAGGTAATAGACGGTGTGTTGTTAATGAACTCCTTGCTCTTGTGCTTCAAATGATAGTCTTCCCAGCACTCAAACAACTCCTCACAGATTTGGCTATGGTGGAAGAGGGATTTGAGTGGAAAGCAACTTGGGATAGGCTAGAAATCAAGTTTCAAATGGTAGGAATGGAATAGCTTGATCTCAACACATGAGTAGGTGGTTCTCTCTCAGAAAATGTATGGTGGAAGTGTAGGCACGTTCTGATGGCTCTCCTTACTGAGAAGGAGGTGGTGGAGGGGTATATATAGCCTCCACACAAAATCCAACTGTTACACACTTTTGACCCAACTCGGTGGCACCGAAACAATCATCTCGGTAGCACCGAACTGCGTAAAAGATATGAACGTTAGGAATCTCAGTGGGACCGATATGAACATCTCGGATGGACCGAAGTGCAATGGCTAGGGCAAACCTCATCTCGGTGGCACCGATTGCATCAACTCGGTAGGACCGAAGTGAAGCAATAAGGCAACAGAGAGTTGGCAAGCCATCTCGGTGAGACCGATTTGCAAAACTCGGTGAGACCGAAGTAAGTGAAAACGATTACAGAGAGTTGGCAAGGCCATCTCGGTGAGACCGAGATCCATTTCGGTGGATCCGATTTGTTAGAGTTTTGGCAGTGGCTAAGTCTTGGATGAACTCGGTGGGGCCGGATAGGAAATTTCGGTGGGGCCGAGTTAGAATGTAGGTTTTGGACATATTTGGGATTGAGAGAGTGGTTGAGGGTTTAGGAGTATTGTCACTAAGCACTTGAGCAAAAAGACCATTAAGCAACACCTCATCCCCTTTTAATAGTATTGGCTTTCCTATGGACTCAATGTGATCTTGGATCACTAAACCAAAAAATGTAGAGTCTTGATCTTTTGCCAATCCTTGTCCTTAGCATTTTGAAGGGGTTCCACATCCTCTTGTCCATGCCACGCCATTTGTTGAACTTGTCTTAAATTCACTAGACAAAAGTATTAGTCCAACAACATGTATGTTGGCATGAATTACCAAAACCACCAAGGGAGCAAATGTGCTTTCAGCGCGGAGTATGGGGTGTCCGCCAGCGCGGAGCATGGGGCTTCCACGAGAGTGGGAGGGAGCTCCCGCGTGTACAGCTCCATTTCATTCGTATCCGTGGGGTCACGGATAGAACTTGCGGAGGTGTTGGATGTTCCATGTGTTTTGTACCGGAACACCCTCCTCCGTTTCGAGCCGCGCCGCGCCGGGCCGGGAGATGTGCGTGACCCTGAAAGGGCCCTCCCACATGGGTGAGAGTTTGTGGAGTCCCTCTCTGGAGAGGATCTGGCGCAGGACAAGGTCGCCCGCCTCGAGGGTGCGGGGGCGTACGTTGCGGCTGTGATAGCGACGCAACGCCTGCTGGTACCTTGCCGCGCGAAGGGCGGCCTGGCGGCGCGCCCCTTCGAGGAAAAGCAGGTCATCCTCCCGCAGGCCGTCTTGACGAGACTCGTCGAAAGCCAAGACCCGCGGGGACCGGTGCTTGACCTCGGCTGGGAGAACCGCTTCTGCCCCGTAGACGAGGAAGAAAGGCGTCTCGCCGGTGGGCTTGGTCGCCGTGGTGCGGATGGACCATAGCACTGAAGGGAGCTCCTCCAGCCAGCCCTTGCCACAGGCCGCGAGCTGCTTCTTGAAGCTCCTAGTCTTGAGGCCCTTGAGGACCTCACTGTTGGCGCGCTCGGCCTGGCCATTGCTTCGAGGGTGTGCCACGGAGGCGAAGCACATCTGCGTGCCGATGCTGGCGCAGTAGGTCTTGAATTGGCCGCTGGTGAACTGCGTGTCGTTGTCCGTGATGATGCGGTTGGGGACGCCAAAGCGGCACACCAGGCCCTTGATGAACTTGACCGATGACCCTGCCGGAATGGTCCGGACAGGCTCCACCTCCGCCCACTTGGTGAACTTGTCGATGGCGATGTAGAGGTAGCGGTAGCCGCCAGCCGCGCGAGGGAAGGGCCCGAGGATATCCAGCCCCCAGACCGCGAAAGGCCACGAGAGAGGGATGGTCTGGAGCCCTTGTGCCGGCTGGTGGATCTGCTTGGCGTGGAATTGGTAGGCCTCGCATGCCTGGACCGGCTCGGCGGCATCTTCGAGTGCTGTGGGCCAGTAGAGACCGCTGCGGAATGCCTTACCTGCGAGGGTGCGTGAGGACGAATGGTGGCCGCAGTCGCCTCCATGGATGTCGGCAAGCAGCTCGCGCCCTTGCTCCTTGGAGATGCACCGCAGCGCGACTCCGTTCGGGTGGTGGTGGTACAGGTCACCCTCCCTCAAGTGGTAGAGCGCGGCCTGGCAGACCACACGCTCTTCTTCCGCGTCGATCTCCGGGAGGGCGCCGCCCTCCAAATAGGCCTTGATCTCCGCGGTCCAGCTTTCAGGCTGCGGCTCGAGCGCCAGCAGCAGGCGAGCGCCGGAAGCTGGTCCGCAGTCTGGTGCGCCCATGGGTGGTGCGGGAGGGAGCTCTTCGTGAGGCGCCGGGATGCTGGCGATCGGGGGCGCCGTTGAAGGCTTCAGGAGCCGCTCCTCGAAGATGTCGGGCATGTCTGAGGCTGTCCAAGCGAACATATCGGCATTCGCCCAAAGGAAGTCGATGAGGGCGCCTTCTTGTTCGGGGGAAAGGCCGCTGCCGATGGTGAGGAAGGGGCCCGCGCCGTTCCCATCCAACGACACTTTCTTGGTCTCGGCCCGTTCCTGGGAGAACAGCAGCTTCTTCTTCGCGGGTGCCGGCTCGGCAAGCTCTGGGGCGTCCTTCTCAGCCTGGGATGCGGCGGCGGCCGCCTTGTGGGCGCACGCGAGGGCGCGCACCGCATCCTTTACATCGCAACGGACGATGAGGGTGCCGCTGCTGCCGGGCATCTTGACGAGGCCGTAGGCGTGGTGTGTCGCGGCCATGAACTTGGAGAGCGCCGGGTAGCCCAAGATGGCATTGTAAGGCAGGCCGATGCGAGCCACATCGAAGTCGACGAGCTCCGTACGGTAGTTCTCGCGGGTGCTGAAGGTGACGGGAAGGCGCACCTGCCCCATGGGGGCAGTGGAGCCGCCGGTGACGCCCGAGAAGGGCCTGGTGGGCACCAGGTGCCCACCTGGCACCTGGAGCGTCTCGAAAGTCTCCACAGAGAGCACGTTGAGGCCAGCACCGCCATCGATGAGCGTCTTGGTGACGGCCACACCGCCGATAGTCGGAGTACACAGCAGAGGGACAGCCCCCGCAGTCCTGGCGGACCTGGGATGGTCGCTGGCGTCGAAGGAGACGGGGAACTCGGACCACTTGAGGCGACCGGCAGACTCGGGCGCCGGCAGAGCCGTGCTTACTTCGCGCGAGAAGCGCTTGAGGTGGTGGCTGGACGGAGGGGCCTGGGCTCCTCCCAGGATGCAGGCCACCCCTCGGGGCCCCTGGGAGCCTCCACCGTGGCCCGGAAGAGGGAGAAGACGAGGAGCGGCGCACCCAAGCTGCTCAACGCGCCGCGGAGGAGCGGGCGAGGAGCGAGGGGGCGCCTGGCCGCCGCTGGCGGTGGAGACGAGCTCGGTGATGCGCTCGAGCCAGGCGTCGCGACCGTCCTTGGCGGGGCGACAGCGCAGCAGCCCCCGCGCCATGAGCAGCGCGACGTGCGGAGCGAGCGGGCCGCGACCTGCGGGTGAGGACGCGGTGGAGGAGAGACCATGCTCCTGCTCGCTCACCGCCGGCCGGACGGAGGAGGGCGCCCGTCCCCCAACGTGCTTGGTGACGGCGCGAGGGCGCCGCCCAGGGGCACCTCGGATGGCGGGCGCCGCGCGGACCCTGACGGCGGTCCGGCGCGCAGCGGCGTCGTCCATGTCGATGCTGACGTCGAGGTCGAAGGCGCAAAGACGGCAAGTCCCGCTACCTGGCGCGCCAAATGTCGGGGTCTTGGATCTGCGTCCAAGAAACTTCTCCAAGAACTTAGGATTCGGACTCTGGGGGACTTTGCTTGGCAACCTACGACACGACGGCCTCTACGGTGGGAGGACGACGGACTCACTGGCTCTCACCGGAAACGAAGGGGATGCACAAGCTACCCAGGTTCGGGCCACCGTGCGGTGTAATACCCTACTCCTGCCTGCGTTGGATTGCTCTGTATGGAGAGCTTGTGGCTCCAAGTACACGAGGTGTGGGGGAGAACCAGTCGATCCCCTTACATGGAAGCTGCCCTTCCCCTCTTGTAGTGCCTTGGTCCTCTTCCTCGAAAATATGAGCGGGAAAGGGTGGCCACGGGGCGGCAATTCAAAGGGGAACAGGCGCGCAGGCTTATCCTGACTAAAGGCGGTCTCCGCCTGGTAAAGCAGTCTTCCTGACGTGTTGGCAGGCTCGGCGATGACCTCCGTCCTGACGCGCCGACCCTCCTGATCTTCTATCACCAAAGAGGAAATACCTTGGGGCTTGCCTTCTTTTTGGGGGGAGGCTGACGCCTCTGCTCCCTTATCACCAGAATGGAAACCTGTCTGAGCTGTATTCTGCTGTCCTTGCCCTGGCGTCGGGACGCCACCCACGTGACGGGCAGGCCGCCCCGCTGCTGGCGCCTTGTGCCCTGCCCCACCGAGCGGCCTCTCGAGGTATTGCCTCACGAGGCGATCCGGGGTTTGCCGGCCTCACCAGGGCTAGGCCTGGCGGCGAGTTGCCTCGCGAGGCCGGCCCCTCGCGAGGCAACTCTCTCCTGGACGACGCCAAGGCCACCTTGCCTGGGCCGGCCCCGGCGTCGCCTCCTGGGCCAGAGGCAGACGGTCCGTGGTACCCTGGTTCCCACTGGGCCGACAATATTTTTTGTGAATGGTTGAATAATTTCTAAAAGGAGGGCGGACATTTTTTGTACACTGCATTTACTATTGTTTTCATAACATGTGTATTTTTACACTATGAAACAGGGCATCGAGACGGGGGGTCGGCGAAGAGCGTGGAAGAGGAGGGCAGTACCCACTGGACAGTGTCCTGGTCGAAGCTGTAGGCGGTGATACTAGCGGTGGTGATGAGGATGTCGGCGACGGCGGGGTCGAGCCGCCGCAGCACGGTGAGGTTGAGCAGCCGCGTGCCCTCCTGGTCCGCCCCCAGGTTCAGCTTCACCTTGCTCCGCCTCCCGCCGTCGCACCGCGCCATGACCCCGCCCTCGCCTCGCCGGAAAGCCTAGCGGCCAGCGTGGCTTCGATCTGGGGGTTTTGGGCGGCCAGGTTATCGTTGACGAGGGCATTGGGAAGAGAGAGAGAGAGCTCTCTCGCTTTTGTCCCACACGTCGTGGCACGCCGCCGTGTGCGTGACAGTTGCCTGCACCACACAAGCCCACTTGTCAGTCACCGGATGGAGCGGCTCCAGGGCTCATCCTCTTGGTTAAACCTTGACTGCGTCCTGGTACAAAAACGGGCTCTTCTAATTGCCTGTAGGAGACATTCACAGTTTAAGGGCCTACTATTTTTCTAAGTGGCCTAACAAAAAACGCGAGAGCTATATCTCGCCCGTACCGATTCCTATTAGGAATCACCTACGGGCGGGCGACTACCAGGCCGGCCCAATAATGTAGCTAGCGCTAGTTCACTTTCTGTTGTTTTTTTTCAGATTTTCCCACAGTTTGTACTATGGTTTTCCTCAGGTTTTATCTGTTTTTTTTTTGTTTTTTGTTTTCCTTTTTATTTTTCTTCTTTTTTCCCTTCTTCGTTTTTTTTAATTTATTAACACATGACTACATTATCCATAAGTGTTGTGCATTTTTTTTATATAGCAGGAACATTTTTGTTATCCTTGTTTAACATTTGTTAAATATGTGGTTAACATTTTTGCAATATATATGTTACGTGTCTACCTTTTTTCATACACATTGTACATTTTTTATATATCTAAAACATTTTTTATACATGTTAACATTTCTAAATACATTATTGCACATTATCTTCCAATACTTGTTTAAAAAACAAATATATGTTAAACTTTTTTTTTCAAATACACGCTAATTTTTTTGATGTGAAACATTTTTAAAAAACTATTCAAACATTTTTTTACATTGGATATACATTTTTTTATCAAAATGCTGCAGACATTTTGTTTGAAATGCGTGAACGTTTTTCCCTAAATGTAACATATATATTTTGGAATGCTACGAAACATGTTTTTTTATTAAACTTTTGTGTACATTGTATAACTTTTTTTTTAAAATTCACATGCACGTTTTTTAAATGCGTGAACATTTATGGAATGTTCATATTTTTTTGAATGGTAGAAACATTTTCTTAAAGTGGGATGAACATTTTTTGTACATTGCATTTACATTTTTTTACACTGCATTTTCTATTGTTTTCATAATATATGTTTTGTTTTTTAATATAAACAAAAAAACTCGTGTGACAGCATGACGGCGGCGTGACAGGGCCGTGTCGTAACTGGGATGGCCCACTACCAGCTAGCTGCAGGCGACTTGTTGCGGGCGGCACATAGTCGCATCCAACAAAAACCTTTCCAATTGGCCAATTAGCACAACTGCCTCAAAAACATGTTGCACGATGCTCTTACACAAGATGACTGGGGCTTGGCGCTATGAGAAACCTCACATGTTTTTTGTGTTCTAGGCTAATAAAATGTTTGTTGAAACTAAGGGTTGGCGCGATAATTGGCTGGAGGGTTAATCCGAAAGACCTGATACCACAGGCGCAATGAACAATTGGAAGAAGACGTGGGAAATTGTGGTGCCATCGAACATGTGTGTTACCTATAGCCTATTATCCTTGCACAAGCATCTGTGCCAATGGCACTCATGTGCACTATTTGTAATGCTGCGGTGGACTCGTGGAGGGATGTACTGAACAAGTGCAACATGTCGCGCTACTTGGTGGGGAAGTAGTGATGAGGTTATCTTCCACCGAGGAGGCCACGGTAACCTAAAACCCAGCTAAAACCCATGAAGGTCCAGTCCCACATTATCCAAGTACCAATGTACCGTCCTGCTTCATGAAGTGTTTTGTCACTCAGACATGCGACCCGAGTGGAGAAAGGCGTATCCTCGCTCGAATAGCAGGAGTCTAACGGATGGCAACATTAATTGGAGTGTTACCACAACCAGTAAGCATGGTGTTCCATCTAATCATTAAGGCGTATGTTACTGCCAGTAGTGGGCATGTGTTGTTAGTCTTAAATTCACCTGTAATGTAGCATGCAATGGGGTAGCGAACTCTATATAAGCACCCCTACAACACTTAGTTACGGGTTCGGAACTTTGTACACACACACTCATACGCAAGAACAATCTCTCTGGAGAACATGACTAGGGTTTTTACCTCCGTCACGAGGGCCCTGAATTTGTATGCCTTCTTGTGTCACCCCCTGCGTCTCGCTAGATCAAGCCTCGTTTCTCCCCCTATCTTGCGATCCATGGCACAGGTGGTTATTTCGTCTTCATCGACTTCTAGCATGGAGCTGATCCTGGGGAAGGCTATCTTCTTCGACTTGATTGGATAAATCGCTGATGATTCAGCATGGCTTCTTGAGGCCCCGATGGACGTTAACCTGCTGCCCGCGCATACTATCACACACTACCGCGTCGACGACTCTAGCATGCTGTTTTGTCAGCTTATGGTCCCATACCAGATGGCTGGGCAGTTTGTTGTTCGTTGCCGCAAGAAGCGCTCGGACAAGTCACGTCTTCATCGCTGGACACGACACGTTGCTGCACTTCGAGCTTCTTCGTAGCAGGTAGCTATGATTCAGCCCACATAATCTGTTCATTATTTATTCGCATCCATCACCGACGGCGAGTACAGTTGTGGGAGCCCCGCTTCCGTACCAGAGGTTTTCATGGCGAATTGATAATCCCCAAGTGCAAGGAATTGTCGTCACTCTTTCTAATGATGGAGATGGTAAATATGGAGTGTCGAACCCACAAGGAGATAAAGGTAGGGGTGGGATTCTCTCAGGACCTATCTGCCACTGATACAACCCTACGTACAACGAATGTTTGCTTTATCTAGAAACAGGAAATAAATCTACATTGCGGGTATAAAGGATAAGTTTGCTAGATACTAAAGAACTTAAACATAAAAGTTAGGTGATGGCTAAGTAAAAATACAATATAATACAAATGGCGAGTGTGGAATAGTGGTGGTATGGTGCGCGGAATTGTCCCTAGGCAATTAGTTAAGTTAATAAACCGATCATTGCAGGTTTATATGTGGGAGAGGCCTCCGGTATTTAGCGGTAGTACCGTTGGCTCCTATGGTAGTACCGCTTGTGCGGTACTTCCGCTGTTGTGCCATGCGTACTACCGTGGGGAGTTCTGTTACCCACCAATAATTAGTGGTAGTACCGCTTGAGCATTTCCAGAACATAATGGTGGGTCTTCTTCCCCTTTGACCCTAATGTTCTTGAGCAAGTTTTCCCCCACAATTGTTGACCTCTTGGAGCTTGCTTTCTCTCTATTCCTCCCATGTTTCTTGCATCTTTTTGAGGGAAAAATGAAAAGAGATCTAGATCTACATTCTCCACCAATCCATCTCTCCTCTTAGTGAGGCGAACCTTGTGGATCTAGATCTTGGAGTTCTTTTGTGTTCTCCTTGTTCCTACTCTCATATTTCTCCATAGGTTTCGTTGCTTTGGTGAGATTTAAGAGTGAGGGACTTTGATACGTCCATTTTGCATCATGTTTTGCTACTGTTATTTATAGTGTTTTTAATCAATATAACACTTTGTGGAGCAATTCTAATGCCTTTTCTCTCTTAATATGCAAGATTTACACAAGGAGGGAGATTGCCGGCAGCTGGAATTCTGGAGCTGAAAAAGCTATGTCAGAGATACCTATTCTGCACATCTCCAAATGAGCTGAAATTTTACGGAGATTTATTTTGGAATAAATAAAAAATACTGGAAGAAAGAAATACCAGAGGGGGCCACCCAGGAGCCCACGAGGCACCAGGGCGCGCCACCCCCCCCCCCCCCAGGCGTGCCCTGGTGGCTCGTGGGGCCCCTGGCCAGCCTCTGTCCCCCATTTTCTGGTATATAAGTCCATTTGCCCTAGAAAAAATATAGAGAAGACTTTCGGGATGGTGCGCCGCCGTCTCGAGGTGGAACTTGGGTAGGAGCACTTTTGCTCTCCGGCGGAGAGATTCTGCCGGGGATACTTCCCTCCGGGAGGGGGAAATCGTCGCCATCGACATCACCAACGATCCTCTCATCGTGGGAGGACCAATCTTCATCAACATCTTCACCAGCACCATCTCATCTCAAACTCTAGTTCATCTCTTGTATTCAATCTTTGTCTCAAAACCTCAGATTGGTACCTGTGGGTTGCTAGTAGTATTGATTACATCTTGTAGTTGATGCTAGTTGGTTTATTTGGTGGAAGATTATATGTTCAGATCTATTATGCTATTCAATACCCCTCTGATCTTGGACATGATTATGATTTGTGAGTAGTTACTTTTGTTCTTGAGGACATGGGAGAAGTCTTGTCATAAGTAATCATGTGAATTTGGTATTCGTTCGATATTTTGATGATATGTATGTTGTTGATTCTCTTAGTGGTGTCATGTGAACGTCGACTACATGACACTTCACCATCTTTGGGCCTAAGGGAATGCATTGTGGAGTAGTAATTAGATGATGGGTTTCTAGAGTGACAGAAGCTTAAACCCCAGTTTATGCACTATTCCGTAAGGGGCTGATTTGGATCCATATGTTTAATGTTATGATTAGAGTTATCTTAATTCTTCTTTCGTAGTTGCGGATGCTTGCGAGAGGGGGTAATCATAAGTGGGAGGCTTGTTCAAGTAAGAATAGCACCCAAGCACCGGTCCACCCACATATCAAATTATCAAAGTAGCGAACGCGAATCAAACAAACATGATGAAAGTGACTAGATGAAATTCCCATGTGTCCTCGAGAACGCTTTGCTTACTATAAGAGATTGTTCCGGCTTGTCCTTTGCTACAAAAAGGATTGGGCCACCTTGCTGCACTCTTTGTTACTATTGCTACTTGTCACTTGTTACAAATTATCTTGCTATCAAACTACTCGTTACCGATAATTTCAGTGCTTGCAGAAAACACCTTGCTGAAAACCACTTGTCATTTCCTTCTGCTCCTCGTTGGGTTCGACACTCTTACGTATCGAAAGGACTACGATTGATCCCCTATACTTGTGGGTCATCAAGACTCTTTTCTGGCGCCGTTGCCGGGGAGTGAAGCGCTTTTGGTGAGTGGAATTTGGTAAGGAAACATTTATATTACATGCTAAAATTTACTGTCACTTGTCACTATGGAAAGTAATCCTTTGAGGGGTTTGTTCGGGGTATCTTCACCTCGACCGGAAACACAAATAGTTGCTCCTCAACCTACTGCACCTACTGAAAATATTTATTATGAGATTCCTCCGGGTATGATAGAGAAACTGCTAGCTAATCCTTATGCAGGAGATGGAACGATACATCCTGATATGCACTTGATCTATGTGGATGAAATTTGTGGATTGTTTAAGCTTGCAGGTATATCCGGAGATGGAGTTAAGAAGAAAGTATTCTTTTTATCTTTGGAGGGAAAGGCATTGATATGGTATAGGCTATGTGATGATACTGATACATGGGACTGGAACCGATTGAAACTGGAATTTCACCAAAAAATCTATCCTATCCATTTGGTTCATTGTGATCGGAATTATATATATAATTTTTGGCCTCGTGAAGGAGAAAGCATCGCTCAAGCTTGGGGGAGGCTTAAGTACATGATGTACACATGCCCCAATCATGAGCTCTCAAGAGAAATTATCTTACAGAATTTTTATGCTCGGCTTTCTCATGATAATCAAACCATGCTCGATTCTTCTTCGACTGGCTCCTTTATGAAGAAAACTATTGAATTCAGATGGGATCTTCTGGAAAGAATTAAACGCAACTCTGAAGATTGGGAACTCGACAAAGGTAATGAGTCAGGTATAATACTTGAGTTTGATTGTGTTAAATTTTTTATGGCTACCGATGCTTTTCATAAGTTTAGCACTAAATATGGACTTGACTCTAAGATAGTAGCTTCCTTTCGTGAATCATTTGCTACTCATATTGATCTCCCTAAGGAGAAGTGGTTTAAATATCACCCCCGTATTAAAGAAAAGATTGAGGAACCCGTTAGTGTTAAAGAAGAAATAATTGTTTACCATGCTGATCCAGTTGTGCCTACTGCTTATATTGAGAAACCACCTTTTCCTGTTAGGATCAAGGAAAATGCTAAAGTTTTAACTGTGGTTAACAAAAGTAATATTAGAGCACCTAGACCCTCTGAACAAATTAAAGTTGAACCTAATGTTGCTATGGTTAAAGATCTCTTGGTCGATAATATAGATGGGCATGTTATTTACTTCTGTGCTGAAGCAGCTAGAATTGCTAAACCAGATCCTAAAGATAAAAACAGACCTGTAGTAGGCATGCCTGTTGTCTCTGTTTAAATAGGAGATCATTGTTATCATGGCTTATGTGATTTGGGTGCTAGTGTGAGTGCTATTCCGTTTACCTTATATCAAGAAATTATGAATGATATTGCACCTGTTGAAATAGAGGACATTGATGTTACTATTAAGCTTGCAAACAGAGATACCATTACACCACTTGGGATCATTAGAGATGTTGAAGTCTTGTGTGGAAAAATAAATTACCCTACTGATTTTCTAGTCCTCGGTTCTCCACAAGATGATTTTTGTCCCATTATATTTGGTAGACCTTTCTTGAACACTGTTAATGCCAAGATTGATTGCGCTAAAGAAATTGTTAGTGTTGATTTTGGTGGTATGTCTCATGAGTTTAATTTCTCCAAGTTTCGTAGACAACCTCATGATAAAGAATTGCCTAGTAAAGATGAAATTATTGGTCTTGCTTCTATTGCCGTACCTCCTACTGATCTGTTAGAACAATATTTGCTAGAACATGAAAATGATAATATGCATATGAATGAAAGAAATGAAATAGATAAGATGTTCTTTGATCAACCACCTATCCTTAAACACAATTTGCCTGTTGAAACTCTTGGAGGCCCTCCTTAACCTAAGGGTGACCCTGTATTTGAATTGAAACAATTGCCTGATACATTGAAATATGCTTATCTTGATGAAAAGAAGATATATCCTGTTATTATTAGTGCTAACCTTTCAGCGCATGAAGAAAATAGATTACTAAAAACTCTGAGGAAGCACCAAGCTGCTATTGGATATACTCTTGATGATCTTAAGGGCATTAGTCCCACTCTATGTCAGCACAAAATTAATATGGAGCCTGATGCTAAACCAGTTGTCGACCACCAACGACGATTAAATCCTAAGATGAAAGAGGTGGTAAGAACCGAAATATTAAAACTTCTGGAAGCAGATATAATCTATCCCATAGCTGATAGTAGATGGGTAAGTCCCGTTCATTGTGTCCCTAAGAAAGGAGGTATTACCGTTGTTCCTAATGATAAAAATGAACTCATTCCACAAAGAATTGTAACTGGTTATAGGATGGTAATTGATTTTAGAAAATTAAACAAAGCCACTAGAAAAGATCATTACCCTTACCTTTTATTGATCAAATGTTAGAAAGATTGTCTAAGCATACACACTTTTGTTTCCTAGATGGTTATTTTGGTTTTTCTCAAATACCCGTATCACAATCCGACCAAGAGAAAACCACCTTTACTTGTCCTTTTGGAACTTATGCTTATAGACGTATGCCTTTTGGTTTATGCAATGCACCTGCTACCTTTCAAAGATGTATGGCTGATATATTCTCTGACTTTTGTGAAAAGATTGTTGAGGTATTCATGGATGATTTCTCCATTTACGGAACTTCTTTTAATGATTGCTTAAGCAACCTTGATCGAGTTTTGCAGAGATGTGAAGAAACTAATCTTGTCTTGAATTGGGAGAAGTGCCACTTTATGGTAAATGAAGGCATTGTCTTGGGGCATAAAATTTCTGAAATAGGTATTGAAGTTGATAAAGCTAAGGTTGATGCTATTGAGAAAATGCCATGACCTAAACATATTAAAGGTATAAGAAGTTTCCTAGGTCATGCTGGTTTCTATAGGAGATTTATTAAAGACTTCTCTAAAATTTCTAGGCCTCTTACCAATCTTTTGCAAAAAGATGTTCCATTTGTTTTTGATGATAATTGTCTAGAAGCCTTTGAAACACTTAAGAAAGCCTTAACCACTGCACCTATTGTTCAACCACCTGATTGGAACTTGCCTTTTGAAATTATGTGTGATGCTAGTGATTATGATGTTGGTGCTGTTCTAGGACAGAGATTTGATAAGAAATTAAATGTTATCCATTATGCTAGTAAAACTCTAGACAGTGCCCAAAGAAATTATGCTACTACTGAGAAAGAATTCCTAGCAGTTGTGTTTGCATGTGATAAATTTAGATCTTACATAGTTGATTCTAAAGTAACTGTTCACACCGATCATGCTGCTATTAAATATCTTATGGAAAAGAAAGATGCTAAACCTAGACTCATTAGGTGGGTTGTATTGCTACAAGAATTTGACTTGCATATTATTGATAGAAAGGGAGCTGAGAATCCCGTAGCAGATAATTTGTCTAGAATGGAAAATGTTCTTGATGACCCACTACCTATTAATGATGATTTTCTTGATGAAAAAATTAGCTGTCATAAATGCTTCTCATAATACTCCATGGTATGCGGACTATGCTAATTATATTGTTGTGAAATTTATACCACCTAGTTTCACATACCAACAAAAGAAAAAGTTCTTCTTTGATTTAAGACATTACTTCTGGGATGACCCGCATCTTTATAAAGAAGGAGTAGATGGTATTATTAGACGTTGTATACCTGAGCATGAACAGGAATAAATCCTACGAAAGTGTCATTCCGAGGCTTACGGAGGACACCATGCGGGAGACAGAACTGCACACAAGGTATTACAATCTGGTTTTTATTGGCATACTCTTTTCAAGGATGCTCGTAAGTTTGTCCTATCTTGTGATGAATGTCAAAGAATTGGTAATGTTAGTAGACGTCAGGAAATGCCTATGAATTATTCACTTGCTATTGAACCATTTGATGTTTGGGGATTTGATTATATGGGACCTTTTCCTAAATCCAATGGGTATACACATATTTTAGTTTCTGTTGATTACGTTACTAAGTGGGTAGAAGCTATTCTAACTAGTAGTGCTGATCATAACACTTCTATTAAAATGCTTAAAGAATTTATTTTCCCAAGGTTCGGAGTCCCTAGATATTTAATGACTGATGGTGGTTCACATTTTATTCATGGTGCATTCCGTAAATTGCTTGCTAAATATGATGTCAACCATAGAATTGCATCCCCCTATTACCCTCAAACTAGTGGTCAAGTTGAATTGAGCAATAGAGAAATAAAATTAATTTTGCAAAAAACCATCAATAGATCTAGGAAGAATTGGTCTAAGAAACTTGACAATGCATTATGGGCTTATAGAACTGCTTATAAAAATCCAATGGGTATGTCTCCTTATAAAATGGTTTATGGAAAAGCATGTCATTTACCTCTTGAGTTAGAACCTAAAGCATATTGGGCAATTAAAGAACTCAATTATGATTTTAAACTTGCCGGTGAAAAGAGGTTATTTGATATTAGCTCATTAGATGAATGGAGAACCCAAGCTTATGAAAATGCCAAATTGTTTAAAGAAAAAGTTAAAAGATGGCATGATAGAAGAATTCAAAAACGGGAATTTAAAGTGGGTGAGCAAGTAATTTAAACGGGAATTTAAAAATCTCTACGGGGTTGCACACATACGGTGTCAGCTATCCGGCACGGCTTCGCCGTCCAGAGCTAGTTCCTGCCGGAACCCAGACAGCCTTTCGGCTCTACGAAACTATTTCGTGGGAGGGAGAGAGAGAGAGAGCCAGACAAGCATGGCATGTGTATGAGAGCAAGGATGAGGTTTGGAGAGCACCCCTCCACCTCTATTTATAGGAAAGCCACGGGGTAAAGTTGGCATACAAAAATACCAAAAGTACCCCCACTTTATGTCTCACATAAAAGAATAAAAGGGAAAAAGGTGTGGCATGTGGAGCTCCATGGAGGAGCCCCACCTTGGCCGGCCACCTCTAGGGGGCCCCCCCACATGGGGGTGCCTTGCTCCCCAATCCCTTCTAGAAGCCTTTTGGGAAATATCCCAAAAGGTGACTTTCCAAAAAAATATCCATAAAGTGATTTTTACTATTCACGGAACCAAATTTCCGCGACCGTTAAATCCGAAAATATTTCTGTGGGTCTTAGAATATTCCAGTACCCACACAAATGATTTTGGATGCGTTCGGAAACAATTTCGGATTAGTAAATTTCATCTGCGAAAAGCAACCAAATCGGTTCCGGCAGCTCCGGAACATTTCCGGTTTTTATCCCGAAAAATTCCCAGAAGTTTCCAAAACACTTCTGGCATCCTCCAAGAATTTCCAGGCATGTGCCGGAACCAATATGACTTAATGGAATACCCTGAAACAACTTTTCAGTTTCACCGAAACTATTCCGGTGTTCTCTCCGGAACGTTTCCGTTTCGTCCGAAACTTTTCCGGTGATTTTCTCTCAGACTCCTTATCTAGTATTCAGCAGATAGATGACCCTTAAGCGTGTGATCCTATAGGTTCGGTGAAGTATAGACATGACCCGGAACACTTTCCGATCAATCATCAACATCGGAGCCGTGGACACCCATATTAACCCCTATACCCACACGAATGAATATTCGAGTGAACCCCCAGTTGCCGTGTGCTATTCCTGTTGCTTCACGATATATTACAAACACCCGAGGTGAGTTTATTGGCATCCCCATGGATCAACAACTTTTCCACTATGCCAGTTACCTCGTTACCGGTTTTGTTCTCCTTTCTCGTTTCCGCGTTCCGGCATCCCAGTGATTAATTCACAATGTGTCTGGCCAGACGATGATGGATACCGTAACACCGAGAGGGCCCAAGAATATCTCTCCATCGCCGGAGGAGCAAATCCCAATCTTGAGCTATCTCGTTTCTTGCCATACTTTTCCGTGAACCCGTAAGCCGCCGTAATAGCCACCCAGTTACGGATGACGTTTAACAAACCCCAAAGTTCACGAAGCAAGTACGAAGGAACTCGATACTCTCATGGTCTAAGGAATTATGCAAACATTAACTATCTCTGTGTTATTAACCATTAACTTGTGACGAATGTATCTCATAGCATAACATCAATTCGGGTCGATTCAACACAAGTGTTCTACTAACATTGTGCCCTCAAAATTGCCGGCATAGACATGCCCATGATCAGGAAAACAGGATCATCATGCAATACTTGAGCCAGTCTTAGAGGCATGACCAGGAATACATTTTACCGTTTATTATACCACACGTGCATATGAGTTTCCCTCCGAGCCTCGTGGATATTGCAGACTCGAGAATCATTGCAGTTATAGCATGGAACATAAACATTCATTACAAACTCGGAGATACAAAATAACTGTTATTACTGCCTCTAGGGCATATCTCCTACAGACTCCCACTTGCACTAGAGTCATAATCCAGTTACATGGCTTCCCTAACACCAATGGCAATCCGGTGCTGCTCATGCTTTGCTTGTGGTAGAGGCTTTGACTTCGGGTCTGACACGTTCAGATCCGTGTGAACTTTGCGTACTTTCACTAAACCCGCTTCGACATGATGTCGAATGAGTTTATATTTGCGTTCAATATGTCTTGTCTTATGGTGCGAACTTGGCTCCCTTGCCTGAGCCACGGCGCCACTATTATCACAATAGATATCCACCGGGTCCAGAGCACTTGGAACCACACCAAGGCCTTCAAGAAATTGCTTGATCCATACCGCCTCCTTGGAGGCTTCTGAAGCAGCACCATATTCCGCCTCCGTCGTAGAATCTGCTACAGTCTTTTGTTTGGAACTTTTCCAATCAACTGCACCGTCGTTCAATATGAAAACATAGCCTGATTGAGATTTGAAGTCATCTGGGTCAGTCATGAAGCCTGCATCAGTGTAACCACTTACAATGAGCTCTTCATCACCTCCGTACACAAGGAGTAAATCCTTGGTCCTTCTGAGGTACTTAAGAATACCCTTGACTGCGGCCCAGTGTTCCAATCCTGGATCACTTTGGTACCGGCTGCTAACACTTAGCGCATAGTAAACGTCCGGTCTTGTACATAGCATGGCATACATAATAGAACCAACTGCCGAGGCATATGGAACATCATTCATTTGTACTCGCTCATCGAGTGTCCGAGGACACTGATTCTTGCAAAGCACTCTGCCAGGTGACATGGGGAGTAGGCCTTTCTTGGAGTTCTCCATGTTGAATCTTTTCAACACCTTGTCAATGTACGTGCTTTGGCTAAGAGCTATCAGGCGTTTTGATCTATCTCTATAGATTCTGATGCCCAATACATATGCCGCTTCGCCTAAGTCTTTCATTGAAAAACTTTTCTTCAATGAGTCTTTTATTTCGCTAAGAAAATTCACGTCATTTCCAATCAATAATATGTCATCCACATACAAGATTAGAAATGTTTTTGCGCTCCCACTAAAATTCTTGTAAACACAAGATTCTTCGTCATTCCTGATGAAGCCAAATTGTTTGACCACTTCATCAAAATGAATGTTCCAGCTCCTTGATGCTTGCTTCAGACCATAAATGGCTTTCTAAAGCTTGCATACCTTTCCAGCATCCTTATGAACGACAAAACCTTCTGGTTGTATCATGTATACATCCTCTTTGAGGTTTCCATTTAGGAAAGCCGTTTTGACGTCCATCTGCCATATTTCATAATCGAAATAAGCAGCAATTGCTAGTAATATCCGAACATACCTAAGCATAGCTACGGGCGAGAAAGTCTCGTCGTAGTCCACTCCTGGAACTTGCGTGAACCCTTTCGCGACAAGTCTAGCTTTGTGGATAGTAACGTTACCATCCGCGTCCGTCTTTCTTTTGAAAATCCATTTACAACCAATGGGCTTTACGCCTTCTGGAAGTTCTTCCAAGTTCCAAACTTGGTTTTCGTACATGGATTCCATTTCGGATTTCATGGCTATGTGCCATTCCTTTGAGCTGGGCCCCGCCATCGCTTCCTTGTAGTGCGCAGGTTCATCGTCTTCAAGAATGAAGATTTCGTTATGAAACCACTCAGGTGGCTGGATAGCCCTACCTGATCTGCGCGGTTCAGTTACAACATTGTCTGAAGTTTCCGCATCACATGCGACAACTTCTGGCTCGGTTGTAGGGATAATTAGCGGAATTTCTTCCGGTTCCTTATCCATATCAACGGTTGCCGAAGATTCACTAATCTCATCAAGTTGTACTGTCCTCCCACTCACTTCTTTAGCGAGAAACTCTTTCTCGAGAAAGACTTCGTGTTTTGCAACAAACACTTTGTTCTCGGAGGCGTGGTAGAAAGAATACCCAACTGTCTCCTTTGGATAACCTACAAAGTAACATTTGTCTGATCTGGGATCAAGTTTGCTTGGCTGTAAATGCTTTACGTATGCCTCACAACCCCAAATTTTGAGAAACGACAGGTCGGGTTTCTTCCCGTGCCATATCTCATATGGCGTCGTCTCAACAGACTTAGACGGTGCTTTGTTTAGTGTGTGAGCGGCAGTTTCTAGTGCGTGACCCCAAAAGGATATCGGCAGATTTGTAAGAGACATCATCGAACTTACCATGTCTAACAGGGTTCGGTTACGTCTTTCTGACACTCCGTTTCACTGTGGAGTTCCGGGAGGCGTAAGCTGTGAAACGATTCCACGATCACTCAGATGTTGGCCAAACTCATGACTAAGGTATTCGCCCCCGCGATCAGACCGCAGAAACTTAATCCTTTTGTTACGATGATTTTCTACCTCATTCTGAAATTCTTTGAACTTTTCAAAGGTTTTCGACTTATGCTTCATCAAGTAGATATATCCATACCTACTCAAATCATCTGTAAAAGTCACGAAGTAGAAATACCCACCCCGTGCGATTGTGCTCATTGGACCACATACATCACTATGTATTATTTCCAACAAGTCACTCGCCCATTCAGGATGACCCGTGAACGGCGTCTTGGTCATTTTCCCCTTCAAGCAAGCTTCACATGTGTCAAATGATTCAAAATCAAAGGACGGTAAAACTCCATCTTTATGGAGTCTTTGCATGCGTTTCTTTCCGATGTGGCCAAGGCGATAGTGCCACATGAAAGTGGTGGTGGTATCAGCCTTCTTAAGGCGTTTAGCATTCATGTTAAAGACATCATTTCCACATTCAAGATTTAGTATGAAAAGGCCCCCAACAATGGGTGCAAATCCATAAAACATATCCTTACAATAAAGTGAACAACCATTGTTCTCAGACTTGTACGAATACCCATCGTGTACTAAACATGATCCGGAGATAATGTTTCTACACAATAGTGGAACAAAATAACAGTTATTTAGTTCTAAGATAAATCCTGAAGGGAGACGTAGAGGCATAATGCCGATGGCTTGAGCGGCGATCCCAGCGCCGTTCCCGACGCGCATCACGACTTCATTCTTTGCTAGCTTGCGCACCTTCTGAAGTCCCTGTATCGAGTTGCAAATGTGAGCAACCGATTCGGTATCAAATACCCAAGACTTAGAATTTTCGCTAGCAAGCAAAACGTCAATGACATTAACTTGTATAACAATTATACCTTTTCCGGTTTTCCTGGACTTCTTATCTTCCAGATACTTCTTGCAGTTTCTCTTCTAGTCTCTTGTGCCCTTGCAGTAGAAGCACTCAGTTTCATTCTTGGCTCCGCCCTTAGAGTTGCTTTGGGAGCCGGTCTTACCGGTGCCCTTGCCCATCTTTGGCTTGCCATTCTTTTTGAAACTGGCGGTTTTATTCACAAGCAACACTTGCTTGCGATTTTTTCGTAGTCCTCCTTCCGCAGTTTTCAGCATGGCGAGCACCTCTTCCGGTGTCTTCTCCATCCCACTCATGTTGTAGTTCATGACAAAACCGTCGTAAGACGGGGGGAGTGAAGAAAGCATCATGTCCATCATATGGCCAGGCGGAATTGGAAATTCCAGGGTTTTAAGCCTTTCAGCATAGCCAATCATTTTGACTACGTGTTCGCCAACTGAACTGCCCTCAGCCATCTTGCATTCCATCAAGGTCTTCATGATATCAAATCGTTCAGACCTTGAGGTTTCCTTGTACAGAGCATCCAATTCCCGGATCATATCACGGGGTTTATGGAATTCAAAACGTTTTTGAAGCCCTACACTCATGCAAGCTAGCATGAAGCACTGCACTAAGTTATGATCATCATCCTTAGTGGCCCAGACATTTTGTTCATCTTCCGGGGCATCGGCCGCCGGTTTAGCTGGAAGAGCATTTTCAAGCACATACATTTTCTTAGCGCTCCTGAGGACAATCCTCAGGTTACGGACCCAGTCCGTATAGTTGTTTCTAGTCGCAGCTAACTTCTCTTTCTCTAACATCGGGCCTAAGTTGAACGCGGTGTTGCGAGCCATTTGATCTACAACAGAAAACCCAAGTTTCACTTAGACTTTGTTCATAATGATTTTTGGCACTAGTAAATAAACAATTTTATTCTAAAGTGCGCTCCCACTCAAATCAATATCTCTCAAAATTGATTATGAGTGATTCAAGATCCGCGTCTAGATTGTTCGCCATTGGTGTAACACCACTGATGACGAAAATCTTAACCGGTAGGCCAACTTGCCAATCACATCTCTATATGATTCTTGTTCATCTTTCGATGCGTGTGTTCCGAGCTCATGACGGTCATGCCTGAACGTCAAGACAACTAAGTGATCTTGCTGCGAGGTCTCAACTCACCCGCCTCACACTTCTCTAGTCGTTCGTACCCGTGTGACACGATGCACCCCGAAAAGATAGGTGCCGTGACGGTGCTACACTTGGGAGAACACTATCTATTTGATATTTTTAGTGAGAGATCACCCTAATAAAAAGCGACTACCGCGCAATCAAAAGGGTGCATCATAAGGGATAAACATCTCAGGCAATTCATAATAGCATGATATGGTATAGCCCTTTCTGACGGAGAAGTCTTTAATTTCTTCGTCTTCGGCATTTGCGTCGGTGTTCACCTTCGCGAAGATTGCCACCACCTTGTCGATGCACCAGATAATATTGCTATCTCTATAGCTAATAAAATAAGTGCATTACTTAAGGTTGACACGCAGGTCATTAAAGTGACAATCATATGGCTCCAGCCATCATGCCGAATCATGACACGCAGGTCATGTTAATAAATTTACATCATATAGTCATCTCATACATAATCGAATTAATATGAGCATTGCTATACCACATCACATGCACATCCTGCAAAACCAAGTTAGACACCTCTAATCGGTTTATGCAAAATTTTATTTTACGTGGCTTCTAAGGTTTTGACTTAAACCGCAGCTACCAACGTTTTATCATCAAGTATGATTATTCAAGTCGCTAGATTAACATCTCAGGGTGTATGAAACACGAGATAATAAAATCTCGAGCCCCATACTAAACTTCGTCATACGCATGACCCCCGTGCAGATCATATCTGCATTGCCCTTTCATCTGCGAATTTCATCTTTCTTTTGACTATGGCGGAACCCAAAGAACTGATAGCACTTCGTTGATCAATCAGGATCGCGGATTGCCAGAACTTTGTGAAATTCCACCATGCTGTCTCGAGATTAGAAATATGCAAATTCTAGGGAAGCAACAAGAACATCAGGTAACAGATTTCATCTGCTACCCGCATAAATAATTTTCAGCAATAGATCTCATCTACTCCAAAATTATATTATGCAATACCCATACATCTCCATGTATTCTAGATCGTAACCTGCTTCTACGCATAGCACGGCTCATGATGCCACTATAGGGGAACGCGACAGAAAACAAAAAAAATTGGTACAACGAGCACGCCCAGGATCACTATGGAGACTGCATACAGGGTTTGATGTGATCTGTACCGACTCGAAGTGCAGCGGAAGGAGAGTCGGTGTAGATCGTCGGTGCAGATCCCCGCAGCTAGGATTTACAACCTCCCAACCGCAAGGATGTACTCCCTCGTCGGACAGCCCTTCGGGAGGCGGTCGGACAGTCCCTCGGACGATGTCGCGGACAGCCCTTCGGGAGGACTCTCGAAACCCGAATGGTAACTCGGACAGCCTTTCGGGAGGACACCCGAAACTAGAACGGTAACTCGGACAGCCCTTCGGGAGGACACTCGAACAGCCCCTCAGGCAAAAGATCGAAACTACAAACTCTCTATGGGGTTGCACACATACGGTGTCAGCTATCCGGCAGGGCTTCGCCGTCCAGAGCTAGTTCCTGCCGGAACCCAGACAGCCTTTCGGCTCTACGAAACTATTTCGTGGGAGGGAGAGAGAGAGAGCCAGACAAGCATGGCATGTGTATGAGAGCAAGGATGAGGTTTGGAGAGCACCCCTTCACCTCTATTTATAGGAAAGCCAAGGGGTAAAGTTGGCATACAAAAATACCAAAAGTACCCTCACTTTATGTCTCACATAAAAGAATAAAAGGGAAAAAGGTGTGGCATGTGGAGCTCCATGGAGGAGCCCCACCTTGGCCGGCCACCTCTAGGGGGGCCCCCACATGAGGGTGCCTTGCTCCCCAATCCCTTCTAGAAGACTTTTGGGAAATATCCCAAAAGGTGACTTTCCAAAAAAAAATCCATAAAGTGATTTTTACTATTCACGGAACCAATTTTCCGCGACCGTTAAATCCGAAAATATTTCTGTGGGTCTTAGAATAATTCCAATACCCACACAAATGATTTTGGACGCGTTCGGAAACAATTTCGGATTAGTAAATTTCATCTGCGAAAAGCAACCAAATCGGTTCCGGCAGCTCCGGAACATTTCCGGTTTTTATCCCGAAAAATTCCCAGAAGTTTCCAGAACACTTCTGGCATCCTCCAAGAATTTCCAGGCGTGTGCCGGAACCAATATGACTTAATGGAATACCCTGAAACAACTTTTCAGTTTCACCGAAACTATTCCGGTGTTCTCTCCGGAACGTTTCCGTTTCGTCCGAAACTTTTCCGGTAATTTTCTCTCAGACTCCTTGTCTAGTATTCAGCAGGTAGATGACCCTTAAGCATGTGACCCTATAGGTTCGGTGAAGTATAGACATGACCCGGAACACTTTCCGATCAATCATCAACATCGGAGCCGTGGACACCCATATTGACCCCTATACCCACACGAATGAATATTCGAGTGAACCCCCAGTTGCCGTGTGCTATTCCTGTTTCTTCACGATATATTACAAACACCCGAGGTGAGATTTATTGGCATCCCCGCGGATCAACAACTTGTCCACTATGCCAGTTACCTCGTTACCGGTTTTGTTCTCCTTTCTCGTTTCCGCGTTCCGGCATCCCAGTGATCAAATCACAATGTGTCTGGCCAGACGATGATGGATACCCTAACACCGAGAGGGCCCGAGAATATCTCTCCATCGCCGGAGGAGCAAATCCCAATCTTGAGCTATCTCGTTTCTTGCCATACTTTTCCGTGAACCCGTAAGCCGCCGTAATAGCCACCCAGTTACGGATGACGTTTAACAAACCCCAAAGTTCACGAGGCAAGTACGAAGGAACTCGATACTCTCATGGTCTAAAGAATTATGCAAACATTAACTATCTCTGTGTTATTAACCATTAACTTGTGACGAATGTATCTCATAGCATAACATCAATTCGGGTCGATTCAACACAAGTGTTCTACTAACATTGTGCCCTCAAAATTGCCGGCATAGACATGCCCATGATCAGGAAAACATGATCTTCATGCAATACTTGAGCCAGTCTTAGAGGCATGACCAGGAATACATTTTACCGTTTATTATACCACACGTGCATATGAGTTTCCCTCCGAGCCTCGTGGATATTGCAGACTCGAGAATCATTGCAGTTATAGCATGGAACATAAACATTCATTACAAACTCGGAGATACAAAATAACTGCCATTACTGCCTCTAGGGCATATCTCCTACAATGGGCACTCCCCTTGGCTTGTGCCAAGCTTGGGGGAGGTGCCCCGGTATCGTATCACCATCACTTTTATTATATTTACCTATTTTTAGTTCGATCCTTAGTTATTTCGTGATCTAGTTTAATAAAAGTTTAGTATGATCTATTTTCGAGTGTTAGCTTCGTGATCTATCTATCCATGTAATTGAGTTGAGAGTTATACAATAAAGAGTAGTTTGAGTTTTTGCTTCTTTACTTTTATGTTTCAATCTTAGCAATGAAAAGAATGAAAAAGATCATATGCTAATCTTATGGAAAGTAATGACATTACATAAAGAAAATTATGAGTGGTAACATTTATTGGAAGTTAACAAACATAGCATTAGTCAATGATGCAATTCATGAAAAAATTAATAGGGAAGAGAAGATTCACATGCAAATATACTATCTTGGACATCTTTTATGATTGTGAGCCCCCATTAAGTATTTTATGTCAAATTGTTGACGTTGGACAAGGAAGACAACGTAATGAATTATGTTTGCTTATATTCACATAGAAGTTATATTGTTATATATCCTCCAACATGTGGTGCTTGCCCAATATCTTTGCTAGCCAGAAATGCGCACCAAGTAGAGATACTACTTGTGCATCCAAAACCCTTAAACCTAGTTTCATGTCATGAGAGTCCACTATATCTACCTACGGATTGAATAAGATCCTTCAAGTAAGTTGTCACCGGTGCGAAAAGCAATAAAAATTGCCTCTAAATATGTCTGAACTTTTATTGTAAGGGAAATAAGCTTTGTACGAACTTGTGATGGTAAAGAAATAAAAGCGACAGACTGCATAATAAAGGTTGCTATCACAAGGGGCAATATAAAGTGACGTTCCTTTGCATTAAGAGCTTGTGCATCCAACAACAAAAAGTGCATGGCAACCTCTGCTTCCCTCTGCGAAGGGCCTATCCTTTACTTTTATGTATTTACTTTTTATGCAAGAGTCAATAGTGTTCTCCTCTACTTCCTTTTTATTTTTCTCTTTTGCAAGCATCATGTGGTGGGGAAAGATCTAGGCATATATATCCAGTTGGATATGAGTGATCATGAGTTATTATTGTTGACATCACCCTTGAGGTGAATAAGTTGGGAGGCGAAATCACAAGCCCCTATCTTTCTATGTGTCTGGCTGAAACTTTTTGCTCCATATATATGTCGTGAGTGTTAGCAATCATAGAAGACTAAATGATGGTTGAGTATGTGGACTTGCTAAAAAGCTCCTACATGAGACCCTTCCTGAAAATATGATGAATTGCAATTGCATTGTTAACTGAGAACATAGTTTGTTAGTTTTCAAGAAAGTTTATGCCTTATACTTCATTGTTGTGATGAATTGTTACTTGCTCATGAGAAGTTTTATGATAATAAATATTGCTGTTGTAATAAGGATCATGATGCTACTATGTCCGTATTTTGTTTTTATCGACACCTCTCTCTCTCTCTCTCTCTAAACATGTGGACATGATTATCGATATCGGCTTACGCTTGAGGACAAGCGAGGTCTAAGCTTGGGGGAGTTGATACGTCCATTTTGCATCATGTTTTGCTACTGTTATTTATAGTATTTTTAATCAATATAACACTTTGTGGAGCAATTCTAATGCCTTTTCTCTCTTAATATGCAATATTTACACAAGGAGGGAGATTGCCGGCAGCTGGAATTCTGGAGCTGAAAAAGCTATGTCAGAGATACCTATTCAGCACATCTCCAAATGAGCTGAAATTTTACGGAGATTCATTTTGGAATAAATAAAAAATATGGAAGAAAGAAATACCAGAGGGGGCCACCCAAGAGCCCACGAGGCACCAGGGCGCAGCACCCCCCCAGGCGTGCCCTGGTGGCTCGTGGGGCCCCTGGCCCCCATTTTCTGGTATATAAGTCCATTTGCCCTAGAAAAAATATAGAGAAGACTTTCGGGACGGTGCGCCGCCGTCTTGAGGCGGAACTTGGGTAGGAGCACATTTGCTCTCCGGCGGAGACATTCTGCCGGGGATAATTCCCTTCGGGAGGGAGAAATCGTCGCCATCGACATCACCAACGATCCTCTCATCATGGGAGGACCAATCTTCATCAACATCTTCACTAGCACCATCTCATCTCAAACCCTAGTTCATCTCTTGTATTCAATCTTTGTCTCAAAACCTCAGATTGGTACCTGTGGGTTGCTAGTAGTGTTGATTACATCTTGTAGTTGATGCTAGTTGGTTTATTTGGTGGAAGATTATATGTTAAGATCTATTATGCTATTCAATACCCCTCTGATCTTGGACATGATTATGATTTGTGAGTAGTTACTTTTGTTCTTGAGGACATGGGAGAAGTCTTGTCATAAGTGAAAGCACATTTGCTCCCTTGGTGGTTTTGGTAATTCATAACAACATATATCTCATTGAACTAATGTCCATTGAAGTTAAAGATTTCAGGATGTTCAATGATTGGCATGGCATGGATTAGAGATGTGGACCCCTCAAAATGCTAAGGACAAGGATTGGCAAAAGATCAAGACTCTACATTTTTGGTTTAGTGATCCAAGATCACATTGAGTCCATAGGAAAGCCAATACTATTAAAAGGGGATGAGGTGTTGCTTAATGGTCTTTTTGCTCAAGTGCTTAGTGACAGTACTCCAAAACCCTCAACCACTCTCTCTACCCAAATATGTCCAAAACCTACATTCCAACTCGGCCTCACCGAAATTTCCTATCCGGAGCCACCGAGCTCACCTCTACTTAGCCACTGCCAAAACCCTAACAAATCGGATCCACCGATATGGATCTCGGTCTCACCGAGATGGCCTTGCCAACTCTCTGTAATCATTTGCACTGACTTCGGTCTCACTGAGTTCTTCAAATCGGTCTCACCGAGATGGCTTGCCAAGTCTCTGTTGCCTTATTGCTTCACTTCGGTCCTACCGAGTTGATGCAAATCGGTGCCACCGAGATGAGGTTTGCCCTAGCCATTGCACTTCGGTCCATCCGAGTTGTTTCTATCGGTCCCACCGAGATTCCTAAAGTTCATATCTTTTACACAGTTCGGTGCCATCGAGTCTTCTGAATCGGTGCCACTGAGTTGGGTCAAATGTGTGTAACGGTTGGATTTTGTGTGGAGGCTATATATACCCCTCCACCACTTCCTTCTCAGTAAGGAGAGCCATCAGAACGTGCCTACACTTCCACCATACATTTTCTGAGAGAGAACCACCTACTCATGTGTTGAGATCAAGATATTCCATTCCTACCATTTGAACCTTGATCTCTAGCCTTTCCCAAGTTGCTTTCCACTCAAATCCTTCTTCCACCATAGCCAAATCTGTGAGGAGTTGTTTGAGTGTTGGGAAGACTATCATTTGAAGCACAAGAGCAAGGAGTTCATCAACAAGACACCGTCTATTACCTTTTGGAGAGTGGTGTCTCCTAGATTGGCTAGGTGTCACTTGGGAGCCTCCGACATGATGTGGAGTTGAACCAAGGAGTTTGTAAGGTCAAGGAGATCGCCTACTTCGTGAAGATCTACCCCGAGTGAGGCTAGTCCTTCATGGACGTAAGCCATGGTGGAATAGACAAGGTTGCTTCTTCGTGGACCCTTCGCGGGTGGAGCCCTCCGTGGACTCGCGCAGCCGTTACCCTTCGTGGGTTGAAGTCTCCATCAACGTGGGCGTACGATAGCACCACCTATCGGAACCACGCCAAAAACCACCGTGTCTTCATTGCGTTTGAAATCTCCGATCCCCTCCTTTACTTACATATGCAATTGTTTACTTTCCGCTGCTATACTCTTAGAATTGCATGTGTAGGGTGATGCTTGACTTGTATTGTTGCTAAAATCTGCCTACAACTAAAATTGGGAAAAGGTTAGGTTTTATTTGGTCAAGTAGTCTAATCACCCCCCTCTAGACATATTTTCGATCCTACAAGTGGTATCAGAGCTTTGGTCTCCATAAGCCTTGATTTCCATTACTTTGGTGATCATAGCCTTGGTTTCACAACCTAGGAGAGTATGGCGTCTAGTGAGGGTAACTATCACCGTAGAGGTCCATATTTTGATGGTACAAACTTTGCTAGTTGGAAACATAAGATGAAAATGCATATTCTTGGTCATAACCCCGCCGTTTGGGCTGTTGTTCGTGTTGGCTTGCAAGGTGATTTCTTTGAGGATGGCAAGGAACCGGATCGTGAAGCAACCCTGGAAGAAGTGAAGATGTTGCAATACAATGCTCAAGCTTGTGACATTCTCTTCAACGGTCTGTGTCCCGAAGAATTCAACAAAATTAGCCGCCTCGAGAATGCAAAGGAAATTTGGGATACTTTGGTTGATATGCATGAGGGTACCGAGTCCGTCAAGGAATCTAAGTTGGATGTGCTTCAAAGTCAACTTGACAAGTTCAAGATGAAGGATGGTGAAGGAGTCGCTGAGATGTACTCTAGGCTTGCTCTCATCACAAATGAGATTGCCGGCTTAGGAAGTGAAGAGATGACCGACAAATTCGTCATCAAGAAGATACTTAGAGCTTTGGATGGAAAATATGATACCGTTTGCACATTGATCCAAATGATGCCAAATTACAAAGATCTCAAGCCCACGGAAGTCATTGGAAGGATTGTTGCTCATGAAATGTCACTCAAGGACAAAGAGGAGCTACACAACAAATCAAGTGGTGCTTACAAAGCCTCAACCGATGCTCCAACAATTCCAAGTGACAAGCTAGTATCCAATGAAGAGATAAGCCTAATGGTGAAAAGATTCAACAAGTTCTACAAGAACAAAGGGAAAGAAAGAAGCTCTAGCTCAAGACACTATGAGAGAAGATCATCAAGTCGTGACCGTAATTGCTACAATTGTGGAAAGCCCGGACACTATTCCAATGAGTGTACGGCTCCCTACAAGAAAAGAGACGAATCACCAAGAGGAAGACATAGAAGAGATGAATCACCTCATAAGGAGGGAAGGAGTAGAGATGATCGTTATGAACGAAGACACTCTCGAAGAAGCAAGGATTGGGAGAGGAAGGACAAGTCATCAAGGAGCTACACAAGAAGAAGACATCAAGCTCATGTTGGCAAATGGGTTTCCGGCTCCGACTCCGACAACCACTCCGAGAGAAGTTATCACTCCAACTCCGACTATAGTCAAGATGAAGGTGTTGCCGGACTTGCTCTTGTGTCATCCAACTCCTATGATCTATTTGACTCACCAAATGAAGGAATTGGAAGATGCTTCATGGCAAAAGGCCCCAAGGTATCACACCCCGAGTATCTTGATTTCAATAGTGATGAAGATGATTTGCTTGGTGATGATGATTTACTTGTTGATAAGGATAGTGATGTGAACTATAATGAAAATGCTAGTAATTATGATAGTCAAGAGGAAACGAGTGACAATGCTATGAAGGAGATTGAGCATCTAACTAAAGAACTAAATGCTCTTAAGTTAGCTCATGAAACAACTCAAGAGGATCATAGAGAACTTCTAAGAACTCATGAGAAGCTACGCTTCAAGAAGCTAAATTTAGAGCAAGAGCATGAGTTTCTTAAAGCTATCAATGACGATCTTCGAAAGAAGAGTTCTTCATATCTTGCCAAATGTTTACTCTTGTCTACCTTTATGCCACAAGTTAAACCTAAGCAAACTAGCAATAAGGGTAAAAAAGGTTCTACCTCTAGTAGTAACAATAACAATGCTAAATCCAATGTTGTTGCTTCTAGTAGTTCTATTGATTCCACTAATGATTCTCTTAGCCAAGTTACACTTGAGCAAGAAAATATGCTATTGAAAGGAATTATAGAAAAAGGTGTCTACAAGAGTCTTGCCGGGAGTAAGCAATTTGAGAAAATTGTACGCAAGCAAGGAAGGCACCGGAAGAACCAAGGTGTTGGTTTTGAACGAAAGTTCAATGCCAATGGAGTTGAGTGGGAAGAAGATCAATACCCCAAGACGAAGTTTGTTCCTCAACAAGAGAAGTATGATCCTACTTCCTTCAAGGGAACACAAGCTCAAGAAGATCTTCCACCACAAGACCACAAGCTAAAAGGCAAGGACAAGCTTCAAGAAGAGATTGATTCATTTGAAGAAGCTCCTCAAGCCATGGTCAAGTGGGTTCCCAAGACTTCATCAAGTTCTACTTCATCAAGTGCTACTAAAACTCCAAGGATTCCCATCAAGTTGATGTGGGTCCAAAAGAAGAAGAACTAGAGAGTTCTTGAGGGTGACTCCGCCAACAAACTTCACTCATATTCTTTACGGCAAGGACTTGTGCAACCAACTTCCACATTTTTGCACTAGTTCATAGAGTCACAAACCCTCTTGTTGGTAAGGCAAGGGACAAGGTATTCAATGCATTCATGGACATCATCATATGTGTATTTCACTCTATGTCTATGGATATCCTTGTATGTTCCTTGTGTGGGACTAACCCGTGTAGGTATTGAAAGCACAAAACTCCAAAGGATTGCTCCCAACTCTTGATGGTCTACATCAACATTGAGCATCCACATCTTCAACATCTACATGAAGTCATCATCGACAAAACCCAAGGTTAGTTCATCCCTCTTAAGGGGGGATATCACATCTAGGGGGAGTTTTGCTCTAAACAATTGAGCTAAAGCAACTCTAATGGTGTGAACACATCAATTCTTTATGTAAAAGTGGCAACCCCACTTGTGCTTAAACGATGAGTATGACCTATGATCAAATGTTCTCATTTGGCTCCTAAGTCAATATACTCATATATAGATGACCTAGTCATCGCCATTGCTTGATAGATGCTAGAATTGGTTGTGCATGTTTGACACATATTTCATTTGCTATCTTATTGTGTGAGCATGATGGTTTGCATGTTTTCATCATTCGAGGACATCCATTTGTTGTTTTGATTGTCTTGTTTTTTTTGGCCAAGTGGATGTACAAGAATGCCTAAGTACCTTCTCTAGCTATCTATGCTTTCTTGTCTCAAATTCTATTCATGCTGCATCACAAAAATTGAACAAGTCATTTTCGGACCCTTCGGGTGAGGAGCACTCGGAGCCACCGATCTGAAAGGGCTGAACCTCCAAAACCTTCTATCTGATTTCGGCCGAACCAATTCACTCAAACTCGGTCCAACCGAAATCATTTAGATTGATCTAGGTTTTCCATCTCGGTGCCACTGAGTTGAACCACTTCGGAGCCACCGATGTGCTAATCTGCGTGCAGTTACACATATCGGTGCCACCGAGTTATCCAACTCGGAGCCACCGACAGCGTACGGGTATATATATCGCGTGGACCGAACGGTTGAAATTTCTCGACCCCACTCGTTCCCGCACCCCGTTGCTGCCGTCGCCCTCGTCTCCGGACTTCGCCGTTGTCTCCAGCGCGCCCTCACCGCCGGATTCCGCCGCCGTCAACGGCAATCTCCTCCGCCGTTGCCGCCATAGAGGATCTCCACCGAGTTAGGATGAGATTCAATCCCTCTCGTACTCCATTTTCCGATTCAATGCACGATAGGATTGTCATTATTCTTGCCACAGATTGCAATGCTTATTCCACCAGAAGAATTCAGTAGATTAGATTCGAGCGAAATTTTTACGTTTAAGTTTCCGCCGAACACATCTCGGACCGACCAATTAGAAATTTTCGGTACCACCGATTTGGCCTCAGGCCATAGCACTAGTACGTCTCGGTGCCACCGAGTTGTACGAATCGGTGAGACCAAAAGTAAAATCTCAGTGAAACCCTAGCATCTCGGAGACACCGAAACTCATCTCGGTCTGACCGAAATGGAGTGCAAGGTTTCTGTAGAGTGCTTTGGTATCACCGAGATGATCAACTCGGTCCATCCAAAATGCCTTCTGTGAAAACTTGAAACTAAGAGTTGAACTCAATTTTTATGAAAAACTTCTGATTTTTGTGATGACTCATCTACTCTGCCTATACCCATCTATTCACAGGGTCAGTTCAGCAAGATGTCAGATGACAGCGACAGCCAGAACAGGTCAGAGCAGCATGCAGAACTTAGTGAAGGATCAAGTCCTTAGGAGAGTTTTTATGAGGGAGAGAGGAGCTCTCTAGATCTTCCTAAAGCTGCAACTAGAACAAGGAAGAAGAGAACCTCAGACAGTGAGGATGAAGATTTTGTTGCTAGTGAAGCAGCAACAAAGAAGAAAAGAGTTGTGCTTGCAAAGGAATACAGCACCAAACCAACTTCTGCCAAAGAGAGAACTGTTGTGAGGAAAGTTCCAAAGCAGACTATGCAATTCACACTTGAAGAGCCTAGTGACACAGAACCAGCTACAGGAGCAAAGAAGAAGAGAGCTAGAAAGACTACAGCTCAAGTGCTTGGAAGGCCCTCCATGAAGACTAATGAGGAGGAGGCGGAGGAACACACAGCTGATGCACCTCCAGCCAAGTCACAAAAACTTATGTCAGATGCTATAAGGACTGCTGCCCCCAAGTCCAAGTCAAAGGTGTCAGCACCCAAGAGGTCAACCAGGAACATTTCTGCTACTGAAAAGAACAAGGCCCCAGTGCCTGAGGCAAATGTTGATGACGAGCCACTAGTGCTCAGGAAATTGAAGCCCAAGATTCCAGACCATGATGATGCGCACCCAGTTGCGGAAAACATGATGCTAAGGAAAGACAAAGGACTGCGTCAGTGGAGACTGTCAGATCCTTATGCTGCAAGGAGGAAAACAGCATGTGACTATCGCTTTCACACTCGAGAACAGCAAGACTTCTATGAAACAGTTCTGTTGGATAAGAAGCCCATTGTTAGCGACATGAAATGGGTGGATTGGGAATACATTGATGAGAATGAGGATTACTTCCCCCATGTTCATGAGAGCTTCAGGATTGCAGGAGTTGATGACTTTGTTGGAAAGAAGTTGACCAAGTGGAATGATGAAATGGTCATGCAATTCTACTCTACTGCTCATTTCTATCCAGATGGCCGAATTGTGTGGATGACTGAGGGTATCAGGTACCAGTCAACCATCTCTAAGTGGGCAAGTCTTCTTGGTGCTCCCAAGGAAGAGGATGATGACTATGATATATATGCCAAGCTCAAGATGGATCACAACTCCATGGCCAACATGTATACTGCTATCCCCCAGAAGGACATTGAGACTCATAAGCTTGGATCAATGAAGCATCTGCTGCCTGGACTGGCCACCACTAACACTATCTTGCGGTACACTCTGTTACCCAAGTCAGGCGATGATAAGATGATTCGTGGCCACTCCATCAACCTGCTGCATTTGTTTGATACACCTCAGAAATTTAAGGTGATGAGCTTGATTGTTGAAACTATCAAGATGACTGCAGCTGATCAGAAGAGATCGTGCGGATATGCTCCACACATCCAGATGTTGATCAATTCTAAGGTTGGAACCAGCACATATCTTCTTGATCGAGAGCATCTACCACTGCATCCAGAGTTTGAAGATAATGTCATAGTGATGAATTCTTCGCATCCCACTTCTGCTCAAGCCCAACAGAAGATTCGAGAAGCAAAGGAAGCCAAAGCAGCCAAGGAGGCATCAGCTCCCAATGCTCCAATTGCAAATCTAAAGTCTAAGTCTGACTAAATGACATATCTGCTAGAAGCCACCCTGAGGATTGAGCGAAGTCTGGCCAACCTCACCCAGCACCAGGCTAGCTTAGAGCGGATAATCGAAACAAAATTTCATGATCTAGATGTCAAGGTCACAGAGATCCAGACTACAGTGGAGAAGCTGCAGAGCGATGTTGATGCTGTCAGGACAACCCCATCTGATGATAGTGGAGATGATAGACCAACCACGAAGAGATTTCAGACAGTGCCCAGAGCAGCCAGGTCTGCTGCAGTGCCAGTTGTGGATTCGAGGACCACAGTCTCTGCACCTGCTGCTGCTGCTGCTACATTGCCACCGCCGGTCTCCACTCCACCAGTCCAGCAGACATCTGCAGAAGCCTTCGCGGATGCTCTTCTTTCAACGCCGTCTACGCACACCGCAGCTGCCAGCAGGAGATCGCCTTCAGGAGTTTCCGAGGATCGTGCTTAGAGAGCCGATTAGTCCTATACCTATTCGATCTTTTTGGTACTTGTTGCCAAAGGGGAAGAATTTGTATAGATCATAGGCTTCGAGAGAGAGTTTTTTGCTTTGCTCGTTTTTCTTTTGCTACTATTTGCTTGTTGGTACTTTGTTCGATGTGTGTGCTTGATACTATTATGTCTGTGATTGTGAGCTACTTTATGTGATTGATCATACTATGCTTCTTGTGATGATCATTGCTTATTCTTATCATTATCTTGTATGATTACTTACTTGTGTTGGTGATGCGTGCTTACTATTTCACTCATATCATTTTGCGCGCTCCACCAAGTTGTATGTGACATGGAAGAGTGACCCATGAGCCTAATCGATTGTGCATTTGCATTCAAACGCAAATTTTTAATAATGCACAAATTTAGGGGGATCTCTTACTTATCACATACTTCTCAAAGCGACGATGTATTTCATTCATTTAATCATTTGTCGAAGCTTTGATCTATATGTTGTCATCAATTACCAAAAGGGGGGAGATTGAAAGCACATTTGCTCCCTTGGTGGTTTTGGTAATTCATAACAACATATATCTCATTGAACTAATGTCCATTGAAGTTAAAGATTTCAGGATGTTCAATGATTGGCATGGCATGGATTAGAGATGTGGACCCCTCAAAATGCTAAGGACAAGGATTGGCAAAAGATCAAGACTCTACATTTTTGGTTTAGTGATCAAAGATCACATTGAGTCCATAGGAAAGCCAATACTATTAAAAGGGGATGAGGTGTTGCTTAATGGTCTTTTTGCTCAAGTGCTTAGTGACAGTACTCCAAAACCCTCAACCACTCTCTCTACCCAAATATGTCCAAAACCATCATTCCAACTCGGCCTCACCGAAATTTCCTATCCGGAGCCACCGACTTCACCTAGACTTAGCCACTGCCAAAACCCTAACAAATCGGATCCAGCAATATGGATCTCGGTCTCACCAAGATGGCCTTGCCAACTCTCTGTAATCGTTTGCACTGACTTCGGTCTCACCGAGTTCTGCAAATCGGTCTCACCGAGATGGCTTGCCAAGTCTCTGTTGCCTTATTGCTTCACTTCGGTCCTACCGAGTTGATGCAAATCGGTGCCACCGAGATGAGGTTTGCCCTAGCCATTGCACTTCAGTCCATCCGAGTTGTTTCTATCGGTCCCACCGAGATTCCTAAAGTTCATATCTTTTACACAGTTCGGTGTCACTGAGTCTTCTGAATCGGTGCCACTGAGTTGGGTCAAAAGTGTGTAACGGTTGGATTTTGTGTGGAGGCTATATATACCCCTCCACCACTTCCTTCTCAGTAAGGAGAGCCATCAGAACGTGCCTATACTTCCACCATACATTTTCTGAGAGAGAACCACCTACTCATGTGTTGAGATCAAGATATTCCATTCCTACCATTTGAACCTTGATCTCTAGCCTTTCCCAAGTTGCTTTCCACTCAAATCCTTCTTCCACCATAGCCAAATCTGTGAGGAGTTGTTTGAGTGTTGGGAAGACTATCATTTGAAGCACAAGAGCAAGGAGTTCATCAACAACACACCGTCTATTACCTTTTGGAGAGTGGTGTCTCCTAGATTGGTTAGGTGTCACTTGGGAGCCTCCGACATGATGTGGAGTTGAACCAAGGAGTTTGTAAGGGCAAGGAGATCGCCTACTTCGTGAAGATCTACCCCGAGTGAGGCTAGTCCTTCGTGGATGTAAGCCATGGTGGAATAGACAAGGTTGCTTCTTCGTGGACCCTTCATGGGTGGAGCCCTCCGTGGACTCGCGCAACCGTTACCCTTCGTGGGTAGAAGTCTCCATCAACGTGGACGTACGATATCACCACCTATCGGAACCACACCAAAAACCACCGTGTCTTCATTGCGTTTGAAATCTCCGATCCCCTCCTTTACTTACATATGCAATTGTTTACTTTCCGCTTCTATACTCTTAGAATTGCATGTGTAGGGTGATGCTTGACTTGTATTGTTGCTAAAATCTGCCTACAACTAAAATTGGGAAAAGGTTAGGTTTTATTTGGTCAAGTAGTCTAATCACCCCCCTCTAGACATACTTTCGATCCTACAATAAGTAATCATGTGAATTTGGTATTCGTTCGATATTTTGATGATATGTATGTTGTTGATTCTCTTAGTGGTGTCATGTGAACGTCGACTACATGACACTTCACCATCTTTGGGCCTAAGGGAATGCATTGTGGAGTAGTAATTAGATGATGGGTTGCTAGAGTGACAGAAGCTTAAACCCTAGTTTATGCGCTATTCCGTAAGGGGACGATTTGGATCCATATGTTTAATGCTATGGTTAGAGTTATCTTAATTCTTCTTTCGTAGTTGCGGATGCTTGCGAGAGGGGGTAATCATAAGTGGGAGGCTTGTTCAAGTAAGAACAGCACCCAAGCACCGGTCCACCCACATATCAAATTATCAAAGTAGCGAACGTGAATCAAACAAACATGATGAAAGTGACTAGATGAAATTCCCATGTGTCCTCGAGAACGCTTTGCTTACTATAAGAGATCGTTCCGGCTTGTCCTTTGCTACAAAAAGGATTGGGCCACCTTGCTGCACTCTTTGTTACTATTGCTACTTGTCACTTGTTACAAATTATCTTGCTATCAAACTACTCGTTACCGATAATTTCAGTGCTTGTAGAAAACACCTTGCTGAAAACCGCTTGTCATTTCCTTCTGCTCCTCGTTGGGTTCGACACTCTTACTTATCGAAAGGACTACGATTGATCCCCTATACTTGTGGGTCATCAGACTTGAGCACCTCGTGTGTTCTTACCATTGCATTAGTTACATCAGTTTGAGTTCTCCACGATGATACGTGGAAGTGAAAGTTGAGAAACTTATTACTCTTGGCTGTTTGGGCACCCTAGAGCTTGTACCACTTGGGTGCTTGGGCGCCCTAGACGGTTGGTGGTGTCGCGAAGCTCAATCATTGTGGTGTAAAGCTTCAGGCAAGCTTCGGGGTCTCCAATTAAGTCGTGGAGAATGCCCCGAGCAATTTGTATGGGTTCGGTGACCGCCCCCAAGGGTCGCCAACGGGTTCGGTGACCGCCCTCAAGGGCCCCTTAGTGGAGTCACGGCACCTTGCATTGTACGAGGGCGTGAGGAGAATACAATGGCCCTAGTAGCATTTTGGGGAGCATTGTGCCTCCACACCATTTCAACGGAGATTAGCATCCGCAAGGGTGTGAACTTCGGGATATATCATCGTCTCCGCGTGCCTCGTTTATCTCTTACCCGAGCCTTTACTTATGCACTTACTTTGTGATAGCCTTTGCGCAAGTTATACATATTGCTATCACTTAGTTGTTTATCTTACATAGCATAAGTTGTTGGTGCACATTGTTGAGCCTAGTGTATTTAGGTTTTGTGCTTGGTTAATTAAACGTTAGTTTTATTCCGCATTTATTCAAGCCTAAACCGTAATTGTTTTAAAATGCCTATTCACTCCCCTTCTAGGCGACATCCACGTCCTTTCAGTCTCGTATGTGTAACATAAAATTGTTCGGTAGTTGTCTCTTGTCTTGTTCGCGTTCTTCATCCCTACAGGTACCTAGGATCATCGAGAGCGAGTCACGAAGAGGCTAAAGGTAGGGAGACCGTGAAGTGTTATTCCTGACACCAGTGACAGAAAGGTTTAGTACGGCACACGGATCCTATCCTTGGGGATTCAAGAGGTGTAGTCATTAAACGTCCAATGCTTTTGTGTGATTATAATATTAATTACCGGGGCAACCCCGCGCGTCGGATAGGGCCTTCTGTTGGACAACTGACTCTTGATACAGAACGCGTGCCGGTCAAGACGTAATTTGGACACATCCCCCACTTCAATACGTAACAAGCACATCTTGATAGATGACTTCCAGAGCATAAATTAATATCATTTTTGGTCCTGACACAAATATATGGTTGTAAGCATAAATCCTCATACCCATGCCTATTTTTATTATAATTGTTTTTAGTGTCAGCTTGATTTACGATCCGGTCAAAAGCTGAAATTTAATTCTCTAGCAAAAACATGTTTGAGACCCTTGCTTAAAGGGCACATTCCTTTAATGGGTTCGATAACTCAGGGTCACCTCTGGGGAAAAAGGCGAGAATCCTTTCTGCTCCATTTCCGGATCACTAAAGGAGTAATCAATGCGCAGCCCCACGGTGGGCGCTGATGTCTACTACGCAACTTTTATTCTTATAGACTCGTGTTGGGCTTCCAAGCACAGAGTTTTGTAGGACAGTAGCAATTTTCCCTCAAGTGGATGACCTAAGGTTTATCAATCCGTGGGAGGCGTAGGTTGAAGATGGTATCTCTCAAACAACCCTGCAACCAAATACAAGAAATCTCTTGTGTCCCCAACACACCCAATACAATGGCAAATTGTATAGGTGCACTAGTTCGGCGAAGAGATGGTGATACAAGTGTAGTATGGATTGTAGATATAGGTTTTTATAATCTGAAAATAAAAAACAGCAAGGTAGCAAGTGATAAAACTGAGCACAAACGGTATTGCAATGCTTAGAAACAAGGCCTAGGGTTCATACTTTCACTAGTGCAATCTCTCAACAATGCGAACATAATTGGATCATATAACAATCCCTCAACGTGCGACAAAGAATCACTCCAAAGTTCCTATTAGCGGAGAACATAAGATAGAAATTGTTGTAGGGTACGAAACCACCTCAAAGTTATTCTTTCCGATCAATCTATTGAGCTATTCCTATAGGTGTCACAAATAGCCCTAGAGTTCGTACTAAAATAACACCATATGATACGCATCAACCAACCCTAATGTCACCTAGATACTCCAATGTCACCACAAGTATCCGTGAGTTGATTATACGATATGTATCAAACAACTTCAGATTCATAATATTCAATCCAACACAAAGAACTTCAAAGAGTGCCCCAAGATTTCTACCGGAGAAAGTAGGACGAAAACATGCATCAACCCCTATGCATAGATTACCCCAATGTCACCTCGGGAATCCGCGAGTTGAGTGCCAAAACATATATCAAGTGAATCAATATAATACCCCATTGTCACCACGGGTATTCATATGCAAGACATACATCAAGTGTTCTCAAATCCAACAAAGTATTCAATCCGATAATAGTGAAACCTCAAAGGTAAAAACTCAATTCATCACAACAAGATAGAGAGGGAGAAACACCATATGATCCAACTATATTAACAAAGCTCGCGGTATATCAAGATCGTGCCAAATCAAGAACACGAGAGAGAGAGATCAAACACATAGCTACTGGTACAAACCCTCAGCCCCGAGGGTGAACTACTCCCTCCTCGTCATGGAGACCGCCGGGATGATGAAGATGGCCTCCGGTGATGATTCCCCCTCTCCGGAGGGTGCCAGAAAAGGGCTGTAGATGAGATCGTGGAGGTACAGAGGCTTGCGGTGGCGTAAAAACTCATCTAGGTTAACTTTCGGGGGTTTCTGAATATATACGATTTTTCAGCGTTGGAATCACGCGAAGAAGGGCCACAGGGGGCCCACGAGGCACCAGGGCACGCTTGGGGGGGTGGCGTGCCCTGGTGGCTTGTGGGGCCCCTGTGGATCTTTTGCTGCTCCCCCGAAGCTTCCTAGGTCTGTTTCCTTCTAGAAAAAATCGTCAAAAAGTTTCATGATACGTCTCCAACGTATCTATAATTTATGAAGTATTCATGCCATGTTTATTATAGTTTTGTATGATTTTGGTGCACTTTTATATGGTTTTTATATGATTTTCATGGACTAACATATTGACCTAGTGCCCAGTGCAAGTTGCTGTTTTCTGCTTGTTTTTGGTTTTCCAGAAAATCCATATCAAATGAAGTCCAAATGCAGCGAAACTTTTTGATGATTTTTTCTGGAACATAAGAGACACTAGAAGCTTCGGGAGGTGGCCAGAAGACCCACAGGGGCCCCACGAGCCACCCGGGCGCGCCACCCCCCAGGCGCGCCCTGGTGCCTCGTGGGCCCCCTGTGGCCCTTCTTCGCGTGATTCCAACGCCAAAAAATCATATATATTCAGAAACCCCCGAAAGTTAACCTAGATGAGTTTTTACGCCGCCGCAAGCCTCTGTACCTCCACGATCTCATCTACAGCCCTTTTCTGGCACCCTGCCGGAGGGGGGAAAGCATCACCGGAGACCATCTTCATCATCCCGGCGGTCTCCATGACGAGGAGGGAGTAGTTCACCCTCGGGGCTGAGGGTATGTACTAGTAGCTATGTGTTTGATCTCTCTCTCTCTCGTGTTCTTGAGATGGCACGATCTTGATGTACCGTGAGCTTTGTTGATATAGATGAATCATATGGAGTTTTCCCCTCTCTATCTTCTTGTGATGAATTGAGTTTTCCCTTTGAAGTTTTCTTATCGGATTGAGTCTTTAAGGATTTGAGAACACTTGATGTATGTCTTGCATATGGATATTTGTGGTGACAATGGGATTTTCACTTGAGTCACTTGATGTATGTTTTGGTGATCAACTTGCGGGTTCCGTGACCTTGGGGATCTATGCATAAGGGTTGGCACACGTTTTCCTCTTGACTTTCCGGTAGAAACTTTGGGGCACTCTTTGAAGTTCTTTGTGTTGGTTTGAATAGATGAATCTGAGATTATGTGATGCATATCGTATAATCAAACCCGTGGGTACTCGTGGTGACATTGGAGTACCTAGGTGGCATTAGGGTTTTGGTTGATGTGTATCTTAAGGTGTTATTCTAGTACGAACTCTAGGGCTGTTTGTGACAATTAAGGGGGGTGGCTCATAAGATTGATCGGAAAGAATAACTTTGAGGTGGTTTCGTACCCTACAAAAATTTCTATCTTATGTTCTCCGCTAATAGGAACTTTGGAGTGATTCTTTGTCGCACGTTGAGGGATTGTTATATGATCCAATTATGTTACCATTGTTGAGAGATTGCACTAGTGAAAGTATGAACCCTAGGCCTTGTTTTTAAGCATTGCAATACCGTTTATGCTCACTTTTGTTACTTGCTACCTTGCTGTTTTATATTTTCAGATTACAAAAACCTTTATCTACTATCCATACTACACTTGTATCACCATCTCTTCGCCGAACTAGTGCACCTATACAATTTACCATTGTATTGGGTGTGTTGGGGACACAAGAGATTTCTTGTATTTGGTTGCAGGGTTGTTTGAGAGATACCATCTTCAACCTACGCCTCCCACGGATTGATAAACCTTAGGTCATCCACTTGAGGGAAAATTGCTACTGTCCTACAAAACTCTGCGCTTGGAGGCCCAACACGAGTCTACAAGAATAAGTTGTGTAGTAGACATCATTTCGCTGCATTTGGACTTCATTTGATATGAATTTCCTGGAAAACCAAAAACAAGCAGAAAACAACAACTGGCACTGGGCACTAGGTCAATATGTTAGTCCATAAAAATCATGTAAAAACCATATAAAAGTGCACCAAAATCATACAAAAATATAATAAACATGGCATGAATACTTCATAAATTATAGATATGTTGGAGACATATCAACATCCCCAAGCTTAATTCCTGCTCGTCCTCGAGTAGGTAAATGATAAAAGAAATAATTTATGAAGTGTGAATGCTAGCATAGTGCATAAGTTTGATCAATGATAATTTCAATCACTTTTCCTAGCATAATAACATTAACTTTTTCTCATAAAACTCATCATGATAAAGTAGCAATCAATTCACATGTTATGGTTCAAACAATGCATTCTCTTGAAACTTAACAACCTATGTTCTTAGTCACCAAACAATTGCAATTCAACTTAATTTCAACAAAGTCTAAGTAAGAGCTCCACATACTCAATTATCATATAGTCTTCTATGATTGCTAGTACTCAAAGCATATTTTTAGAACAAATGGCATCCATCGAACACAGAGAAAGATAGGGGCTTAATGTTTCGCCTCCCAACTTATTTATCATAGAGATAATTGTCAACAATAATAATTCATGATCAAATATATTTGATTGGCCATATGTGCCTGGATCTTTCCCCACTTCATGATGCTTGCCAACTAAATAATAATTAAGGTTGAAATGAGAAGTAATACTATTGACTCTTGCATAAAAGTAAATACATAAAAGTAAAAGATAGGCCCTTCGCAGAGGGAAGCAGAGGTTGTCATGCGCTTTTTATTTTTGGATGCACAAGATCTTAATGCAAAGGAACGTCACGTTATATTTCCCCTTGTGATAGCAACCTTTATTATGCAGTCTGTCGCTTTTATTTCTTTACCATCACAAGTTTGTACAACGCTTATTTTCCCTTGCAATAAAAGATCATACATATTTTAGTAGCAATTTTTATTGCTTTTTGCACCGATGACAACTTACTTGAAGGATCTTATTCAATCCACAGGTAGATATGGTGGACACTCATGGCAAGAAACTGGGTTTAATGGTTTTTGGATGCACGGGTAGTATCTCTACTTAGTACGAATTTTTGGCTAGCAAAAGATCCTAAGCAAGCACCACATGTTGGAGGATCCATAACAATATAACTTCTATGCAAATATACCCAAACATAACTCATTACGTTGTCTTCCTTGTCCAAATTCAACTAATTTGCTCAAGTTTGAAAATAATTAATGGGTATTCACAATCATAAAATATGTCCAAGATAATATATTTATATGTGAAAGTTCTCTTCCTTATACTAATCATTCATGAATTGCTTGTATGACCAATATTGTGATTGTCAAGATTCAATAGATTTCACTTTTCTAACCCAAATGTGAAACTACTACTAGACATGATACAAGCATATGAAGCACATATAATTTCAAATTTATGGTATTCAATTCATTCAACAATTTACTCATAGGATATAAGTGAAGAACAAGAGTAAATGACAAACTACTCCAAAAAGATATAAGTGAAGACCAAATGAGTAGTTAAGTGAACAGGTAGCTATGTGAGGACTCTCTCTCTCATTTAAAAATTTCAGATCTTAAGTATTTTATTCAAACAACAAAGAAAACAAAACAAAATGACATTCCAAGAATAGCACATATCATGTGAAGAAGCAAAAACTTAGGCTCAACCAAGACTAACCGATAATTGTTGATGAAGAAAGGTGGGATGCCAACCGGGGCATCATCAAGCTTAGTTGCTTGAGACTTCTTGGAATGTTATCTTGCGGTGCCTTGGGCATCCCCAAGCTTGAGCTTTTGTGTCTCCTTAATTCCTCTTATATCACGGTTTCCTTAAATCTTTTTTTTGAGGGGACGGTTTCCTTAAATCTTAAGAACTTCATCCACACAAAACTCAACAAGAACTCGTGAGATAAGTTAGTATAAATCAACTCAAAACCTTAACATTCTCTACTGTAGCAAATCACAAAAATTATAATTAAACATTGCATACTAAATGCCTCTACATATTTAATACTCCTATCCACAAATAGAAACATTAAACAAGGAACATATGCAAACAATGCAACTATAACCGAAATCTGCCAAAACAGAACAGTCTGTAAAGGGGGATTTAAAATTCATACTTCCCTAACTCCAAAAATTCTGAAAAATTACCACGTGATAGAGAACTCATGCATTCTTACTGTGTAAAAATTTCAGATTTTTATCATGTTCTGACTATTCAGGAATATTCTGGACATAACAGAAAACTTTCTGTTTTCAAACAGCAACACATGAACTTGCAACCTGAGCATGGTAAAGACTATACTTGGTATTTTATTGAAATAAAAGATACAAAATATTATTATAAATAACAGCAAGAAAATCCAACTAAAAGAAAATTATGCCCCAAGCAAAACACATATCATGTGACGAATAAAAATATAGCTTCAAGTAAGGTTACCGATAATGTTGAAGACGAAAGAGGGGATGCCTTCCGGGGCATCCCCAAGCTTAGATGCTTGAGTCTTCCTTGAATATTACCTTGGGGGTGCCTTGGGCATCCCCAAGCTTAGGGTCTTGCCGCTCCTTATTCTCCTCATATCGTTATCTCACCCAAAACTTGAAAACTTCAATCACGCAAAACTTAACGGAACTTGTGAGATAGGTTAGTATGATAAAAATAAATCATCCACTTAGGTACTGTCGCGACAAGATTCATAATTGTTCTCACATAATGCATACTGTATTCTATCATTTTCACAATTTATATCTCATAATATAAGCTATGGAAACACTAAAACAAGCAAACTATGCAATAAAAACAGAATCTGTCAAAAACAGAACAGCATGTAGTGAGCGAATTAGAAACCATACTTCTGTACCTCCAACAATTCTGAAAAATTAGGACAACGTAAACAATTTGTAACCCAATACTGTGTAAAAATTTCAGAATTTTCTCACGCTTCAGTACAGAACAGAAATTCCAGCACTGGACGCAAAAGTTTCTGTTTTTACACAGAATCAAATCAACAAGCATCCAAACTATCCCAAAGGCTTTACTTGGCACATTATTGAAATAAAACATATAAAACATGATTAATATAGTAGCTTAATCATGTGGACACACAAAAACAGTAGGGGTAAATGTTGTGTTGTCTCCCAACAAGCGCTTTTCTTTAATGCCTTTTTAGCCAGGCATGATGATTTCAATGATGCTCACATAAGAATAAAGAATTGAAACATAAAGAGAGCATCATGAAATATATGGCAAGCACATTTAAGCCTAACCCACTTCCTATGCATAGGGATTTTGTAAGAAAACAATTCATGGGAACAAGAATCAACTAGCATAGGAAGGCAAAACAAGCATGACTTCAAGATTTTCAACACATAGAGATGAAACTTGATATTATTGCAATACCTACAAGCATATGTTCCTCTCTAATAATAATTTTCAGTAGCATCATGAATGAATTCAGCAATATAGCTATCATATAAAGCATTCTTTTCATGATCCACAAGCATAGAAATTTTATTACTCTCCACATAAACAATTTTCTTCTCATTCGTAATAGTGGGAGCAAACTCAACAAAATAACTATCATGAGATACTTGATTGACATAATCAAATTGAACATTAAAATCATGATGACAAGTTTCATGGTTATCATTACTCTTTATAGCATACATGTCATTACCATAATCATCATAAATAGGAGGCATGCAATCATCATAATAAATTTTCTCATCAAAACTTGGGGGAGTAAAAAGATCATCTTCATCAAACATAGCATCCCCAAGCTTATGGTTTTGCATATCATTAGCATCATGGCTATTCAAAGAATTCATACTAGCAACATTGCAATCATGCTCATCATTCAAATATTTTATGCCAAACATTTTATTGAATTCTTCTTCTATCAATTGAGCACAATTTTCCGCTCCATCATTTTCAAGAAAAAACATTATAAAGACGATTAATATGAGGCAACCTCAATTCCATTCTTTTTGTTTTCTTTTTATAAAACCAAACTAGTGATAAACAAGAAACTAAAATATTCAATTGCAAGATCTAAAGATATACCTTCAAGCACTCACCTCCCCGGCAACGGCGCCAGAAAAGAGCTTGATGTCTACTACGCAACTTTTATTGTTGTAGACTCGTGTTGGGCCTCCAAGCGCAGAGTTTTGTAGGACAGTAGCAATTTTCCCTCAAGTGGATGACCTAAGGTTTATCAATCCGTGGGAGGCGTAGGTTGAAGATGGTATCTCTCAAACAACCCTGCAACCAAATACAAGAAATATCTTGTGTCCCCAACACACCCAATACAATGGCAAATTGTATAGGTGCACTAGTTCGGCGAAGAGATGGTGATACAAGTGTAGTATGGATTGTAGATATAGGTTTTTATAATCTGAAAATAAAAAACAGCAAGGTAGCAAGTGATAAAACTGAGCACAAACGGTATTGCAATGCTTAGAAACAAGGCCTAGGGTTCATACTTTCACTAGTGCAATCTCTCAACAATGGTAACATAATTGGATCATATAACAATCCCTCAACGTGCGACAAAGAATCACTCCAAAGTTCCTATTAGCGGAGAACATAAGATAGAAATTTTTGTAGGGTACGAAACCACCTCAAAGTTATTCTTTCCGATCAATCTATTGAGCTATTCCTATAGGTGTCACAAATAGCCCTAGAGTTCGTACTAAAATAACACCATATGATACGCATCAACCAACCCTAATGTCACCTAGATACTCCAATGTCACCACAAATATTCGTGAGTTGATTATACGATATGCATCAAACAACTTCAGATTCATAATATTCAATTCAACACAAAGAACTTCAAAGAGTGCCCCAAGATTTCTACCGGAGAAAGTAGGACGAAAACGTGCATCAACCCCTATGCATAGATTACCCCAATGTCACATCGGGAATCCGCGAGTTGAGTGCCAAAACATATATCAAGTGAATCAATATAATACCCCATTATCACCACGGGTATTCATATGCAAGACATACATCAAGTGTTCTCAAATCCAACAAAGTATTCAATCCGATAATAGTGAAACCTCAAAGGTAAAAACTCAATTCATGACAACAAGATAGAGAGGGAGAAACACCATATGATCCAACTATATTAACAAAGCTCGCGGTACATCAAGATCGTGCCAAATCAAGAACACGAGAGAGAGAGAGATCAAACACATAGCTACTGGTACAAACCCTCAGCCCCGAGGGTGAACTACTCCCTCCTTGTCATGGAGACCACCGGGATGATGAATATGGCCTCCGGTGATGATTTCCCCTCTCCGGCAGGGTGCCGGAAAAGGGTTGTAGATGAGATCGTGGAGGTACAGAGGCTTGCGGCGGCGTAAAAACTCATCTAGGTTAACTTTCGGGGGTTTCTGAATATATAGGATTTTTCAGCGTTGGAATCACGCGAAGAAGGGCCACAGAGGGCCCATGAGGCACTAGGGTGCGCCTGGGGGGGGGGTTGCGCGCCCTGGTGGCTTGTGGGGCCCCTGTGGGTCTTCTGCTGCTCCCCCGAAGCTTCCTGGGTCTGTTTCCTTCTAGAAAAAATCGTCAAAAAGTTTCGCTGCATTTGGACTTCATTTGATATGGATTTTCTGGAAAACCAAAAACAAGCAGAAAACAGCAACTGGCACTGGGCACTAGGTCAATATGTTAGTCCATTAAAATCATGTAAAAACCATATAAAAATGCACCAAAATCATACAAAACTATAATAAACATGGCATGAATACTTCATAAATTATAGATACGTTGGAGACGTATCAGGCGCCAACCGTCGTGGGGATAAATCTGATAGTAAGGGAGGGGGGAGAACGAGGCTTGATCTAACGCTACGCAGGTGGGTTACACAATATGTATACATGTTCAGGCTCCTCACAATGGAGGTAAAAACAAGTCATGTTCTTCGAAGAGAGTGTTCTTGTGTATGAGTGTATGAGTAGAAAGGTTCCGAACCAGTAAACTGGTGCCGGTAAGCGTGCTTATATAGAGTTGGCTATCACTGTCACCCTTCTACGTTACGGGTGGGTTTAAGTCTAAGTAATTACATCTAAGTTATTACTAGAAATTGATGACATAAAACTAAGGCAGCGCCAGGATTGAAGGTTTGGAAAGGCCTCCTTTAATGCTTTTGGCCCTTTGAGTTGCTTCTATCCGAGTGGAGGGCATCCGAGTGAAACATGTTTCTTCCGTCCCGAGTCAAGTGATGGGAATCTCACACTCTGGTAATGGCCCCCGAGGGACTAAGCTTCCATTATGTTGGTGTCTGAAGGATATGTGCTTGTGCTCCCATGGGCTTCAGCTGAGTTTAGGTCACCATGGGCCTTCCCAATGGGAGATGACTTCGTCACATATAGAGGCCTCATTTGTCCATAAAAAACATACATAGGCCAAATTTAGCAAGTCCAGTTGTAGATGCTATTACACCTAAAAAAAAGTGAAAAATTCTTTTTCTTGAAAAGAAGGAAAATCTGGAGAAGGACCTGAGCAGTACAGTTCCTGTTCCGTCCCTTGTTTTTGGTCAAACAAAGCAAAACGCAAGGCAAGCAAAAAGAAGGAGGCGGAGCAACGCTATCATGGCATGGCATGCATTAACTGAATTTCTATTCTGTTTGGGGCTCGCCTCCATTTCGATTTCCAGCAATGGCCGCCAAGCCAAACCAGCACGCGGAAGGATCGCCGCTCTGAGGAGGACGGATCTGAAACAAAAAAGAAGACAAAAGGGATCTCCGGAGGATCGCTAAGCCTGAGGGTATAATAACAAACAAAGAAACAAAGGGCGTGCAAATAGACATGGCGAGCGAGCGCAGTACAGCTAGCTGGAGCAATTAAGCCAGCCGCATGCATCGAGCCATCCACGACCTTGACTCGGCGCGAGATCAGATCAGATCAAGCTTCTTCGCTTTGCCAGTTGCATGCCCACTACTAGTAGTACAAGTAACTAAAGTGTAAACAGCCGCGGTCAAATTAATTGCGATGTGATCCGTGCACATGCTTAATTGCGCTGTTATCTGTGTAGCCTCAGCTTTCGAGTGAAAATATGTGGAGCTGTCCCCGGATAACGATACAGACGCAGTTGATATTCGCGATCTCGGACGGCGAAGCTTTTACAGCAGAGGCAGAGGATTCACATGCACAGGCTTTCCCGCGAAGCAAATGACGTGCCCTCGACCGCTCGCTCCATCGTACTATGGCTGTACCTGTACGTGCGTGCCTGCTTCCTCCTGCATCTGCATGCAGGGTTAAAAAGAAAAGACGGTCCAGCAATGATGCGGCCATTCATGCCACGCGATCGAATCGACCTACCCCCTCTCTCTCTGCTCTGGATCTCACGCACGCACCGGCCGAGGGACGAACGCGCTTAATTGATTGCTGTAAAGAAAGTATTTCCCGCTCACTGTATACTGTAGGAGTAGTACACTAACTAACGCCAGCCCACCAACCGGGCGAGCTTTTAGTTTAGTTTAGGCATCATGGGGGTTACCTTACCCCCTTAATCACGGGGTTTTGTCACGTACCCCTTGCTAGCTACGACCCGATCGGATTTGGGGAGAGATCAAGGGAGGAAGAGGGAGTAGGAGAAAGGGGATCTGGGTTTCTCGAGGAAGAACAGCTTCACTCGTCAGGTTCAGATGTTTCTTACGATACAAGATAACCCCCACACCAAACGGACGCAGCCGCATATAACACTCGCGGCTCGCAGGCCACCCACCCACTGCCCCTTCGGGCCCACTGACCAGTCTCTCACAGCTTGCCAGCTGGTTGCGCGTCACCTGCCTCGCGACTCGCAGGCTCTTCCCTCTCGCATACAGGTGGGGTCACGGTGACAGCCGTGACAGTCGCCCCCTCTTGTGCGCCGTCTTGACCCCACTTCGCCCAATTCCCAGGGCACGAGTGAACTGCGCATCGCAAGTAGGCTTCGAGACACTGGTTGACCCTCTCGGTCTGCCCGTCCGTCTGCGGGTGATACGAGGAGCTGAGCTTCAATTCAGTCCGGCAGAGGCGGAACAGTTCCTGCCACACATTACTTGTAAAGATACGGTCGCGGTCAGATATGATAGCCAGCGGAAGACCGTGCAGCCTGTAGATCTCTCTCATGAACACCTTCGCAATCTGGAGAGCTGTAAAGGGATGTGTGAGCGGCAGAAAGTGGGCGTACTTGGAGAATTTGTCGACAATTACGAGGATGGTGTCCGAGCCTCCGGATTTGGGTAATCCTTCAATGAAATCCATAGAGACGACAGCCCACGGTCTCTTGGGTATAGGTAAGGGCTGGAGCAAACCCGCCGGTGATGTGCGCTCTGTCTTAGCTTGCTGGCAGGTCATACAGTCGCGGACGAGAGCCTTGATCTGCTGTTTCATGCCCCGCCAGGCGAACAGTCGCTTGACTCGATTGTAGGTGGCATGGAATCCAGAGTGGCCGCCTGCAGCACTCGCATGCAACGCACGAATCAGATGAGTTTGGATGTCTGGGTTGTCCCCAATCCATACCCTTCCTTGGAATTTCAGCACCCCATCTTGCAGGGCGAAACCTGGTTCGCTGCCAGGGTCGAGAGCCATCTTTGTCATCCATTGCTTAGCTCCTTCATCCTGTTGGTAACTGCGCCCGATCGCATCCAGCCACGCGGGTTTGCACATGGAGAGCGCCGCCAGTTCCGCTGCGGGGCCGTGTTCGCGACGCGACAGAGCATCGGCCGCTCTATTGGTGAGACCAGCCTTGTATTGGATCACGAACTGCAGTCCAATCAACTTGGTGAAGGCCCTTTGCTGAATGGGAGTGTTCAGTCGTTGATCTGTGAGGTTGAGCAGACTTTTTTGATCTGTGCGCACGACAAATTCAGCATGCTGTAAGTAAGGACGCCAGTGGTCGACCGCGAGGAGAAGAGCCAAACATTCTTTCTCGTATGCAGATAGTCCCAAATTCCATGGGGCTAGCGCTTTGCTCAGATATGCCACGGGGTGCCCATCTTGCATTAGCACCGCACCTATGCCCGTGGTGCTGGCATCCGTCTCGATGACAAACTGCCGTTTGAAATTGGGAAGTGCCAACACGGAAGCTTCAACAAGAGCTTGTTTGAGAGCACGAAATGCCGTGTCTGCTTCTGGTGTCCACACGAAGATCGTGTTCTTCTTCAGCAACCCGGTAAGTGGTTTGCTGATGACGCCAAAGAACTGGACAAACTTCCTGTAGTATCCCGCTAAGCCGAGGAATCCTCTCAACTGTTTGACATTGGTAGGTACTGCCCAGTCCTGAACCGCGCGCACTTTGGCCTGATCGGTAGCGACCCCATGCTCACTGATAACATGCCCCAGGTAGCTAATCTGCTGTTGGGCGAAGGTGCATTTGGACATCTTTACTTTCAAATCATAATCAGCCAGTAGTTGCAGGACTTGTGTTAAACGTTCCTGATGAGTGTCATAATCCTCCGAGTGGATCAGGATATCGTCCATGAAGACCAAAACCCCTTTTCGCAAGACTGGAGAAAGAACTGTGTCCATCGCCCCTTGGAATGTTGCCGGCGCGTACGCCAGCCCATATGGCATCACTTTGAACTGGAAGTGACCCATGTGGGTGCGGAATGCAGTCTTGTGCTCGTCTTCTGGCGTCAGCCGTATCTGGTGGTAGCCGGCTCGTAAATCAAGCTTGGAGAACCACTTCGAGCCAGCAATCTCGTCAAGGAGCTCATCAATCACGGGCATAGGATAGTTCTTCTTAAGTGTGATTGCATTGAGGTGTCGGAAATCAATGCAGAACCGCCAGGTCTGGTCCTTTTTCTTGACCAACAGAACCGGCGAAGAGAACGCGCTGGAGCTAGCAGTGATTAGCCCCAGTTTGATCATCTCCTTCACCTGCTTCTCGATCTCGTCTTTCTGTTCCGGTGTATAGCGATAAGGCCGGATGCTGATGGGTGCTGCCCCTGCCACGAGTGGAATGGTATGATCCCATTTTTGGTGCGCCGGAAGGGTTGTAGGCTCCTCGAATACTGACTGAAACCTGTCAAGGATGTGCTGAATTTCCACAGGCACTTCTGTTGCGTGTGCGCTCTGCTCAGACACACACACATAGACGATGTGCGCGATAGAATTCGACTGCTCCAACTCAAGTATCTGGTGCATAGTAGCGGGTAACACCTGGGCACTCTGCTGGTGCAACCCCTGCAGTTGAATTTGCTCTCCTTGGTGTCGAAACTGAAGTGTCTTCTTCGTCCAATCTATGAGCATCGGTCCGCAACTCTCCAGCCAGTCCATGCCCACCACCATGTCGTAACACCCCAGAGAGAGCACTCGTACATCAGTGGTAAAGTTGTGCGATTGCGTGCCCCAAGCACACGCTGGGATGTACCCTGAGCAAGACAATGTGCCGCCATCTGCGATTTTGACTGACACAGGCTGCATCGGCTTGATTTTATGCTGCAGCCGGCTTGCTACCTCCTTGCTGATGAAACTATGGGAACTGCCCGAGTTAACCAACACTAGCAGCTCGAGATCCTCGATTTTACCCAGCAAACGGACAGTTCTGGGAATTGTCTCGCCTGTTGTCGCCAGCTTCGAGATCGACATCAGTTGTTCCTCGTCAGAATCAGACTCCACCAGGCGTCGATCGCGCGCGTCAGCTTGCAGGAGTTCCCATAACTCCTCAACGACATGGAGTTGAACCATGGCAGCGCACTGGTGGCCTTGGCCCCAGCGCTCCCCACATTTGAAGCATAGACCGCGTGCACGCCTGTAATTTCTGAGCGCCGCCACGCGATCATCTCCCCGGCCTTGATCTTGAGGGCGATCGCCTGCTCGTGCCGCCTCCAGGGCTCGGCGGTCCTCAGCTGCGACTGGAGGTGCCGGGAGCCCAGGTTGGGGAGGAGGTGCCCCCATCGCGAGCAGAGGCCGGGGGGGGGGGGGGTGTCGGCCTTGAGGCGCCTCTTGCCGCGGTGCATCCTGTCTGGGTAGTTGCCCCAACAATTCTTCCTGCAACAAGGCGAGAGAGAAGGCAGTATCGAGTTCCTGAGGGCGGTGCAAAGCCACACCAGCCTTAATTTCAGTTTTCAAACCATCTAGAAACTGAGTTGTAAAAAACAATGGATCGAATGATGGGTTGTGGGCTAAGAGATTGTGCATCAACTCCTCAAATTTCTCCATGTATTCCACTACAGTTCCTAACTGACGCAGCGAGTTAAACTGGCGTAACTGGGTTTGATATTGTTCTCTACCAAATTTGTTAAACAAAGCAGTACAGAGACTGTCCCAAGTGAACGGTGTGCTGTGTGCTTCCCGAACTTGCAACCAGCGCGCTGCGTTGCCGGTGAAATGGAGAGTAGCAACGCGGACCCAGAGATCCGCCTGCACCCCGTACACATCGAAATACTTCTCACATCTAGACTTCCAAAATTGGGGGTTCTCTCCATCGAATTGGGGGAAATCAAGCCTAGGCAAAGCCCAATTGGACTGTGGAGACTGTGGATATCGGTGATCCACTTCTCTGCCCAGATCTGTGCGAGGGAGGGGGGAAATTTCGAGTGGATCGGGGGAATACGCACCCTTGACCGGAGGCGGCGCCAGGGTAGTGACTACCCCATGTGCCGGGCCCCCGGAGTCGACGATCTCGCCGTGGACACTTGGCCCGTGGTGCCCGGGCTCGCCAGGAGGAGGAGACGATGCCGGCCGCACCACCGCGTCCTCAGGTGTTGCGGAAGACGTTGCCAGCGCCGGATGTAGCGCGATCCGGCCAACCTGGGTGCGCAACTCATCCAGTTGCTGCTGCAGGTTGGTCACGGCTGGCCTCCACATCTCGAGCGATTGCTGGATCGCGTTGAGGCGGGCGTCGTTGGCGACACGCCCGTCGTTGACCGCTTTCGCGAGCGCCGCGATCTGGTCCTCCATCGCCGCCGCCTGCTTGGCCGACTTGGTCTGATAGCGAGGCTTTTGGTAGAGCGAATCCAGGTCGCTGACCTCTGATACCACTTGTCACGTACCCCTTGCTAGCTACGACCCGATCGGATTTGGGGAGAGATCAAGGGAGGAAGAGGGAGTAGGATAAAGGGGATCTGGGTTTCTCGAGGAAGAACAGCTTCACTCGTCAGGTTCAGATGTTTCTTACGATACAAGATAACCCCCACACCAAACGGACGCAGCCGCATATAACACTCACGGCTCGCAGGCCACCCACCCACTGCCCCTTCGGGCCCATTGACCAGTCTCTCACAGCTTGCCAGCTGGTTGCGCGTCACCTGCCTCGCGACTCGGAGGCTCTTCCCTCTCGCATACAGGTGGGGGCACGGTGACAGCCGTGACAGGTTTGCTTCGTTATTCTTTTGTGAATTGTGATGATGATGATTGAGATGGGGAGTGTGTGTGTTAGTTCAGGTGTCGGTAGTCTGTGGCCAGCCAAAAGGGAGAGGTGGGCCGGGGAAAGCGTGTGATCGTGAATCACACACAGACATAGAGAGAGCTCAGACACTCAGCTGCTTTGCTAGAGGAGGAGTACCATCTTCCACTGGAAAAAGGGCTAGAGCACGAGCGCGCGTTCTCCACCGCCCGATGCGCCACCATCGGACGGCCCAGAAGCGATGATGAGAACACTACTGTAGTACTGCTAGCAAACAAGAAAGGAATCCCATGACGCGGCGATCCACATCACCACTTTTCCGTGTAAAAAACCTGACCTGTCCGCCTTCTTCGTGCTAGTTGGAGTACGGCGCAGCCTGACGTGGCGGCAGTAATTACCCCGCGTCGAGATCGAGATTAAAACTCCCGGCCGGCCGGACGTCGCCGTAGACCGCAACGGGGTCAACGCACGCACGCACGAACGGAGCCGCAGAAGACGGTGGAGTCCGAGACGCGCTCGCTGGAATGGCGACGAAAATTATTAAAACTCGATAGTATTGCCGGGAAGAAGAAGTAACTGCCGATGGGTTTCGGTGCAGAGCCAACTGCAGACGTACTGTACCACGGAGTGTATGTACAAGACAAGAAGCGACCAATCTACGGGCACACATTGATTGATGCCATGTTTGGTTCCCTTCTATACCATCTCCAGTCAAGAACACAGCCACACTACTGCTCCTCCTACCACCAAAAGTAACTGCGGTGTCGTCCAAAGAAGAAGAAAAAAACGCAGCGTCCAATTCTGAAGAGAGCGGAGGAGGAGTTAAGAGGCGACAGAGATGTGCAGGCGGCAGGAGAGTAATCACGGACGCGCAGTGTTAGCTAGCTCGAACTACTAATCCAGCCCAGTCGGTGGACGGAGGCACGGGCGGGCCCACCGACAGAGACATCCGGCCCCATCATCCCAGGCTGCCGCTCCTAACAATAATCAATCCGGATTATTATTATTCCCCTAACTAATCCCATGGCCACGGGCTAAAGGCGATGTGTGATCCTGATCGGGTCGTGGAGTAGTATAATAATGAAGAAAACGAGTATGTTGTGCTGTCACGGTCAGGGAGATAAAATATGATCGATTGAGGAAACGAAACGAGTGGGTTGGTGGGTCGAGATCATCATCGTCATCAGTGAACGAACGCTCGCTCCACTTCGTACCGACACTTCTCTTTTCTCGCTGCAATGCAAATACGCCATCATCGAAACTGAACTCTTCTTCTCCGCTAAATTAGTATACCCATGCTAATGTTTTTTTTTAATTTTTTCGCGTTAGTTGGCGGGCTCCTTTCTTTCTTTCATTTCCTTTTTCCTACCGGTCTCCCTCACGTTACCCGTCCTTTTCTTTCATCAGTTTTGTCCAAAAGATCTCTCTGAATTCACCTTCGCTCCGTTCCAAAGCGCAATTACACTCATCAGAAATCTTACTTAGCGGAGTATTTAGCGAGTAGTAGTATAATTTTGTCTTGAACAAGGATATGAGGGAGCTAAAATTCCCAACTAATCTCCAAAGTAGTGTTACCAGTGCTGAGTGGGAAGCGGATTTGTAGCACCCGGATGCTCCACACCCCTATACAAACATTAAATTCAAAAAAATACCGAGAAATTTGAAAAAAAAACTGGGATTTTGGGATACCAAACCTGGGTTCCCGATCTACTCCCGTGTAAAATTTCGTGAAAAAATACCAGGAAACGTATTCGTGGCAAAAAAGACAAAAATTTCCTATGTATAGAAAAAACTGTTTGGATGGATTTTTGTTCGGATAGTATTGCCTTCGCCACAGATACGTTTCCTGGTATTTTTTCACGAAACTTCACACGAGAGTAGATCGAGAACCCAGGTTTGATATCCCCAAAATTCAGATTTTTTTGATTTTATTTGGTATTTTTTACGTTTAATATTCGTATAGGGGTGTGGAGCACCCAAGAGCTCCTGTGTATTTTCCGTGCCGAGTGTTACTGCTATGCGCACATGGACGAATTCGGGCACATGGATGATCCTGCTCCGTCGCCGCTTTCCCCACGGGGCTTTTCTTTCCAGAAGAACATTAGTAGTAAATCCCTTTTGTTCTTTGTTCCATGGACATTTCAGCCCAAGCAGCAGCAACGTTCTTTTCTCCCGGGTAGTAAAGCAGATGAGCATCGTCGGTACCAAGACACGTACAGGCTACCAAAATTTCACATTGGAAACGGAAACCAGATACCAGCGCCCATGCTATTTTCCCTCTCAAAGCGTAACAACCTTGTTGACCGGTGAGAGACGGACACCCTAACCCACGCTCTCTCTCTCTAACCAGTAGGAGTCTAGGGTCAACAGTCATCCGGGCCGGCCTCCGGTGCGCAGCGCCACACCGTCACCGACTCTTTCCTCTCCCTTTCTTTCTCTCTCTACAACCCTGCTCGCACATGCGTCTCAAGAAAAAAAAAAACTCTGCGCGCACATGCCAGGGGTGGTGGTTGGGCCGTGGTTACAAGCAAGGTACCGATTATTAACTACTCGCAATAATAATAATAGTAATAATTCAGAGAGAGAGGGGGAAAGGGAAGTAGGGAACCGACGGTCTAGAGAGAGAAAGTGAGGGGAGGGGGGGAGAGGACCGACGGGGCGAGCGAGTAGTACAAAACTGAGGCGCATGTGAGGGGGAGCTGTCGAAACACACACCCAGCGGGTTGGGAGCGGCGATGAGCTGTTTCTAGGAGGGCAACCACCACCGATTCGTCGCGGAATAAAAAAAAAACACACCACATCGCACTGGTACTACAACACCAGGCGGAAGCCCCCAGCCCTTCCCCCAAATTCATTCATTCCATTCGTTCCCCATTCCCCTCCCCCATCCCCCTCCCGCCGCCGCGCCCCGACCTCCTCTGCCTCGGCGCGGGCCTCGGGATCCGGGGGATCTGGTGCGCGGAAGGAGGGCCTGAGGGATGGAGGCCAGCGCCGGGCTGGTTGCGGGCTCGCACAACCGCAACGAGCTCGTCGTCATCCGCCGCGATGGGGAGCCAGGGGTGAGTGCCCTGCTTCCTCCTTTGGTCTGGTTAGGTCAGCGCTGCGGAATCCGCGCGCGAGGGTTCCGGACGCTGCTCCGTGTCGGTCGGGCGCCGGCCGCGGGGGTTCTGTTAGGTTGCCGTTTCTCAATCTGTTTGTGTGGATGCAGGCGAGGCCGCTCAAGCAGCAGAACCGCGGGGCGTGCCAGATTTGCGGGGACGACCTGGGCCTCGGCCCCGGCGGCGACCCCTTCGTCGCCTGCAACGAGTGCGCCTTCCCCGTCTGCCGCGACTGCTACGAGTACGAGCGCCGCGAGGGCACGCAGAACTGCCCGCAGTGCAAGACCCGCTACAAGCGCCTCAAGGGTCAGTCTCACTCATAGCCACCCCAATGCCGCGACCGAGCTCACCCTAGGTCCCCCAATTTGGATGGGATTTCTTCACGCGTTTTCTGACTCGGATTTGGTTGCAGGGTGCGCGCGCGTGCCCGGGGATGAGGAGGAGGACGGCGCCGACGACCTGGAGGACGAGTTCAACTGGAGGGACAGGGACGACTCGCAGTACGCCGCCGAGTCCATGCTCCACGCCCACATGACCTACGGCCGCGGCGGCGACCTCGACGGCGTGCACCAGCCGTTCCAGCCCAACCCCAATGTTCCCCTCCTCACCAATGGCCAGATGGTAGTTAACCACCTGCAAATCTCACCTCCTCTGCCATAATATCAGACTGTCTGCCTTACTGGATGCTCAATTGCTCGCGCCCTGTATGTAGGTCGATGACATCCCGCCGGAGCAGCACGCCCTTGTTCCTTCCTTCGTTGGTGGTGGGGGAAAGAGGATCCACCCGCTTCCTTATGCTGATTCCAACCTTCCTGGTGCGCATTTGGACCAACATCTCCTAGCATTTAGCTGTAATATTGGTTCCAGGATGCTGATCCTTGTTGTGTTGCAGTGCAACCAAGATCCATGGACCCATCCAAGGATATTGGTTCCTACGGGTATGGGAGCGTCGCCTGGAAGGAGAGGATGGAGAGCTGGAAGCAGAAGCAGGAGAGGCTGCATCAGGCCAGAAATGATGGCGGTAAAGATTGGAACGGTGATGGCGACGATGCAGATCTGCCACTGTACGACACTAGAAACTCGCTTGGCATCCTTTAGTTTGGTCTTTAGTGCCTTTCTGATTAGTTCTTGGTTTTAACTGCATTAGTATCGGTCAAACAGACTAGAGATTTCATGCTCCACTAGATTGTCGCGATGTGCTCCGTAGAGGACCTAAAATGCCAAAAGAACATATACATTTTGCTAAAACATGGAAACAAACTGGCAAATTTAGATCTATCTTAAAACTGCTGCATTTGTCTAAGCTGGATGAAGATGTAACTGCGCAAGTGCCATTTAGTAATGATTACATGCTAGAAAAAATAATAATTCTGTGTTTATTTGTATATTTGACTGCAAGGAAGAAAAATTCTATCTGGTCTTTTGCTTAGATAGAACTTTTTGTTGTTGTAAAATGCGTTACTAGACTCTGGACTCGAGTACTAACTGTTTCTTGATTTTATTTACCAGAATGGATGAAGCTAGACAGCCACTGTCCAGAAAGGTTCCCATTCCTTCAAGCCTGATTAATCCCTACAGGATGATCATCGTGATCCGTTTGGTGATTGTGTGTCTCTTCTTCCACTATCGTGTTATGCATCCGGTGCATGATGCATTTGTTTTGTGGCTCATATCTGTCATATGTGAAATATGGTTTGCCATGTCTTGGATTCTTGATCAATTCCCCAAGTGGTTCCCTATTGAGAGGGAGACTTACCTTGACCGGTTGACATTGAGGTTGGTTACTGTTGCCACCTTTAATACTTGCCTTCTGTTATTCTCCCAAAGTTATGGAACTAAGTGCTTGTTTTTGTATTGTTAGGTTCGACAAGGAAGGCCAGCCATCTCAACTCGCCCCAGTTGATTTCTTTGTCAGTACGGTCGATCCCGCAAAGGAGCCTCCGCTGGTCACAGCAAACACTATCCTATCTATCCTGGCGGTAGATTATCCGGTTGACAAGCTCTCTTGCTATGTTTCTGATGATGGTGCTGCCATGCTGACATTCGAAGGATTGTCCGAAACATCTGAATTTGCAAAGAAATGGGTTCCTTTCTGTAAGAAGTATAGCATTGAGCCTCGTGCTCCAGAGTGGTACTTCCAACAGAAGATAGACTACCTGAAAGACAAGGTGGTACCAAACTTTGTTAGGGACAGGAGAGCAATGAAGGTGCATAATTTCAGCCACTTTGCTATGTTTCTTCAGTTGATAGAAGTGTATGCTAATTTTGGCCATGTCTTTTTTTCCAGAGAGAGTATGAGGAATTCAAGATCCGAATCAATGCCTTGGTTGCTAAAGCCCAGAAAGTTCCTGAGGAAGGATGGACCATGCAGGATGGAACTCCCTGGCCTGGAAACAATGTCCGTGATCACCCTGGAATGATTCAGGTATGCTTATTACAGTTCGTGGTGCTATCCAGTCTATATGCTGACATCAAATGGTTCTTCCTTTTTTTTTCCTTTTCCCACTTTGCCCTAATGAAGTCCGATTTTGTCTACCGATAGGTCTTCCTTGGTCAAAGTGGTGGCCTTGATGTGGAAGGAAATGAGCTGCCTCGATTGGTTTATGTTTCAAGAGAAAAACGGCCAGGCTATAACCATCACAAGAAGGCTGGTGCTATGAATGCATTGGTAATAATAACATTTTGGATGCATTTTCGGCCAGTCTTCTCTGTAGCTAGTAGTAGCACACAGTGATTTTAAGTTCCCTTCTAATGGTTGGCTCTTTTACAGGTCCGTGTCTCTGCTGTGCTAACGAATGCTCCATATATGCTGAACTTGGATTGTGATCACTATGTGAACAACAGCAAGGCAGTCAAGGAAGCAATGTGTTTCATGATGGATCCTTTGGTAGGAAAGAAAGTTTGCTATGTGCAGTTCCCACAAAGATTCGACTCCATTGATCGTCACGATCGATATGCTAACAAGAATGTCGTCTTCTTTGATGTAAGACTTGGATTTCATGTTTCTGAGATATTTCTCTTGTCTACATTCTGTGTAACTTCGATGAAGTTTCCCTAACATTTGTCTCATACAGATCAACATGAAAGGTTTGGATGGTATTCAAGGCCCCATCTATGTTGGCACTGGTTGTGTCTTTAGAAGGCAGGCGCTGTATGGTTATGATGCCCCCAAAACAAAGAAGCCACCGTCAAGGACGTGCAACTGCTGGCCAAAGTGGTGTGTCTGCTGTTTCTGCTTTGGTAACAGGAAGAACAAGAAGAAGGTTACCAAGCCTAAGACAGAGAAGAAGAAGAGGTTGTTTTTCAAGAAGGAAGAAAATCAATCACCTGCGTACGCACTTAGTGAAATTGACGAAGCAGCCGCAGGTATCACTCAACCTCCAACATTGTGGTTATTCTGGAAACATCCTCATTAGTTAGTATTAACATGACCTACATTGCAATGTTTTTGGCAGGAGCTGAAACTCAGAAGGCTGGTATTGTAAATCAGCAGAAGTTAGAGAAGAAATTTGGCCAGTCTGCCGTTTTTGTTGCGTCAACTCTTCTTGAGAATGGTGGAACCCTGAGGTGTGATAGTCCAGCTTCTCTTCTGAAGGAAGCCATACATGTCATCGGTTGTGGCTATGAAGACAAGACTGACTGGGGAAAAGAGGTAAAGTCAGGAGCTTGGTTGCTGTGTGCTGATTAGGCAGTTCAAATATCTGTTGCCTAGTAGTAAATTATAATCATTTGTTTATTTATTTATTGCAGATTGGCTGGATCTATGGGTCAGTTACAGAGGATATCCTAACTGGGTTTAAGATGCATTGCCATGGCTGGCGGTCGATTTACTGCATACCTAAACGGCCTGCATTCAAAGGTTCTGCGCCTCTCAATCTTTCGGATCGTCTTAACCAGGTTCTTCGGTGGGCTCTTGGGTCTATTGAGATCTTCTTCAGCAACCATTGCCCTCTTTGGTATGGGTATGGTGGTGGACTGAAATTTTTGGAAAGATTTTCCTACATCAACTCCATCGTCTATCCTTGGACATCCATTCCACTTCTGGCTTACTGTACGTTGCCGGCCATCTGCTTGTTAACGGGGAAGTTCATCACTCCAGAGGTAAAGCATACTTAGCTTGTAGTTCTATTTGCTGTGAAGTAGCAAGTCTGGTACGATTTAAACCTTACCCTTTCCCTTATGGTTCTGTCTTGCAGCTTAGCAATCTTGCCAGTATCTGGTACATGTCACTTTTCATCTGCATTTTTGCTACGGGTATTCTGGAAATGAGATGGGCTCGTGTAGCGGTTGACGATTGGTGGAGGAACGAGCAGTTCTGGGTCATTGGAGGTGTCTCTGCCCATCTCTTTGCCGTGTTCCAAGGACTTCTCAAGGTTATAGCTGGTGTGGACACGAGCTTCACCGTCACAACAAAGGCTGGAGATGATGAGGAGTTCTCGGAGTTGTACACCTTCAAATGGACAACCCTGCTGATACCCCCGACCACCCTGCTCCTACTGAACTTCATCGGGGTGGTGGCTGGCATCTCCAATGCAATCAACAACGGATACGAGTCATGGGGGCCGCTCTTCGGGAAGCTCTTCTTCGCATTCTGGGTGATTGTCCATCTTTACCCATTCCTCAAGGGTCTTCTCGGAAGGCAGAACAGGACCCCGACGATCGTCATTGTCTGGTCCATCCTCTTGGCTTCGATCATCTCACTTCTGTGGGTGCGTGTCAATCCTTTCCTCGCCAAGACCGACGGCCCTCTTCTGGAGGAGTGCGGTCTGGACTGCACCTAGGAGATCAAAATCAGAATCAGTCATCATGTGGAGTAATTTTGAAGGTGTTTTTGTGCCCATAAATTTTTTTCTCTTCCATTCCTCCCTCCCCTGTGTAGATAGAAACAAACATGCAACAAGTGTTAAGTTATTGGTTTTGTTCCATGGTGGGTAGCTGGGCCTCATATATGCAAAATATTTGGGCAGACGGGAGGCTGCGGCAACCCTTCACCTCTGTGCAGTCCGGCCACGAAGAAGAAAGAATACAGCCAGCAAGTCAGTCAGTCAGTCAGTTCCAGTGTTGTTTCATTGTCCAGCCAGCCATCCAGCAATTCTTTATTTGTTGACCTTGATTTAAATGGAGAGGATAAAATGTATGTAAGTGAGCCGAAACTGCGAGCTGTTGTCTGTATGCTATGCCCGAAGGATGTATTATGTATGTACAAACTGAAAACAACTTGTATTTTCTCTCTGTAAGGCAAGAATGCCGTTTGTAATAGAGGAAGCTGCACATTATTTATTTAGCGTGTTTGGAAAGTTCGAACATGGAAAAAATGCCTGCATGCTTGCTGCCCATTCATGTAAGGGATTGTTAGCTTCTTCCTTTTCTAGTTCTAGTTGTATGCATCGTCTGCTTATCAGGACACACAGATTTCCAGTGGAGTCGGCATCATAAAACTGAAAAGTCTGCCAGGCCAGGATTCTTAACTCTGAAGGGACCATAGCATAGCTTTGCACCATGCGATTCTGCGACCGTCCAACAGCTATGAATTGCGTCCACATGGTTGGCGCTGGATTTGCTCGCCCGTGGTCCAGACAGTCCAGGGAGCCAACGCTTAAGCGGTAAGCGTTACACGCAGCAGTGCCGGTGCAGTGTAGGCGCAGTACAGCTGGGTGGAATCGCACGGAGCGCAGGCAAAACGGTGCGTACGCCGCGCCATGCCACATAGTACTTGACAAAAGATATGACTGCACATGCACGTGCCATGCCAGCATGCCGCTAATGGCCCGCTGCTTGATCCACAGAGGCATATAAGTATATAGTTATATTCTAGTAACACTATTGTCTAAAAAAAAAAGAGATCCTAGTAACACTAGTTCGTTGCTGCTGGACGCTGAACACGGGCATGTACAGTCCAATTCTGGTTCCTGCCCGCGCATTTTGGTCGTTCTCCGATCTCTTTCGCGCGTCCCTTCTTCCTGTCGGTGGCTGATCCTGATCCTGATCTGATCTGAATATCTGATCAGGGCTTGCATGATGGTTAGTTAGGTTAGGCTTTCCCCGCAAAAAAAAAAAGAAAAAAAGGATAGGTTAGGCTTTAGAGGTTAGGTGGCACGTACCTTCCACTTCCAGCTTCTTCTCCATTATTTTTCCCTTTGACGTACAATGATTTGATTGATGCACAAAAGAAAGAGAGGCTGCATATATGGCTCGTGGGCGCGTAACTAATCAATCAATGATGATCGGCGGGGAAAAAAAGGGTAAAGGCGTCGGCCATGGAAATCAAATCATCACGCATGGGTGGTTGCGGTTGACAGTGAAGTGGACCGTACGTCGATTGGATTCGGATGGGACGCGCCAACGAACGGACCGAGACCCAGCCAGCCGGTGCCATCTGTGCTTGCCGCGAACAACTACCGTCGGTGCTCTGGTTAATCCTCGGTAGTACTACTAGTCGGTAATGCTACCAGCTTAGCAGATTTGATCTTGCCTGCGGCTTGTCGGTGGGTGGAGCGGCCAGCGTTATGTGTGCAACTTGTGTGTATGCTCACTGCGCCTGCGTGCTTGTAGCACTAGCACATAACTCGCTTGTAATTTCTGGACAAGCATACGTACGTACGTAATGCAGACAAGTCGAATCAAAGAGAAAGAGCTGCGTACGTACTACTACTGTGAGCCACAGGATGTATCTGGTACTACCAGGAGGCTCGATCGGACCACTGCTCTTGATCAGTCTCTCTCCCCCCTCTTTTTTTTTTTTTTTTTTTTCTTTGAGAGGAGAAGGCACGCATCCACTCACACAACGAGCACAGTACAACACACGCGGCCTCTCTCCGGAACAAACCAGAGAGACAGCTCACCAGGGAAACTTACAGGAACAACCCCAGAAAAAGAAAAATAGCAGAAAGGTCCTTCTGGGTCCCTGCAACCACCGTCTCCACGCCCGTCGATTCCAGCCGCCGTCGCCGCCGTAGCGTCCGCCGGAGGAGAGGAAGGCGAGCCTCCAACTAGCCCAGTTCCAAGAAAGTGCCATGGCAGCCCTGCTGCGTTGCGGACCTCGAAACAGACGCCGCCGCAAGCGACGGCGCACTTGCCGATGTGGGTCGTCGGCCGGGGAGAATCCCCACACTTCTTGGATCTCTGCCCTGTCGTCACCGAGCGGCACCGCCGCCGAGGAACTCCAGAGCCAGCAACCTCCATCCACGACCCAAGCTCCAGGCGAGCCACCTCCTGGACAACAGCTTGATTGATTGATTAATCAGCCGGCCGGAGAATACGATAATAATGTACTCGGTCTGCAAGTTGGTCACCACGCATGCCATCTTCACGCCTAGCCTAGCCATGTAATTAACCACGCTCTGGATCTGGAACGTCGTAAAAGAATGCATGTATGGAACCTTCCACCGATCCAGCTTTACTTGCTCGATCGCTGAACAGAGTGATTCTTTTTTACTTGCTCGATCGCTGAATAGAGTATGTGGCTACTACTTGGCACGTACTTTTAGTAGTCAACGCGCGCGAATGGCCAGTATAGTTAGCAGTGGCGGAGCTAGCATTTGAGAACAGGGTGGTCCGCTCCCCCCACACACACCCAATTTTTTTTTGATAAAATTTAACATGCGAACGTTCTATTTAATTACTAATATCATGTATAAATTGTTCAGTCTTACAAACACATTAAAATTCTCAATTAAAGCTATTTGGGGCAGAAATGATGTACAAAATTATGCATGTGTTCGGTTCATCTACTGGATAGCATAGCACATAAAAAACCTAAATCAGAAATGGGTAGTTCATACCTTAAATCAGAAATTGGGAAGTTCAAACAAGACTATGTTGCTGCCGCCGACTTGGGCACTGGGCGGCCGCACCCGGCTTTGCAAGGGCGTCAGGCGGGCGGAGGCAGGGGTGCACCGCCGCAGCAGTGCAGGCAGGGGTGCACGAGCACGCAGCTCGCAGGGGCGGGAAAGGGAGAAGGGATCCTCCTCGGCGGCTGGGCTCCGGCCGGCGATCGGCGAGGGCAGCGAGCCGACGATGGCGAGGGCGGCGAGCCGACGACGGCGAGGGAGTCCGGCGTCGGGACGAGGGCACGAGGCGGCTGGTTGCCTGGTTCTGCTCGATGCAGTCCCTGGCTCGATCTGGACGAGGGCGTGCTGCGCCTGCGTTCGGGCCAACAGGTAAGGGTTCTTGGGCCATTTTCTTTTCTGGCCTAGTAACAGATCCATAGGTATAGCTGATCCAAAATCCCAGGGTGGGCCGCGGCCCACCCTGGCCACCTGTAGCTCCGCCCCTGATAGTTAGCGAAGCAGATTGAGATTAAAAAGAAAAAGCGAAGCAGATTGAGATAGATGGACCAAATCAATCAGGTGTCATAACATACCACGGCACAAGTAGGAGTGGTAGTAGATTCAGTGGTCGATCGATCGATCGCCATGCGTGACACAATCAGCGAGCGACTAGATCATTATCCAAATCAAATCAAAGGGTCACTCCTCCCACTGCCAGTAGTCGTCAGGCTCAGACCGAGCAGCAGCAACATCGAGCTAGCATTTAATTCCATCTCTGACTGTCTGCAAATGGGATACCACCATCTTCAAATTAAGTTAATTACGAAGCAACTACTACTCCATGTACTACTCCATTTGCAGATCAAGCTTGATTTAATAGAAAAATCCATCCATTGTCCTCTGTAACAGCGCTCTGAAACGTAAAAGAATGGAACCTTCTCATCATTTTTTCACTCGGCTTGCACTTAGTTTAGTAGTCAACGCGGATGGCCAGCTGGCTAGTACTCCCTCCTTCCCAAAATATAAGGCGCCGTTTGACTTTTCTGGTCTTTATTGCACAACTTTGACTATGATTTTACGTATTGTATGTCTATAAAAATCAGTATACAGACATATGAAATGAAATTGTTTTGCAAGACAAATACAACGATGCCATTTATACATGTTCAATTCATGCTTTTTGATATATATTAGTGGTCAAAGTCGTGCATCAAAGACCGTGCAAAGTCAATCGCGCCTTATATTTTGGGAAGGAGGGAGTAGCTTGCTAGACATATTTCTAGATAGATACTCCATCGGGTGTCAGAAGCAAAAGGAGATTATAATAAAAAGGCCGCACCCACTTGGGAATTCTTACATGGTTGGTTTCGGGGAGCTTTTTTAAAGGGCATTTTTATTGACTCAAAATGTAGCATCAAGTGGATACAAAACATGATGAGCATCGCCCGGCCTCTACATAATTAGGATGCACACAACCAAACAAAAACAAACTGAAAAAAGATAAAAAAAGGCGACATATCAGCAACAGTAGGATCATATAGGACCGACACTATGCCTATGTCGAAGGAGGTGGTGCACCAATCCGGAGATTATGCTGCCACCCATGCTGGGTGAAGACCTCCCTGGCCACCCGCTCCAATCGCGTACACACGGCCTTGAACAGCGGTTGATACTCCGTTCGGTGTAGCTTAGACCACGTACGAAGCGAGTGCGTACAGCGGAAAATAACCTGCAAAGGAGAGGTGTTTTTTCCCTCGAAAACCAAATCATTTCTACATAGCCAGAGTGCCCATAATAAGGCATATGCTCCCGCCCGAATTAGCGTTTTGAACCTATTTGAAATTCCGTCCAACCAATGACCAAAAATATTGGCAACACTTGTGGGCGAATACAAATTGGACGCTATTTGGATGACTGACCACGTGGAACGCGCAAACTTGCATTGAAAAAAGAGGTATTTGATTGTCTCGTCATGAGTACAAAAACTACACTTCTTACTTCCATGCCAATTGCGACGGGCGAGATTGTCTTTGGTTAGCACAACTCCCCTTCGAAGATACCACATGAAGATTGTAACTTTTAGTGGAATCTTCGACCTCCAAATTTTCTTGTTATTATCCACTGGGACCACTGAATGCATGAGCGCACGGTACATAGAGTCGACTGTGAAGGACCCAGATGTAGTGAGGTTCCAGCGAAATACGTCCCGTCCTTGTGTCAGGTTAATCGACTCCAATCGAGATAACATATTTTGCCATGACATAAGACGGGCGCCAATCAAATCCCGCCTGAAAGAAATATTCGGCGGGAATGAACTGAGCACCTGTGCTAGAGTATCATTCTTATCGCGAACAATGCGGTACAAAGCTGGATATTGTTCTCGGAGGCTGGCATTGCCTAGCCAGATGTCCTCCCAGAAACGAATCTCTGACCCATCTTTTATTACAAAGGATCCAAAGCGGAAAAGGTGTTTCTTCGCCACCATTAGACCAGCCCAAAAGTGTGAGTCACCAGGTTTCCAATAGGCCTGTGACACAACTTTTTGGCCTAGATACTTATTGCGCAGCAGGGTTTGCCAAACGCCATCCTCAGTAAGTAGTTTGAACAACCATTTACTAAGTAAGGCATCATTCTTGACCTGAAGGTCATGAATGCCAAGTCCACCTTGGTCTTTCGGCCTACAACCACGCTCCATTTGGCTAGCCTGTATTTTTTCTTTTCACTGTTCCCTTGCCAAAAGAATCTGAATCTGAAATAATCCAGCCTCTGCAAGACCCCTTTTGGGAGTTGGAAAAAAGAAAGCATATAGAGAACCATATTTGTGAGGACCGAGTTGATTAAGACCAGTCGTCCTTCAACAGAGAGCAACTTGCCTTTCCAACTGCTCAACCATTTCTCAAAGCGCTCCTCTACATGTTTCTACTCCGCATTAGTGAGACGCCGATAATGAATTAGAATTCCCAAATATTTAATCGGGAATTGGCCTTGCGCACAACCAAACAGGTCGGCATACTCAGCCGCTGCCTCACTGGCTTCTCCAAAGCAAAACAATTCGCTTTTATGGAAGTTAATTTTAAGGCCTGACATCTGTTCAAACGCTGAAAGCAATAATTTCAGGTTTCGAGCCTTATCCAGGTCATGTTCCATAAAAAGAATTGTATTATCGGCATATTGCAGAATAGAGAGGCCACCATCCACAAGGTGGGGCACTACTCCTGCAATTTGACCGTCCTGCTTGGCACGATCAATCAGAATAGACAACATGTCAGCCTCGATGTTAAATAACATTGGAGACATGGGGTCACCCTGTCGTAGTCCTTTTTTCGTCTGGAAGTAATGGCCTATGTCATCATTGACTTTGACAGCCACACTACCTCCAGTAACAAAATTTTAGATCCACTGGCGCCATTTATCGGAGAATCCTTTCATTCTTAGGGCTTGTTGAAGGAACGACCATTTGACCTTGTCATATGCCTTTTCAAAGCCAATCTTGAACACTACTCCACTCATGTTTTTACGGTGCATCTCGTGAACGGTCTCATGTAGGATTACTACTCCATCAAGTATATTTCTACCCTGCATGAAAGCCGTTTGAGATGGCCTGACGACATGGTCAGCAACCGTGTTGAGCCTATTAGTAGCCACTTTGGTGAAAATCTTGAAGCTGACATTAAGGAGACATATGGGTCTATATTGCTGGATCCGCTCAGCCTCCTTAATTTTCGGCAACAAAACGATCTCGCCAAAATTAAGCCTGAATAGGTCAAGTTGGTTTCGGGGAGCTAGCCTGGTCATAACTCGGATCGTCAGATTATGCTTACTATACATTTTCGGTACTCCCTCCGCCCGGGTTTATATGTCGGATGAGTCATTGGGTCTTTAAAACTAAAAAAGTATGATTTATATTCCATTAAAATTATATGTTTATAAATTTTATTTGAATACGAATACAGTGATATGCTTTTGGTGATATATAACACATGTTTCGTTAGTCAAACAAGGGATTTACAAACCCACACCGATCCTATAAACCCAACCGGGGGTATTATTCTTTTTGGGGTTATACCAATTTCAGTCCGTCGAGAGTTTTTGCACAAAAATATATACAATTTCAATTTAGTGAAAAAATGTGTGCAACCGGACGCATACGTACATGATCCCCATCGAGAGCCTCTAATGCTAAATGGCCTGCATGATCCACATAGGCATGAATCGACTCTATAGTGATTATTTGGGTACTAAGAATTAGATGCTGCACATGCTTATCTTGACAAAGAAACTAACCAAAAATGGTCTTCCTAAAATCCTCCAAAATCCTGGGAAGAGCAGTTTTGGTTAGTTTGTTTGTCAGATAAGCATGTGCAGTTTCTTGTTTGGATCAGCAGGTTGTTGCAATCTACTATACACAAAACTTGTTTTTTCTGCAAAAACTTTGTTGTTCCAATCCATAGATTAGTTAGATAATCGAACAAGATTTGAGGTTGTTACACCAGAAATCATGCATGCTTAAGGAGGACTGGTTCTCTATAATCCTGACATCCAAACAACCACATAGTATGTTGCTGGACACAACACGTCAACACGTGTTGTTTGGCATAATGTTTAGGACCAACTGAAGCATTCCCTAAAAAACATACGGATTTGCTAATTCTCAGACGACTGAGAATTTCTTATATCTCAGTCGACCTTATCACGGTTGGATTAGTGTCAAGATTCGTGCCAAAAACCTATTTGCTACGTTTGGGAGGAACAACCCACTCTGGGATTTTTCTTTTATCTGTTTTGGGGCCAGTGTGTCCTCTAATTTTTATTCTTCGATTTGGGCCAGAGTTTCATGTATGTGCGCTTAGGAAAGGATCGTTTCCGTCGTCCTTTTTTTTTTTTGCACGAATCAATATGCGTGAATTGTACGATTCTATTTTTCTTGAATTTTTTTCTTGCATTGCACTTTTTGATACACTGACGTTGCACTTTTTAGTATAATTAAGTTATACTTTTACATGGTATATGTATTTATCTTCTGGATTATGTCATAGTTGCACTTTTCAATAAACTCAAGTTACACTTTTTTCAGAGATGTGCAAGTACCCAGCAACCAGTTTCTTCACATGCCATATGTATTTTTCCCGCACTTTTAATAAATTCAAGTTGCATTTTTTTGGAAATGTGCAACTACCTACTTCCGTAAAGTGCAACCAAGATTTTTACTTTTATACCAAATTTTCTTTTCTAGATTATGAACTAGTTACACTTTTCAATAAACTAAATTTGTACTTTCTAATAAATGTGCAACTACACCACTTCTATAAGAAGTGATTGAGCTAGACAAAATCTGTTGTGGGGGCAAAGACAGAATATGAGTGTTTAGGGGTAAAAGGCTAAAAATAATCCCATCTAAGTCCTCAAATAAATAAAATCTTCACAAATTAGAGAACACCTGTGGCAAGTGGGTCCCTCAGATTAACACATAACTCCGCCTATTAAGCGGAGAAACAACTTCACAAAAAATTTCGTGAAAGTGTCGCCATTTATTTAGACGTGGACTGTAGTATTTATGGGGAGTAGAGATGCATGAGTTGTACTAGGCTTTGTAGTATTTATGGGGAGTAGAGATGCATGAGTTGTACTAGGCTTTGAGCTGAACTCCAAATTATATGATGTAGGCCTGAAACCTAATTTTGTATTTCTGTGTGCTTCAGTATTGAAGTATTTAGGTTGCACCTAGTTAATGTAATGGAATACGCATGCACTAGTATAAAAAGTTCTGTAAAATGTTTTTTTTGGGGGGGGGGGGGGGGGGGGGGCATTGCCCCCATGAGCCCCACACTAGATCGATTTTTATTTTCCTGATTATGCCTAGTTTTGGGACTGGATCAAAGTGCAATGGAATATATGTGTTGTTTGGTATAATGTTAAATTATTCGGTACCTGAGAGATTCACTGGAATTCCACATTCGTCGTTCTGGGACGGGCAGTGAGGGAGTTCCGGACTGAGGGGTCCTCACGCTGCCGGCCTGTCTCTCGTGGGCCGTGCTCGTGGGCCGCTCCTAACTCATCAAAGGGAGGCCGGACTGGAGGCGACCCCGTGTACCAGAAGGAAACCTCCGAAGACTTGGCGTCCTCTCCAAGAAAGGTTTAGCGTAGCCGGCATGTTTATCCCCTGGTGGCAACCGACCATATGTAACCCTAGATACCCCTGGTGTCTATATAAACCAGAGGGTTTAGTCCGAGGAGGGGTCAACCATTATCGATATACCCACCTAGGGTTTAGTTCATCTGATCTCGAGGTAGATCAACCCTGTAATTGTCATACCATCACATCAATACAACCAAGCAGGACGTAGGGTTTTACCTCTTCGAGAGGGCCCGAACCTGGGTAAACGCTGTCTCTACGTTCCCTGTTAACCATTGACTCCAAGATCCACAGTTCGGGACCCCCTACCCGAGATCTGCCGGTTTTAGTACCGACATTGGTGCTTTCATTGAGAGCTCCGCTGTAGGATCATCAAGGATCAATGGCTTGCTTAGTCATCAGCGACGGCATCCGCTGCAGGGACATCTTCGTTCCCGGCCAGCTCTTCGCGTTTGGCAGCATCATACTGCACGCCAATCCGACCGGTCACCTTGACCAGATCGACAGTTTCACCCCCGAGCAAGAAATCAGGTTTGGTAACCTAGAGTACGTCGCCAACTCTCGGGGCAATCTGATCTTTACTGGGTTCTCAGCTTTACCTGAGGGGCCTAGTGACCCCGAGGCCTTAACTTCGGATCTTCTCCCCGGCCCCATCTCCGGGCCGGCCTTTAGTTCGGATCTGGCCTTGAGCTCGGATCTGATCTCAGCGCTCGAGAACCAGGGGTCAGCCTCGGCCGAACGCGCCCCCAACACAGGCACATCGGAGGTTAACCCTGGAAGATGTCAGAGGATAAATCCGGCAGACCTCTCGCTGTTAAGCGAGACGCTAGATCGGATCCAGATGATGAGTATCGTGGATGGCCCGTCCTCAGTCTATAATCAGATCGGACTTGAGGCAAACCGCGGGGAATTTTGCGTCCCACCCACCACCCACTTAGTAGCCACTGTCGAAGATTTAACCGACATGCTGGACTACGCCTCCGAGGAGGCTGACGACATGGACGAAGATATCGACGTCACGTCGTACACTGTTCCCTCCCTTGCCACTACCAACACTGGTAAGTGGACCGCCACCTCAACCTACGACGTTTATATGGTCGACACCCCCAAAAAGGATGGCAATGATGTAGGAGATATGCCCTAGAGGCAGTAATAACAGTTATTTTGTATCTCCAAAGTTTGTAATGAATGTTTATGTTCCATGCTATAACTGCAATGATTCTCGAGTCTACAATATCCACGAGGCTCGGAGGGAAACTCTTGTGCACGTGTGGTATAATAAACGGTAAAATGTATTCCTGGTCATGCCTCTGAGACTGGCTTAAGTATTGCATGATGATCCTGTTTTCCTGATCATGGGCATGTCTATGCCGGCAATTTTGAGGGCACAATGTTAGTAGAACACTTGTGTTCAATCGACCCGAATTGATGTTATGCTATGAGATACATTCGTCACAAGTTAATGGTTAATAACACAGAGATAGTTAATGTTTGCATAATTCCTTAGACCATGAGTGTATCGAGTTCCTTCGTACTTGCTTCGTGAACTTTGGGGTTTGTTAAACGTCATCCGTAACTGGGTGGCTATTACGGCGGCTTACGGGTTCACGAAAAAGTATGACAAGAAACGAGATAGCTCAAGATTGGGATTTGCTCCTTCGACGATGGAGAGATATTCTCGGGCCCTCTCAGTGTTATGGTATCCATCATCGTCTGGTCAGACACAATGTGATTTGATCACAGGGATGCCAAAACACGGAAACGAGAAAAGAGAACAAAACCGGTAACGAGGTAACTGGCATAGTGGACAAGTGTTGATCCACGGGGATGCCGATAAATCTCACCTCGGGTGTTTGTAACATATCACGAAGCAACAGGAATAGCACACGACAACTGGAGGTTCACTCGAATATTTATTCGTGTGGGTATAGGGATCAATATGGGTGTCCACGGTTCCGCTATTGATCATTGATCGGAAAGTGTTCCGGTAATGTCTATACTTCACCGAACCTATAGGGTCACATGCTTAAGGGTCATCTATCTGTTGAATACTAGATAGAGAGTCTGAGAGAAAGTCACCGGAAAAGTTTCGGAGACAACGGAAAAGTTCCGGAGAGAGAACACCGGAATAGTTTTGGTAAAACCGAAAGGTTGTTTCGGGGTATACCATTAAGTCGAATTGGTTTCGGCACACACCTGAAAATTCTTGGAGGGTGGCAGAATTGTTCTGGGAACTTCTGGGATTTTTCCGGAGAAAAAACCCGGAAATGTTTCGTAGCTGCCGGAACCGCTTTGGCTGCTTTTCGCAGATGAAAATCACTAATCTGGAATTGTTTTGGAACATGTCCAAAATTATTTTAGTGGGTACTGAAAATGTTCTAAGACCTACAGAAATATTTTCGGATTTAACGGTCGCGGAAAAATGTTTCTGTGAATAGTGAAAGTGCTTTTTGGGTTACTTTATGGAAAGCCACCTTTTAGGGCTTTTCCCAAAAGGCTTATAGAAGGGATTGGGGACCAAGGAACCCCCTTTGGGGGGTCCCCCTAGGGGTGGCCGGCCAAGATGGAGCTCCTCCATGGAGCTCCACTTGCCTTCCTTTTATGCCCTTTTGGAGGATCCATGTGATGGGGTTTTTGGGTATTTTTCCCCTTGGGTTTTCCTATAAATAGAGGTGGAGAGTGAGGGTGTCCCGGACTAGGGGGTACTCGGGCTGCCGGCCTATCTCTCATGGGCTGGACTGGTGGGCCGCTCTTTACACGTCGATGGAAGGCTGGATTGTGGACGACCCCGTATGATAGAAGGAAATCTCTGAAGTCTTGGCGTCTCTTCCAAGGAATAGATGGAGTAACCGGCATGTTTATCCCTGATGATAACCGACCATATGTAACCCTAGGGACCCCCTGGTGTCTATATAAACCAGGAGGTTTAGTCCGTAGGGAGAAGACTCATAATCTAGGGTTTAGCCCATCTGATCTCGAGGTAGATCAACTCTGTAACCTTCATACAATCACATCAATACAATCAAGCAGGACGTAGGGTTTTACCTCCTCGAGAGGGCCCGAACCTGGGTAAATCGCTGTCTCTACGCTCTCTGTTACCATCGACTCCTTGACCCATAGTTCGGACCTCCTACCCGAGATCTGCCGGTTTTGGTACCGACATTGGTGCTTTCATTGAGAATCCCATCGTGGGTCTCCAAGGATCAATGGCTCGCCGTCCCCGGACAGTTCTTCAGCAATGGAATCTGCAGCGGGGATATCATCGTCCTCGGACAGCTCTTCTCTTCAGCGACGGAGTTCGTAGGAGGGACATCTTCGTCCCCGGCCAGCTCTTCGCGTTCGGCAGCATCGTGTTATACGCCGATCCGACCGGTCACCTCGACCAGGTCGGCAACTTCGCCCCCGAGCAGGAAATCAGGTTCGGCGGCCTTCAGTTCGTCGCCGACGCTCGAGGCGATTTGATCTTTACTGGGTTCTCGGCCTCACCCGAGGAACCCACCAACCCCGAGGCCTTGACTTCGGATCCCTTCCCCGCCCCAGTCCTCGGGGCGGGCCTCGGATCGGACCTGACCTTGAGTTTGGCTCCAACCCCGGTGCCGGAGAACCAGGGGTCACCCTTGGCCGAGCACACTCCCGTTAACGACGCGCCGGAGCTCAACTCCAGGGACCGTCCGAACATAGATCCGGTGGATCCCTCGATTTTAAGCGAGATGCTGGACCGGATCCAGATGATAAATATCACGGACGGCCCATCCTCGGACTAGGAGCAGGTCGGACAGGATGCCGGCCGCGGGGAATTTTGCGTCCCACCCACCACCCACTTGGTAGCCACTGTCGAAGATTTAACCGACATGCTGGACTACGCCTCCGAGGAGGCTGACTACATGGACGAGGACATGGACGTCCCGCCCTCCACGGACACCTTCCTTGCCACTACAAATACCGGAAAGTGGACCGCCACCTCCACTTATGACGTCTACATGGTTGACACCCCCGTGAAGGACGGTGACACAACCAACAAAGGTGGCGACGACACCACCGAAGACCCGCCCAGACGCCGACGACGGCGAGCCAGAGGGCGGGGGAAGGGCAAGGAAAATCACACAGACACAAACGACACCGGAGCTAACGAGACTCCGGATAATTTGGGGGAGCTCGGCGACAACACGCCCGAGCAATGACCTGACTCCCCTGAAGGGCATGAGGACCAGGGTGACCCCGAGGACCTCGATGATTCCGAGGACAGTAATTACCTCCCCCCATCCGAAGAGGAAGATAGCCTCGGACCCGAGGACTTTATCGTCCCAGGGGATCCCCTGGCACAAGAAACATTCAAATGGCAACTCATTGCCACTGCCCGAAGCTTAAAGATGAAACAACAACAGCTCAGGGCCGAGCAGGATACACTCAACGATAGATGGACGATGGTCCTAGCCGCCGAAGAAGGCCTCGACGATCAACGTCAGGGCCAATATAGGAGTTATCCGCGGCGGCGCCTCCTTCCAGACTTCGAGGATGAGGCATTCGAGCCCGTACCTCCCAGACGAACTTACGCAGACCAGCCCAACCGGCCCCCTCGAGGACGAGATAGGCCGGCTGTGGAAGCCGAGCTCCCACCCGCGCCCCCTCGAGGACGAGATAGAACGGCTAGAGAAGTTGAATACCCACCCGCGCCCCCTCGAGGACGAAATAGAGCGGCCGGAGAAGCCAAACTCCCACCCATGCCCCCTCGAGGACGGGATAGGACGGCCAGGGAAGCCGAATACCCACTCGTGCCTTCTCGCCGAGCAGGCAAAGACCCGGTTCAACCGGATGACCAATACGATCTGCGCCATGACTTGAACACACGAGCGATTCAGTCGAGGTCCATCTATGGACCCACAGGATACGCACCCACTGGACGGGACGGATACAAGGCCTGGCGCGATAGAAATGACAGGGCTCGGGATCAGCACCGTGCCCGGATGACAACTGATCTTCGGCGCGACGCGGCCCCGGCCAGGGGCGCCGCACACCCAATGTGTTTTACTGATGAGGTGATGCAGCATCAGTTCCCCGAGGGGTTTAAACCCGTTAATATAGAATCCTACGATGGGACAACTGACCCAGCTGTGTGGATTGCGGATTTTCTTCTCCACATTCATATGGCTCGAGGAGATGATCTCCATGCTATCAAGTACTTACCACTGAAACTTAAGGGACCGGCCAGGCATTGGCTGAACAGCCTACCCGAAAACTCCATCGGGAGCTGGGAAGAACTCGAAGATGCATTCCGAGCTAACTTTCAGGGCACCTACGTTCGACCACCGGACGCCGATGACCCGAGCCATGTTATCCAACAGCCCGGAGAGTCAGCCCGGCAATTCTGGAACCGGTTCTTGACCAAGAAGTGTTGGGGAACGTCGCATGGGAAACAAAAAAATTTCCTACGCACACGCAAGATCTATCCATGGTGATGAGCATCTACGAGAGGGAGAGTGAATCTACATACCCTTGTAGATCGCTAAGCGGAAGCGATTAAGAAACGCGGTTGATGTAGTCGAACGTCTTCGCGATCCAAATCGCCGAGCGTCCCGCGATCCCGATCACGGTCCTTCCGATCTAGCGCCGAACGGACGGCACCTCCACGTTCAACACACGTACGGCTTGATGACGCCTTCACCTCCTCGATCCAGCGAGCGATGGTGAAGTAGTGGATGAGTTCCGGCAGCACGACGGCGTGGTGATGGTGGTGAGGAACAATCTCTGCAGGGCTTCGCCAAGCACTACGGAGATTGTGACGGGAGGAACTAGAGGGTTAGGGTTGCCGGCACACGGCTTGGGAAATCTTGATATGTCCCGTGTGCTAGTCCTGCCCCTCTATTTATATGTTGAGCCCTGGGGTCTAAACTTGGAGAGAAAGCCTCCACAAGGTCGGTTTTGCCCGCACAAGGTCGGTTTGGCCCGCACGGAAAGAGTCCAACTCGGATTCCAGCAGTACCGCGTACAAGCGGTAGTACCGCTCACGAGCGGTAGTACCACTTGAGCGGTAGTACCGCTTCACACAAGCGGTAGTACCGCTTACACGGTAGTACTGCCTTACCAGTGGTAGTACCGCTTAAGGCAGCAGCAAAACTTCCTTTTGCACTTTCCAATACCTAGTGGGCTTTACCCCTTTGGCCCATATAAAGTGTTGCTGCACCCAAACACTTCGGTAAACACCCAGAACCCCTTCCGGTGAATTCCGGAACCCTTCCGGAGATCAAAACACTATTATCACATATATCAATCTTTACCTCCGGACTATTCCGGAGATCCTCGTCATGTCCGTGATCTCATCCGGGACTCCGAACAACCTTCGGTCACCAACACAATAACTCAACTATACTAATCGTCACCAAACGTTAAGTGTGTAGACCCTGCGGGTTCGAGAACTATGCAGACATGACCGAGACACCTCTACGGCCAATAACCAATAGCGGGACCTGGATGCCCATATTGGTTCCTACATATTGTACGAAGATATTCATCGGTTGAACCTCTATGTCAAGGATTCAGTTAATCCCGTACGCTGTTCCCTTTGTTCTTCGGTATGTTACTTGCCCGAGATTCGATCGTCGGTATCTCTATACCTAGTTCAATCTCGTTACCGGCAAGTCTCTTTACTCGTTCCGTAATACAAGATCCTGTGGCTAACTCTTTAGTCACTTTGCTTGCAAGGCTCATTGTGATGTTGTATTACCGAGTGGGCCCTGAGATACCTGTCCGTCACACGGAGTAACAAATCCCAGTCTTGATCCATGCCAACCCAACAGATACCCTTGGAGATACCTGTAGAGCACCTTTATAGTCACCCAGTTACGTTGTGACGTTTGATACACACAAGGTATTCCTCCGGTGTCAGTGAGTTGCAAGATCTCATGGTCATAGGAACAGATACTTGACATGCAGAAAACAATAGCAATAAACTGACACGATCATATGCTACGTTTATAGTTTGGGTCTTGTCCATCACATCATTCTCCTAATGATGTGATCCCATTATCAAATGACATCTCATGTCCATGGCTAGGAAACCTTCACCATCTTTTGATCTACGAGCTAGTTAACTAGAGGCTTACTAGGGACACAGTGTTGTCTATGTACCCACACATGTATTTGAGTTTCCAATTAATACAATTATAGCATGGATAATAAACGATTATCATGAACAAGGAAATATAATAATAACCAATTTATTATTGCCTCTAGGGTTATTTCCAACAGTCTCCCACTTGCACTAGAGTCAATAATCTAGTTCACATCACTATGTGATTTACATTGTAATGAATCGAACACCCATGCAGTTCTGGTGTTGTTTATGTTTAGCCCTTGGAAGAGGTTTAGTCATCGGATCTGCAACATTCAGATCCGTGTGTACTTTGCAAATATTTATGTCGTCCTCCTTGATGTAATCGCGGATGTTATTGAAACGTCGCTTTATGTGTCTGGTCCTCTTGTGAAATCTTGGTTCCTTGGCTAGAGCAATGGCACCAGTATTATCACAAAACAGAGTCATTGGGTTAAGCGCACTAGGCACTACTCCAAGATCTATCATGAACTCCTTCATCCAGACACCTTCCTTCGCCGCCTCCGAGGCAGCGATGTACTCCGCTTCGCATGTAGAATCAGCTACCACGCTTTGCTTGGAACTGCACCAGCTAACCGCACCCCCATTAAGAATAAATACGTATCCGGTTTGTGACTTAGAGTCATCCGGATCAGTGTCAAAGCTTGCATCGACGTAACCCTTTACGACGAGCTCTTGATCACCTCCATAAACGAGAAACATGTCCTTAGTCCTTTTCAGGTACTTCAGGACATTCTTGACCGCCGTCCAGTGTTCCATTCCTGGATCACTTTGAAACCTTCCGACCATACTTATGGCAAGGCTGACATTGGGTCTTGTGCACAGCATTGCATACATGACAGAGCCTATGGCTGAAGCATAGGGGATGACACTCATCTTTTCTCTATCTCCTGCAGTCACTGGGCATTGAGTCTTACTCAACTTCACACCTTGCAAAACAGGCAAGAACCCCTTCTTGGACTGATCCATTTTGAACTTCTTCAAAATCTTATCAAGGTATGTGCTTTGTGAAAGTCCTATTAAACGTCTTGATCTATCTCTATAGATCTTGATGCCTAATATGAAAGCAGCTTCTCCTAGGTCCTTCATTGAAAAACTCTTGTTCAAATATTCCTTCACGCTTTCCAACATTTCTATATTGTTTCCAATCAGTAATATTTCATCCACATATAATATTAGAAACGCTATAGAGCTCCCACTCACTTTCTTGTAAATACAAGCTTCTCCGTAAACTTGTATAAACTCGAACGCTTTGATCACCTCATCAAAGCAAAGATTCCAACTCCGAGATGCTTGCACCAGTCCATAAATGGATCGCTGGAGTTTGCAAACTTTGTCAGCATTCTCTGGATCGACAAAACCTTCTGGTTGCATCATATACAACTCTTCCTTAAGGAAACCGTTAAGGAACGCTGTTTTGACATCCATCTGCCAAATTTCATAATCAAAAAAGGCAGCTATTGCTAACATGATTCTGACGAACTTAAGCATTGCTACGGGTGAGAAGGTCTCATCGTAGTCAACTCCTTGAACTTGTGAAAAACCCTTTGCCACAAGTCGAGCTTTATAGACGGTGACATTACCGTCCGCGTCCGTCTTCCTCTTAAAGATCCATTTATTCTGAATGGCCTTACGCCCTTCAGGTAATACTTCCAAAGTCCACACTTTGTTTTCATACATGGATCCCATCTCGGATTTCATGGCCTCTAACCACTTCTCGGAATCCGGGCCCATCATCGCTTCTCCATAGCTCGTAGGTTCATCGTTGTCCAACAACATGACCTCTAAGACAGGGTTGCCGTACCACTCAGGAGCAGTACGCGTCCTTGTCGACCTACGAGGTTCGATAGCAACTTGATCCGAAGCTTTATGATCATCATCAACTTCCTCTTCAGCTGATGTAGGCTCTACAGAAACATCTTTCTGCGCTGCGCTACTCTCAGGTTGAAGTAAAGGTTCAACAACCTCATCAAGTTCTATCTTCCTCCCACTCAATTCTTTCGAGAGAAACTCTTTCTGAAGAAATGTTCCGTTTTTAGCGACAAACACTTTGCCTTCAGATCTGAGGTAGAAGGTATACCCAATTGTCTCTTTTGGGTATCCTATGAAGACGCATTTCTCCGCTTTGGGTTCCAGCTTTTCAGGCTGAAGCTTTTTGACATAAGCATCACATCCCCAAACTTTAAGAAACGACAGCTTTGGCTTCTTGCCAAACCAAAGTTCATATGGCGTTGTCTCAACGGATTTCGATGGTGCCCTATTTAAAGTGAATGCAGCTGTCTCTAATGCATAACCCCAAAACGATAGTGGCAAATCGGCAAGAGACATCATAGATCGCACCATATCCAATAAGGTTCGATTACGACGTTCGGACACACCATTACACTGTGGTGTTCCAGGCGGTGTCAGTTGTGAAACAATTCCACATTGTCTTAAGTGACTGCCAAACTCATAACTCAGATATTCTCCTCCTCGATCAGATCGTAGGAATTTAATCTTCTTGTTATGATGATTCTCAACTTCACTCTGAAATTGTTTGAACTTTTCAAATGTTTCAGACTTGTGTTTCATTAAGTAAATATACCCATATCTACTTAAGTCATCAGTGAAGGTGAGAAAGTAACGATAACCACCGCGTGCCTCAATGCTCATCGGACCGCACACATCAGTATGTATGATTTCCAACAAGTCACTTGCCCGTTCCATTGTTCCAGAGAACGGCGTCTTAGTCATCTTGCCCAAGAGGCATGGCTCACATGTGTCAAGTGATTCAAAATCAAGTGACTCCAAAAGTCCATCAGCATGGAGCTTCCTCATGCGTTTTACGCCAATATGACCTAAACGGCAGTGCCACAAGAAAGTGGTATTATCATTATCAATTCTACATCTTTTGGCATCAATGTTATGAACATGTGTATCATTACTATCGAGATTCAATAAGAATAAACCCCTCACATCGGGTGCATGACCATAAAAGATATTACTCATATAAATAGAACAACCATTATTCTCTGATTTAAATGAGTAACCGTCTCGCAATAAACAAGATCCAGATATAATGTTCATGCTTAACGCAGGCACCAAATAACATTTATTCAGGTTCATCACTAATCCCGATGGTAATCGAAGAGCGAGCGTGCCGACGGCGATCACATCAACCTTGGAACCATTTCCCACACGCATTGTCACTTCGTCCTTTGCCAGCCTCCGTCTATTCCGCAGTTCCTGTTTTGTGTTGCAAATATGAGCAACCGCACCGGTATCAAATACCCAGGCACTACAACGAGAGTTTGTAAGGTACACATCAATAACATGTATATCATATATACCTTGTTTGTTGTTGGCCGCCTTCTTGTCAGCCAAATACTTGGGGCAGTTCCGCTTCCAGTGTCCAGTTCCCTTGCAATGAAAGCACATAGTTTCTGGTTTGGGTCCAGCCTTGGGTTTCTTCACGGGAGGAGCAACTGCTTTGCCACTCTTCTTGGAGTTACCCTTCTTACCCTTGCCATTTTTCTTGAAACTAGTGGTTTTATTGACCATCAACACTTGATGCTCCTTCTGAATTTCAGACTCAGCGGCTTTCAGCATCGCAAACAGCTCGGCGACTGACTTGTTCATCCCGTGCATGTTATAGTTCAACACGAAGCTCTTGTAGCTAGGTGGCAATGATTGAAGAACTCTGTCAGTGATAGCCTCTGGCGGAAGGGGCATCCCCAATTCAGCCAGACGGGTGGAGTACCCAGACATTCTGAGTATGTGATCACTGATAGACCCGTTCTCCTCCATCTTGCAAGCATAGAACTTATCGGAGATCTCATACCTCTCAATCCGGGCATTCTTCTGAAAGATAAACTTCAACTCCTGGAACATCTCATATGCTCCATGACGTTCAAAACGTCTTTGAAGTCCCGGTTCTAAGCCATACAATATTGCACATTGAACTATTGAGTAATCTTCAGAACGAGCCTGCCAGGCGTTCACAACGTCTAGAGACTCAACTGGAGCGGGTGGATCACCAAGCGGTGCATCAAGGACATAAGCCTTCTGGGAAGCCGTAAGGATAATCCTTAGATTACGGGCCCAGTCCACAAAGTTACTTCCATCATCTTTCAACTTAGCTTTCTCTAGGAACGCATTAAAATTCAGGGGTGCTACCGCGCGAGCCATGATCTACAACATAAATATTGCAAAGACAATTTAGACTATTGTTTAAGATAATGAGTTTAGTTAATCATATTACTTAAAACTCCCACTCAGATTGACATCCCTCCGGTCATTCGAGTGTAACATGATCCAAATCCACCAACTCAAGTCCGATCATCACGTGAGTTGAGGTGGTTTCAATGGTGAACATCTTCATGTTGATCATATCTACTATATGACTCATGTTCGACCTTTCGGTCTCTTGTGTTCCGAGGCCATGTCTATACATGCTAGGCTCGTCAAGTTTAACCCGAGTGTTCCGCATGTGCAACACTGGCTTGCACCCGTTGTATGTGAACGTAGAGTCTATCACACCCGATCATCACGTGGTGTCTCGAAACGACGAACTTTCACAACGGTGCACACTCGGGGAGAACACAATTTATCTTGAAATTTAAGTGAGGGATCACCTTATAATGCTACCGTCGTCCTAAGCAAAACAAGATGCATAAAAGGATTAACATCACATGCAAATCATAAGTGACATGATATGGCCATGAACTTGTGCTTTTGATCTCCATCTCCAAAGCACCGGCATGATCTCCATCGTCACCGGCATGACACCATGATCTCCATCATCTTGATCTCCATCAACGTGTCGCCATGAGGTTGTCGTGCCGATTGTTGCTTCCACGACTATTGCTAACTTATAGCGATAAAGTAAAGCAAAACGGCGAAAATAATTAAAGACAACTCTATGGCTCCTGCCAGTTGTCGTACTCATCGACATGCAAGTCATGATATTCTATACAACACATGATCATCTCATACATCACATATATCTCATCATGTAATTGGCCATATCACATCACAACATACCCTGCAAAAACAAGTTAGACGTCCTCTAATTGTTGTTGCAAGTTTTACGTGGCTGCTACGGGTTTGCAAGAACCGTTCTTACCTACGCAAAACCACAACGTGGTGTAGTGATTGCTTTTTGATCTTCTAAAAGAACCCTCTTCATTGAAATCGATTCAACTAAAGTGAGAGAGACAGACACCCACCAGTCACCTTTATGCAACGAGTGCACGTAGCGGAGAAACCTGTCTCGCGTAAGCGTACGCGTAATGTCGGTCCGGGCCGCTTCATCTCACAATACCGCCGAATCAAGTATCAACTAGTAACAGCAAGCAATATGTATACACCCACGCCCACAACTCGTTTGTGTTCTACTCGAGATCTCATCTACACAAAGACCTAGCTCAGATGCCACTGTTGGGGAACGTCGCATGGGAAACAAAAAATTTTCCTACGCACATGCAAGATCTATCCATGGTGATGAGCATCTACGAGAGGGAGAGTGAATCTACATACCCTTGTAGATCGCTAAGCGGAAGCGTTTAAGAAACGCGGTTGATGTAGTCGAACGTCTTCGCGATCCAAATCGCCGAGCGTCCCGCGATCCCGATCACGGTCCTTCCGATCTAGCGCCGAACGGACGGCACCTCCGCGTTCAACACACGTACGGCTTGATGACGCCTTCACCTCCTCGATCCAGCGAGCGATGGTGAAGTAGTGGATGAGTTCCGACAGCACGATGGCGTGGTGATGGTGGTGAGGAACAATCTCTGCAGGGCTTCGCCAAGCACTACGGAGATTGTGACGGGATGAACTAGAGGGTTAGGGTTGCCGGCACACGGCTTGGGAAATCTTGATATGTCCCGTGTGCTAGCCCTGCCCCTCTATTTATATGTTGAGCCCTGGGGTCTAAACTTGGAGAGAAAGCCTCCACAAGGTCGGTTTTGCCCGCACAAGGTCGGTTTGGCCCGCACGGAAAGAGTCCAACTCAGATTCCAGGAGTACCGCGTACAAGCGGTAGTATCGCTCACGAGCGGTAGCACCGCTTGAGCGGTAGTACCGCTTCACACAAGCGGTAGTACCGCTTACGCGGTAGTACTGCCTTACCAGCGGTAGTACCGCTTAAGGCAGCAGCAAAACTTCCTTTTGCACTTTCCAATACCTCGTGGGCTTTACCCCTTTGGCCCATATAAAGTGTTGCTGCACCCGAACACTTCGGTAAACACCCGGAACCCCTTCCGGTGAATTCCGAAACCCTTCCGGAGATCAAAACACTATTATCACATATATCAATCTTTACCTCCGGACTATTCCGGAGATCCTCGTCATGTCCGTGATCTCATCCGGGACTCCGAACAACCTTCGGTCACCAACACAATAACTCAACTATACTAATCGTCACCAAACGTTAAGTCTGTAGACCCTGCGGGTTCGAGAACTATGCAGACATGACCGAGACACCTCTACGGCCAATAACCAATAGCGGGACCTGGATGCCCATATTGGTTCCTACATATTCTACGAAGATCTTCATCGGTTGAACCTCTATGTCAAGGATTCAGTTATTCCCGTATGCTGTTCCCTTTGTTCTTCGGTATGTTACTTGCCCGAGATTCGATCGTCGGTATCTCTATACCTAGTTCAATCTCGTTACCGGCAAGTCTCTTTACTCGTTCCATAATACAAGATCCTATGGCTAACTCTTTAGTCACTTTGCTTGCAAGGCTCATTGTGATGTTGTATTACCGAGTGGGCCCTGAGATACCTCTCCATCACACGGAGTAACAAATCCCAGTCTTGATCCATGCCAACCCAACAGATACCCTTGGAGATACCTGTAGAGCACCTTTATAGTCACCCAGTTACGTTGTGACGTTTGATACACACAAGGTATTCCTCCGGTGTCAGTGAGTTGCATGATCTCATGGTCATAGGAACAGATACTTGACATGCAGAAAACAATAGCAATAAACTGACACGATCATATGCTACGTTTATAGTTTGGGTCTTGTCCATCACATCATTCTCCTAATGATGTGATCCCGTTATCAAATGACATCTCATGTCCATGGCTAGGAAACCTTCACCATCTTTTGATCAACGAGCTAGTTAACTAGAGGCTTACTAGGGACACAGTGTTGTCTATGTACCCACACATGTATTTGAGTTTCCAATTAATACAATTATAGCATGGATAATAAACGATTATCATGAACAAGGAAATATAATAATAACCAATTTATTATTGCCTCTAGGGCATATTTCCAACAAGAAGAACCAGATCGTCGACTGTCCGGACGCCGAAGCAATTGCGGCATTCAAACACAGTATCAGGGACGAGTGGCTCACTCGCCAGCTCGGCCAAGACAAGCCAAGAACAATGTCGGCCCTTACTTCTCTCATGACCCGCTTTTGCGCGGGTGAGGATAGCTGGTTAGCTCGTCGAAGCAACCACCCCGAAGACCCCGGTACTTCAGAGACCCGGGACGGGAATGGCAAACCCCGGCGCAATAGGAACAACAAGCGCCGACACTCAAACAACGGCGGTGAAGACGATGACGCAGCGGTGAACGCCGGATTCAGCGGCTCGAAATCGGGACAGCGGAGAAAACCCTCTAAAGGGAACCAAGATGGCCCGTCTGCGCTGGACAGAATATTGGATAGGCCCTGCCAGATTCACGGCACCCCCGACAAGCCAGCTAACCACACCAAACGTCACTGTTGGGTAATCAAGCAGGCCGGCAAGGCCACAGCCGAAGAACAGGGCAAGGGCCCCCGTAGTGAGGACGATGACGAACCTCGCGGGCCGAACAATGGAGGCCAAAAACAGTTCCCTCCGGAGGTCAAAACCGTGAACATGATCTACGTCACGCATATACCAAAGAAGGAGCGGAAACGCGCGCTTCGGGATGTTTACGCCTTAGAGCCGGTAGCCCCGAAATTCAACCCTTGGTTGGCTTGCCCGATCACTTTCGACCGTCGAGATCATCCGACCAGTATACGCCATGGAGGAACGGCGGCTCTGGTACTCGACCCCATCGTGGACAGATTTCACCTCACTAGAGTCCTGATGGACGGAGGTAGTAGTCTTAACCTGCTTTACGCATATACAGTGAGGAAGATGGGGATCGACCCGTCAAGGATCAAACCCAGCAACACCACCTTTAAAGGTGTAATACCTGGCGTTGAGGCACGCTGCTCGGGATCCGTGACTTTGGAAGTAGTCTTCGGCTCGCCCGACAACTTCCGCGCCAAGGACTTGATCTTTGATATCGTTCCTTTCCGTAGTGGTTATCACGCACTCCTCGGACGGACCGCCTTCGCTCGCTTTAATGCCGTCCCGCACTATGCATACCTGAAGCTGAAGATGCCAGGACCAAGGGGCATTATTACCATTAACGGTAATACCGAGCGCTCGCTCCGAATAGAGGAACACACTGCAGCTCTCGCCGCCGAAGTCCAAGCTGCCGAAGAGGCGTCGCAATCCCAGTCCACTGTCAAGACACTGGACACATGCAAGCGCTCCCGAGCTGCAGCCTCGGTCCCGACGCGCTCCCATGCTCCACCCAAATAGGGATACGCGCCCCACAGCACGGCCCACCTAGTCGCGAAATACGTACCCCGCGTGCACAATTTCGCGCTCAAAATTCCATGGGCAGTTGTGGGGACACAACAAACAAAAGGTCCAGAGCTCGGTTCGACCGACCAATGGCCACCAAATGTCTTCAAATCGACATCAACAATGGGCACCATCTAGGGCCCGATCAGCGTCCAGCTGATATACCACGGCGACTTCTCAAAACCCTTTTTCAAGGGCTCGCCCGCCAAAGATTACTTCTTCCGCCGAATACACGGCGGACGGCTTCGCTTCCACGACAGCTTCTTGACGAGCAAAGGCGCAGACGTGCAGCAGGGCGTAGTAGGGACGTCAAACCACTCATGGAAGCCCTGTGTAAACCTTTACTCTCAATATATACATTCCTTTAAAGTATCTATTTAAGCTACTTCGGCAATACGGATTGTACGGTTGGACGTCACACATTCAAAGGAAGTAAAGACCACTTTATTATGGTATACTCGTGCAGTCATTCACGTTGCATATTCCTTTCCGCCTTTTTCCGCCGAAGTACACTATCACGATACATTTATTTTAAACCGGCTAATAGACCGGGGGCTCGACCATAGATCTTGCCTTAAAACTTTATACCTGCACTTCTCTTTTCATGTGCTCGGTGTCACGGATATTGCATTATATGAATCAGTTCCGAATTGCGTCTTTGGTCAATAGTTGGGTTGCCCGGCTCCTGTGTTTACCCTCTTACGTTCTGCACTGTTCGGCTAAGAGGGTAAAGGGAGAACCACTGCGATTGTACTTCTAGCTCGCCTGGTTAAGTACCTCAGTGGAGAAAGCCGAAAACTGACTGTCCCAATAAGCGAGAACTGGTCGGCGATCCGATGACTGGCGTTAGCCTAAAATCGTTGGAGGTTAGTCCGTGTCATACGAAGGGTTCTCTGTCACAGAAACCATGTGATGATCGTATCAGCCGCGGCTCGTCCGAATATCACAAACACGGGGGGCTCGTCACGGGCCCCCACCGTCAAGCTCCTTTGGCTAAGTGAAAGCACTAAAACCACATAGTCTGATTGCCTGGTTTTCCGTACATACAACCGCCCCCGGGCACCGAGACATCGACTAAGGGTTCACGTATTACGAGAAAACACCCCATGCAGTATCTGCCCGGGGGCTGAAGTCGACGATTGGTAACTTTCAGTTTCAAATCGGCCGCACAGGAGTCAAAATTAATCCGGCACTATATCCATAGCCGATCACTTGCACTACAATAATGCAAAAGTTTCAATTCCTTGGTTACAAGGAAACTACATCTATTCACAAATTACATCTTTTGGGCATTGGGCATCTACTGCCCGAGCACCGTCCATCACGGCTGGAAAGTACTGCTCGGGATGCCTATGCTCTTTCCCTGGCGGCGGAGGTCTGGTGGCTATCTTAGCGGGTTTTAGCTTCGGCCAATGTACCATTGTCTTGCCGAAGGCCATCCGAGCACCCTCGATACATGTGGAGCGCTTCCAGGCATCGACCTGAGCAGGAGCGCCGAACAGCCTCTGCACCAGACCGAAGTAGCTGCTCGGCAGCGGCTCTGATGGCCATAGTTTGACGCAGAGGTCCTTCATCATCGGCTCCGCCATCCGATGCAGCTCCATTAGCTGTTTCATCTGGTTGTTGAGGAGGGGAGGGTGTTCGGGCGCTTGAAATTGCGCCCAGAAAAGCCTCTGCTCGGCCCAACCCTCCTGGCCGGCGAAGAACCTCGCCGCATCCGCCGCACTCTTCGGGAGGTCCGCAAAGGCGCCTGCGGAACGCCATACCCGCGTGAGCAACGCGAACCTGTTACCTCCAAAGACACATTGTAACAAGTACGGCTTACCGTCCGCGATCAGCCTGACTTGGCGGAGCTCTTCTTGGTAACCGCGCGCCTCTGTCCACGCTTCCTTAGCCGCCGCTGCTAACGAGGTCAGCTCGACGGCCTGCTCCTTATTCTTTTGCTCGAGGGCCTCACATCTTGTGACGGCATCCCCGAGCTCCTGCTGCACTTCCAGCACCCTGGCCTCGTGCTTTTCACTTGTGGTTCTCAGCGCCGCCAGCTCGGCAGCTGCCTGTTCGGCTGCCGACTTTTGCGTTGCCGCGTCCGCCTGAGCTGTCCTCAGTGCGGCCTTGAGGCTTTCGACCTCCGCGACGGCAGCTGCAGTTCAATCGGTTATCTCCGTTAGGATGCATCGAACACTGCTTCAAATCTACGGCTGTATTCACTATCACAACTCGGCCTTACCTTGTGCCTCATCGAACCTCTTGTTCACCAGGCTCAGATCATCCTCGGAGATCTTTAGCTTCCGATTCAGCTCGGCCAACTCTTCGGCGTTGGCAACTGCGGCCGAGGATGATGCCTGCGCATTATTCTGCACCCGTTAATATCCGAGATGTCGATTTTTGATCCTCCGACCGGCTTTGCTCAGCCGGTCAGAGTCTCGGGGGCTACTATGTATGAGGCTATATATTTGCACAAATGAATTTTCCTAAGGAAAAAGCATTACTTCGCTCACCTTGAAGCCGGTCAGAAGGCCACTAAAAGCCTCCTTCAGTCCGTTATCCACGGACCGAATACTCTGTAGCACCGCGCCCATAAGTGCACGGTGCTCTTCGGCGATGGAGGAGCTGGTTACAGCGTCCTCCATCTCGTCCGGCCACCTGGTCGATGCCTGCTCTTGGGCAGGCGGGGGTGGCGGTGGTACTCCGGCTCCTTCCTTCTCCAAGTCCGGAGCACCGGACTCGGGACGCCTTGACGTCTCTGGAGTGGTCCTCGGAGAGAGCTCGGTTCGTCCGAGCTCCTCCCTCTCATTCATCAGAGGGGCCCTCCCCTCCTGGTCTTCGGCGACCGAGGCATTCACCTTGGCCATGATAGTATCGCCTCCTTCCCCTGTGTGTGGCATGGGAAGAGTCCTCCTCGACAGGACCTCCTCGGTTTCCTTCACGATTGGGGAAGGCGAGGCGCGGGATCCAGTGCCGCTTTCCGCTAGCGCCGCCGGTGGAGAATCCCCCTACGAAACTCGGTCGGCGGGGAGATCGCGCAGCGGACTGCAAAGTGGCACATGGAAACTTGATCAGTATCAGCCCAGTTCGGCTAAAGACGCTCAGGTAGTCGCTAAAGCGCATACCTTTGGGCCTGCGGTTTGGCCCTGGGAATTTTCCGAGGAACCTCTTCTGAGGCCTCAGAGTCCTCGGTAGAAGCCGAGCTATCGCCGGACAAGGCTATCTTGGCCTTGCACGGTCTTTTGGGAGCGGGTCGAGGAGGCTCCTCCTCGGCATCCTCGGACGCCACCCTCTTCCCTGTTCGGGAGGAATCGTTCTCCTCCCCGTCCTCTCCTTACTCCTTCTCCTCCTCTTGCGCGGAGGGAGCATTGGTCCCCGGATCTAGCACCCGGGGGTCTTCGGGAGCGGAGGCTCTCTCTGGCCTCCCCCTGTTGCTTCTTCTTCTCCTTCCTTTTCGGCACCTCGTACGGCTCCATGGCCAACATGGCCGTCAGGAGGGGCATCCTGGGTCCTTCTGGCAGCGGTGCCGGACTGTCGATCCGCTGGGCCTTCTTCAACCATTTCTGTGGACGAGAAGTCAAGAAGCTAAGTACCTTATTAAAGGGAAATAGTTCGGATACAAGAACAAACTTAGTCATACCTCCCGTGGGGGGTTTGCGGCGTCAAGTCTGATGTCCTCTCCCTCGGCCGGCCAGTCCTTCTGCGGCTTGAACAGTGCTCTCCATAGCTGGGCGTGGGTGGTGCGGAAGAAGTGGCGCACGGTGACCGGGTCTTCGGGCTTGTAGGCCCACATGGGGGAGCCCCTATCCTGGCATGGGAGTATTTGACGGCCGAGCATGATCTGGACCACATTGGGCAGCTCGACGCCTTTCCCTATCATCTTGGCAATTCGTTGCTGTAGCTGCGCCACCTCCTTGTTTACCCCCCAGTCGAGGCCTTTCTTGGTCCATGAGACCAACCTCGTAGGGGGTCCGGATCGGAAGGCCGAAATCGCCCCCCAACCAGCGCTCCTCGGCTCGGTGATGTAGAACCATTCCCTCTGCCAAACCTTGACGGTCTCGATGAAGGTGCCCTCTGGCCATTCCACTCGGAGGAGTTTGCTGACCATAGCACCCCCGCAGTCCGCTTGTTGGCCGTCGACGATCTTCGGCTTGATGTTGAAGATCTTCAGCCACAGGCCGAAGTGTGGCCGGATCCGGAGAAAGGCTTCACAGATGATGATGAAGGCCGAGATATGTAGAAAGGAATTCGGCGCGAGATCGTGGAAGTCAAGCCCGTAAAAGAACATAAGACCCCTGACGAAGGGGTGAAGGGGAAATCCTAAACCTCGGAGGAAGTGGGGGACGAACACCACCCTTTCGCCCGGTCGCGGCATGGGGACGGCCTGGCCGGCCTCTGGAGCACGGTGGGTTACGTCGGCAGGGAGATATCCCGCGCCCTTCAACTCCATGATGGCGCTTTCAGGGACGACGGACGCCTCCCATTTGCCATTGGACCCGGAACCCGCCATTGCTGGATTAGGCGGGTGGATGGAAAGGTTCTTGGGAGGGAGAGCAGATCTGGGTGTTGGAGCTCAAGAGATGGGGAAGGCAATGGCGAAAGAGGGGAATGAGAGCGTGCGACCGAAACAAGGACTGTGCCCCTTTTATGGGCTGTAAAACCCACGGTCCCTTTACTGCGCCGCAGTCCTTGCCGCTTCCCCGTATAACCGTGCCATTATGCGCGCGTGGGGTGAGGCGGATTATTGATTTTATCCCTTGAAAACAGGACACGATCTCCATATCTATGGAACATGCCAATGAGAACCACCTCGAACCGCGAATCGAGTTTGTCATAAACCAACTTGCGGTCGTGGCAAGGTGTGACCCTTCGGTAAAAGTTGTCAGATGAGAACACTGTTCACGCCGAAGCGGCTAGCCTTCGGGGCTAAGTTATTATTATACTTCGTTACCAAGATACAGTTCGGCGCATACACGACCGGATAATGCTTGAAAATACAACTCGGAGTAATACAGGCCTGTTACCGGTGTCTCGGAGGAAAGTGAACTGGTCCACAAAGCCGATGGTGTTCGGCATCTACCTCAGCTTCGAAGACTAGTTCGGGGGCTACTGAGGGTGTCCCGGACTAGGGGGTACTCGGGCTGCCGGCCTATCTCTCATGGGCCGGACTGGTGGGCCGCTCTTTACACGTCGATGGAAGGGTGGATTGTGGACGACCCCGTATGATAGAAGGAAATCTCTGAAGTCTTGGCGTCTCTTCCAAGGAATAAATGGCGTAACCGGCATGTTTATCCCTGATGATAACCGACCATATGTAACCCTAGGGCCCCCCCTGGTGTCTATATAAACCAGGAGGTTTAGTCCGTAGGGAGAAGACTCATAATCTAGGGTTTAGCCCATCTGATCTCGAGGTAGATCAACTCTGTAACCTTCATACAATCACATCAATACAATCAAGCAGGACGTAGGGTTTTACTTCCTCGAGAGGGCCCGAACCTGGGTAAATCGCTGTCTCTACGCTCTCTGTTACCATCGACTCCTTGACCCATAGTTCGGACCCCCTACCCGAGATCTGCCGGTTTTGGTACCGACAGAGAGGCACTCTCCACACTCACTCCTTTCTCACATACACAAGCCATGCATGATCTGGCCTTCTCTCTCCCTCCCCGCGAAATAGTTCCGTAGAGCCGAAAGGCTATCTGGGTTGCGACAGGAACTAGTTCTGAACGGCGAAGCCCTGCCGGATAGCTGACACCGTATGTGTGCAACCCCGTAGAGAGGTCGTAGTTTCGATCTTTTGCCCGAGGGGCTGTTCAAGGGTCCTCCCGAAGGGCTGTCCGAGTTATTGTTCGAGCTTCGAGGGTCCTCCCGAAGGGCTGTCCGTGACATCGTCCGAGGGACTTTCCGACCGCCTCCCGAAGGGCTGTCCGACGAGGGAGTACATCCTCGCGGTTGGGAGGTTGTAAATCCTAGCTGCGGGGATCTGCACCGACGATCTACATCGACTCTACTTCCGCTGTGCTACGAGTCGGTAATGATCAGATCAAACCTTGTATACCATCTCCATAGTGATCCTGGGCGTGCTCGCTGTACCGATTTTTTTTGTTTTCTGTCGCGTTCCCCTACAGTGGCATCAAGAGCCTTGCTATGCGTAGATGCAGGTTACGATCTAGAATACATAGAGATGTATGGGTATTGCATAATATAATTTTGTAGTAGATGAGATCTATTGCTGAAAATTATTTATGCGGGTGGCAGATGAAATCTGTTACCCGATGTTCTTGTTGCTTCCCTAGAATTTGCGTATTTCTGATCTTGAAACGGCATGGTGGAATTTCACAAAGTTCTGGCAATCCGCGATCCTGATTGATTAACGAAGTGCTATCAGTTCTTTGGGTTCCACCATAGTTGAGAGAAAGATGAAATTTCGCAAACGAAAGGGCAATGCAGATATGATCTGCACGGGGGTCATGCGTATGACGAAATTTAGTATGGGGCTCGAGATTTTATTATCTCGTGTTTCATACACCCTGCAAAGTTAATCTAGCGACTTGAATAGTCATACTTGATGATAAACGTTGGTAGCTGCGGTTTAAGTCAAAACCTTAGAAGCCACGTAAAAATAAAATTTTGCATAAACCGATTAGAGGCGTCTAACTTGGTTTTGCAGGATGTGCATGTGATGTGGTATAGCAGTGCTCATATTAATTCGATTATGTATGAGATGACTATATGATGTAAATTTACTAACATGACCTACGTGTCATGATTCGGCATGATGGCTGGAGCCATATGATTGTCACTTTAATGACCTGCATGTCAACCTTAAGTAATGCACTTATTTTATTAGCTATAGAGATAGCAATATTATCTGGTGCATCGACAAGGTGGTGGCAATCTTCGCGAAGGTGAACACCGACGCAAATGCCAAAGATGAAGAAATACCAGACTTCTCCGTCAGAAGGGGCTATACCATATCATGCTATTATGAATTGCCTGAGATGTTTATCCCTCTTGATGCATCCTTCTTGATTGCGCGGTAGTCGCTTTTTATTAGGGTGATCTCTCACTTAAAATATCAAGTAGTTAGTGTTCTCCCAAGTGTAGCACCATATCATGCCTATCTCTTCGGGGCATCACATGATCTCCATGGGTGCGAACGATTAGAGAAGTGTGAGGCGGGTGAGTTGAGACCTTGCAGCAAGATCACTTGGTTGACTTGACGTTCAGGCAGGACAGTCCTGAGCTCGGAACACACGCATCGAAAGATGAACAAGAATCACATAGAGATGTGATCGGCAAGTTTGCCTACCGATTGAAGTTCACGCCGTTTGTGTTCATCTCGAACCGTGGCGCTGAATGGAAATGCGGGTCTTGAATCACTCATAATCAATTTTGAGAGATATTGATTTGAGTGGGAGCGCACTTTAGAATAAAATTGTTTATTCACTAGTGCAAATTAATTATGAACAAAGTCTAAGTGAAACTTGTGTTTACCGTTGTAGATCAAATGGCTCACAACACTGCGTTCAACTTAGGCCCGATGTTAGAGAAAGAGAAGTTAGCTGCGACTGGAAACAACTATGCGGACTGGGTCCATAACCTGAGGATTGTCCTTAGGAGCGCTAAGAGGATGTATGTGCTTGAAACTCCTCTTCCAGCTAAACCGGCGGCAACTGCCCCGGAAGATGAACAAAATGTCTGGGCCACTAAGGATGATGATTACAACTTAGTGCAGTGCCTCATGCTAGCTTGCATAAGTCCAGAGCTTCAAAAACGTTTTGAATTCCATAAGGCCCGTGATATGATCCGGGAATTGGATGCTCTGTACAAGGAAACCGCACGGTCTGAACGGTTTGATATCATGAAGGCCGTGATGGATTGCAAGATGGCTGAGGGCAGTTCAGTTGGCTAACACGTGGTCAAAATGATTGGCTACGCTGAACGGCTTAAAACCCTGAAATTTCCAATTCCACCAGCCCATATGATGGACATGTTGCTTTCTTCACTCCCCCCGTCTGACGACGGTTTTGTCATGAACTACAACATGAGTGGATGGAGAAGACACCAAATGAGATGCTCGCCATGCTGAAAACTGCGGAAGGAGGACTGCGGAAAAATCGCAAGCAAGTGTTGCTTGTGAATAAAACTACCAGTTTCAAAAAGAAAGGCAAGTCCAAGAAGGGCAAGGGCGCCGGTAAGACCGGCTCCCAAAGCAACTCTAAGGGCGGAGCCAAGAATGAAACTAAGTGCTTCTACTGCAAGGGCACAGGACACTGGAAGAGAAACTGCAAGAAGTATCTGGAAGATAAGAAGTCCGGGAAAACCGGAAAAGGTATAACTATTATACAGGTTAATGTCATTGACGTTTTGCTTGCTAGCAAAAATTCTAAGTCTTGGGTATTTGATGCCAGATCGGTTGCTCACATTTGCAACTCGATACAGGGGCTTTAGAAGGTGCGTAAGCTGGCAAAGAATGAAGTCGTGATGCGTGTCGGGAATGGCGCTGGGATGGCCGCTCAAGCCGTCGGCATCATGCCTCTATGTCTCCCTTCAGGATTTACCTTAGAACTAAGTAACTGTTATTTTGTTCAGGCATTGTGTAGAAACATTATCTCTGGATCATGTTTAGTGCATGATGGGTACTCTTACAAGTCTGAGAACAATGGTTGTTCACTTTATTGTAAGGATATGTTTTATGGATTTGCACCCATTGTTGGGGGCCTTTTCATACTAAATCTTGAATGTGGAAATGATGTCTTTAACGTGAATGCTAAATGCCTTAAGAAGGCTGATACCACCACCACTTACTTGTGGCACTGTCGGCTTGGCCACATCAGAAAGAAACGCATGCAAAGACTCCATAAAGATGGAGTTTTACCGTTCTTCGATTTTGAATCATTTGACACATGTGAAGCTTGTCTGATGGGGAAAATGACCAAGACGCCATTCACGGGTCATCCTGAATGGGCGGGTGAATTATTGGAAATAATACATAGTGATGTATGTGGTCCGATGAGCACAACTGCACGGGGTGGGTATTTCTACTTCGTGACTTTTACTGACGATTTAATTAGGTATGGCTATATCTACTTGATGAAGCATAAGTCGGAAACCTTTGAAAAGTTCAAAGAATTTCAGAATGAGGTAGAAAATCATCGTAACAAAAGGATTAAGTTTCTGTGATCAGATCGCGGGGGCGAATATCTTAGTCATGAGTTTAGCCAACATCTGAGTGACCGTGGAATCGTTTCACAGCTTACGCCTCCCGGAACTCCACAACGAAACGGAGTGTCGGAAAGACGTAACCGAACCCTGTTAGACATGGTAAGGTCGATGATGTCTCTTACAGATCTACCGATATCTTTTTGGGGTCACGCACTACTCACTGCCACTTATACATTAAACAGAGCACCGTCTAAGTCTGTTGAGATGACGCCATTTGAATTATGGTATGGGAAGAAACCCAATGTGTCGCATCTCAAGGTTTGGGGTTGTGAAGCTTATGTAAAACGTTTACAACCAAGCAAACTCGACCCCAGATCAGACAAATGTTACTTTGTAGGTTATCCCAATAACACTATTGGGTATTCCTTCTACCACCAGTCCGAGGGCGAAGTGTTTGTCGCAAGAGTTGGACACTTTCTCGAGAAACATTTTCTCGCCAAAGAAGCAAGTGGGAGGACAATACAGCTTGATGAGATTAGTGAATCTTCGGCAACCGTTGATATGGCTAAGGAACCGGAAGAAATTCCGCTAATTATCCCTACAACCGAGACGGAAGTTGTTGCATGTGATGCGGAAACTTCAGACAAGTTTGTATTTGAACCGCGTAGATCAGGTAGGGCTATCGAGCCACCTGAGTGGTTTCATAACGAAATCTTCATTCTTGAAGACGATGAACCTGCGCACTACAAGGAAGAGATGTCGGGGCCCAGCTCAAGGGAATGGCACAAGGCCATGAAATCCGAAATGGAATCCATGTATGAAAATCAAGTTTGGAACTTGGTAGAACTTCCAGAAGGCGTAAAGCCCATTGGTTGTAAATGGATCTTCAAAAGAAAGACAGACGCGGATGGTAACATTACTATCCATAAAGCTAGACTTGTCGTGAAAGGGTTCACGCAAGTTCCAGGAGTGGACTACGACGAGAGTTTCTCGCCCGTAGCTATGCTTAAGTCCGTTCGGATATTACTAGCAATTGCTGCTTATTTCGATTATGAAATATGGCAGATGGACGTCAAAATGGCTTTACTAAATGGAAATCTCAAAGAAGATGTATACATGATACAACCTGAAGGTTTTGTCGTTCATAAGGATGCTGGAAAGGTATGCAAACTTCAGAAGGCCATTTATGGTCTGAAGAAAGCATCAAGGAGCTGGAACATTTGTTTTGATGAAGTAGTCAAAGAGTTTGGCTTCATAAAAAATGACGAAGAATCTTGTGTTTACAAGAAGTTTAGTGGGAGCGCAAAAGCATTTCTAATCTTGTATGTGGATGACATATTGTTGATTGGAAATGACGTGCATTTTCTTAGCGAAATAATAGACTCATTGAAGAAGAGTTTTTCAATGAAAGACTTAGGCGAAGCGGCATATGTATTGGGCATCAGAATCTATAGAGATAGATCAAAACGCCTGATAGCGCTTAGCCAAAGCACGTACATTGACAAGGTGTTGAAAAGGTTCAACATGGAGAACTCCAAGAAAGGCCTACTCCCCATGTCACCTGGCACAGTGCTTTGCAAGAATCAGTGTCCTCGGACTCTCGATGAGCGAGTAGAAATGAATGATGTTCCATATGCCTCGGCAGTTGGTTTTATTATGTATGCCATGCTATGTACAAGACCGGATGTTTCCTATGCGCTAAGTGTTAGCAGCCGGTACCAAAGTGATCCAGGACTGGAACACTGGGCCGCAGTCAAAAGTATTCTTAAGTACCTCAGAAGGACCAAGGATTTACTCCTTGTGTATGGAGGTGATGAAGAGCTCATTGTAAGTGGTTACACTGATGCAGACTTCATGACTGACCCAGATGACTTCAAATCTCAATCAGGCTATGTTTTCATATTGAACGGCGGCGCACTTGATTGGAAAAGTTCCAAACAAAAGACTGTGGCGGATTCTACGACGGAGGCGGAATATGTTGCAGCTTCAGAAGCCTCCAAGGAGGCGGTCTGGATCAAGCAGTTTCTTGAAGACCTTGGTGTGGTTCGAAGTGCGTTGGACCCGGTGGAGATCTATTGTGATAATAGTGGTGCCGTGGCTCAGGCTAGGGAGCCATCTTCACACCATAAGACAAGACGTACTGAATGCAAATATAAACTCATTCGACATCATGTCGAAGCGGGTTTAGTGAAAGTACGCAAAGTTCACACCGATCTGAACGTGTCAGACCCGATGACAAAGCCTCTACCACGAGCAAAGCATGAGCAGCACCGAATAGCCATTGGTGTTAGGGAAGCCATGTAACTGGATTATGACTCTAGTGCAAGTGGGAGTCTGTAGGAGATATGCCCTAGAGGCAGTAATAACCGTTATTTTGTATCTCCAAAGTTTGTAATGAATGTTTATGTTCCATGCTATAACTGCAATGATTCTCGAGTCTACAATATCGACGAGGCTCGGAGGGAAACTCATGTGCACGTGTGGTATAATGAACGGTAAAATGTATTCCTGGTCATGCCTCTGAGACTGGCTCAATTATTGCATGATGATCCTATTTTCCTGATCATGGGCATGTCTATGCCAGCAATTTTGAGGGCACAATGTTAGTAGAACACTTGTGTTGAATCGACCCGAATTGATGTTATGCTATGAGATACATTCGTCACAAGTTAATGGTTAATAACAGAGAGATAGTTAATGTTTGCATAATTCCTTAGACCATGAGAGTATCGAGTTCCTTCATACTTGCTTCGTGAACTTTGGGGTTTGTTAAATGTCATCCGTAACTGGGTGGCTATTACGGCAGCTTACGGGTTCACGGAAAAGTATGACAAGAAACGAGATAGCTCAAGATTGGGATTTGCTCCTCCGATGATGGAGAGATATTCTCGGGCCCTCTCGGTGTTACGGTATCCATCATCGTCTGGCCAGACACAATGTGATTTGATCACAGGGATGTCGAAACACGGAAACGAGAAAAGAGAACAAAACCGGTAACGAGGTAACTGGCATAGTGGACAAGTGTTGATCCACGGGGATGCTGATAAATCTCACCTCGAGTGTTTGTAACATATCACGAAACAACAGGAATAGCACACGACAACTGGAGGTTCACTCGAATATTTATTCGTGTGGGTATAGGGATCAATATGGGTGTCCACGGTTCCGCTATTGATCATTGATCGAAAAGTGTTCCGGTCGTGTCTATACTTCACCGAACCTATAGGGTCACATGCTTAAGGGTCATCTATCTGCTGAATACTAGACAGGGAGTCTGAGAGAAAGTCACCGGAAAAGTTTCGGAGACAACGGAAAAGTTCTGGAGAGAGAACACCGGAATAGTTTCGGGGTATACCATTAAGTCGAATTGATTTCGGCACACGCCTGAAAATTCTTGGAGGGTGGCAGAATTGTTCTGGGAACTTCTGGGATTTTTCCGGAGAAAAAACCCGGAAATGTTCCGGAGCTGCCGGAACCGCTTTGGCTGCTTTTCGCAGATGAAAATCACTAATCCGGAATTGTTTCGGAACGCGTCCAAAATTATTTTAGTGGGTACTGGAAATGTTCTAAGATCTACAGAAATATTTTCGGATTTAACGGTCGCGGAAAAATGTTTCCGTGAATAGTGAAAGTGCTTTTTGGGTTACTTTATGGAAAGCCACCTTTTAGGGCTTTTCCCAAAAGGCTTCTAGAAGGGATTGGGGACCAAGGAACCCCCTTTGGGGGCCCCCCCTAGGGGTGGCCGGCCAAGATGGAGCTCCTCCATGGAGCTCCACTTGCCTTCCTTTTATGCCCTTTTGGAGGATCCATGTGATGGGTTTTTTGGGTATTTTTCCCCTTGGGTTTTGCTATAAATAGAGGTGGAGAGGCACTCTCCACACTCACTCCTTTCTCACATACACAAGCCATGCATGATCTGGCCTTCTCTCTCCCTCCCCGCGAAATTGTTTCGTAGAGCCAAAAGGCTGTCTGGGTTCCAGCAGAAACTAGTTCTGGACGGCGAAGCCCTGCCGGATAGCTGACACCGTATGTGTGCAACCCCGTAGAGAGGTCATAGTTTCGATATTTTGCCCGAGGGGCTGATCGAGGGTCCTCCCGAAGGGTTGTCCGAGTTACCGTTCGAGCTTCGAGGGTCCTCCCGAAGGGCTGTCCGTGACATCGTCGAGGGACTGTCCGACGGCCTCCCGAAGGGGTATCCGACGAGGGAGTACATCCTCGCGGTTGGGAGGTTGTAAATCCTAGCTGCGGGGATCTGCACCGACGATCTACATCGACTCTACTTCCACTGCGCTATGAGTCGGTAATGATTAGATCAAACCTTGAATGCCATCTCCATAGTGATCCTGGGCGTGCTCGCTGTACCGAATTTTTTTGTTTTCTGTCGCGTTCCCCTACAGATGACCCCGGCGAGGAGCCGCCTAAACGCCGACGCTAGCGAAGGCGATCAAAAAGGCGGGGAAAGGGCAGGGAAAGCAACACAGACACAAACGGCACCAGAGATAATGATACTCCGGACAACATGGAGGAGCTCGACGACAACACCACCCCCGAACAGCACCGCGACGCTTTTGCAGGGCATGAGGACCAGGGTAACCCCGAGGACCCCAATGATTCCGAGGACAGCAACTACCTCCCTCCCATAGAAGAGGAGGACAGCCTCGGACCCGAGGATTTTATCGTCCCCGAGGACCCTCTAGACCAGGAAAAGTTCAATCAGCAACTTATAGCTACCGCCCGAAGTCTGAAGAAGAAGCAGCAACAGTTAAAAGCTGAACAGGACACCCTTAATGACAGGTGGACGATGGTCTTAGCAGCCAAAGAGGGCTTCGACAATCAGCGACAGGATCAAAACAGAAGCTACCCACGGCGGCGTTTGCTTCCGTCATTTGAAGACGAGGCCCTTGAGCCCATACCCCCCAGACGAACTCAGGCAAACCAGCCCGATCGCCCTCCTCGAGGACGGGACGGGGCGGCTGGAGAAGCCGAAAACCCACCTATGCTCCCTCGCCAGGCGGGCAAGGAGCCAGTACAACCAGATGATCCATATGATCTGCGGCACAACTTAAACACCAGAACGGCACATACAAGATCCATTTACGGATCCAGAGTATACACGCCCGCTAGACAGGACGGATACCAAGCTTGGCGTGACAGGAATGATAGAGCTCGAGAACAGCATCGTGCTCGGATGATAACCAATCTCCGGCACGACGTGGCCCGGGTCAGGGGCGCCGCACACCCAATGTGTTTTACAGATGAGGTGATGCAGCATCAGTTCCCCGAGGGGTTTAAACCCGTAAATATAGAACAGTATGATGGGACAACTGACCTAGATGTGTGGTTCGAAGATTTCCTTCTCCACATTCATATGGCCCGAGGAGATGACCTCCATGCCATTAAATATCTGCCATTAAAACTTAAAGGACCGGCAAGACACTGGTTGAACAGCCTACCCGAAAACTCCATTGGGAGCTGGGAAGAGCTCGAGGACGCCTTCCGAGCCAACTTTCAAGGGACCTATGTTCGGCCGCCGGATGCCGACAACCTGCGCCACATCGTTCAACAGCCCGGGGAGTTAGCTCGGCAATTCTGGAATCGGTTCTTGACTAAGAAGAACCAGATTGTCGATTGCCTGGATGCTGAGGCAATCACCGCATTCAAGCACAGTATTCGGGACGAATGGCTCGCTCGCCAGCTCGGCCAAGATAAGCCGAGAACAATGTCGGCCCTTACCTCCTTAATGACTCGCTTTTGCGCGGGTGAAGATAGTTGGTTAGCTCGTAGAAGCAACCACCCCGACTATCCCGGCACCTCAGAGGTCCGGGACGGGAACGGGAAACCCCGGCGCAACAAGAACCACAAGTGCCAGCACACCAACAACGGCAGTGAAGCCGATGACGCGGCAGTAAACGCCGGGTTCAGCAGCTCGAAATCAGGACCACGGAAGAAGCCCTCTAAAGGGAACCGGGACGGCCCGACCGCGCTGGACAAAATCCTGGATAGGCTCTGCCAGATACACGGTACCTCGGACAAGCCCGCCAACCACACCAACCGTAACTGTTGGGTAATCAAGTAGGCCGGCAAGCTTACAGCCGAGGAACTAGGCAAGGGTCCCCGCAGCAAGGACGAACCTCGCGGGCCGAACAATGGAGGCCAAAAGCAGTTCCTGATGGGGATATGTACCTAGGGTAGGGTCATAGGCCTGACCTACCTGCCCTACCCAAGGACACTGCCCCAGAAAGCTTAAGGGCTGTAAGGAGATCTCCGACTGAAATCACCAAGGCATACAAGTCACTCGACAATATCCACTCGGAGATTATCTTTTCACTTGACGGGTACCATTCACTCGGAAGACAGTCGACCGCAGAAGACCAGAAGCCACCCCAGGGAGGCCAACGGGCAGGCGTTCGTCTGTCTCATTAATAGCGTTTATTACGTACGTTACCAGTAACGTACGTCTTTATAACCACGATCTGACCCTTAAACGCTGGACACTTATGAGGGGCAGCGCACTCTATATAAGCCACCCCTCCCCTCTGGCATAAGAGTTAGTTCGCATCCCATGTAACGACACCTATATTTCACTCGACAAGAGCTCCCGAGCACTGAGACGTAGGGCTTTTACCTCTACGAGAGGGGCCTGAACTCATACATCCGTGTGTACACCCTCGCCGTAGCTAGGACTCTGCCCTCTCCTTACGTACCCCTACCTTCTACTGTCAGGCTCATTCCCACGACAGTTGGCACCCACCGTGGGGCAGGCGTCTAAGTGACTTCCGGCGAGGTTGCATTTGTTTTCCTTCGTCATGTCTTCCGGCGGTGATTTGTTCCTAGGCCGCGAGATCCGTCTCGGAGCGCTCACCTTCATCGCCGACGGTTCGGCATGGCTCCAGGAAGCGCCTCTAGATGTTGAGGCGCTCCCAATACGCGGAGCGACGCACTTCTGCGCAAGCTCCTGCGGTGTTCTTCTCCTTCAGCCGTCGACTCCGTACGTGTCGGCCCTCCATGCTGTTCATCGCCGCAAGCGATCCGGTCGTTCACAGCTACAACGTTGGGTGTGACATGCGGCGGCCCACCAGGCTTCGTCCCCGTAGATTGCGGCCATCGAGCCCGCCGAGTCACTTCTCGGCGTGTTCGACTCGGCGTCAGATCGGTCTGACGTTCCCTCCGAGTGCGAGAGCTGCGATCCTGCGGCTGAAGTTCTTATGGCTGGCTCTCATCAGAGTCCGCCACCTGGCTTCAACCACGCCAGGCGCGAGATTGGTGGAACGTCGAATGAACAGCAGCGCCGGGATGAGGATGTTCTCCATACTCCCATCGTCGGCACGACTGCTGAGGCCCAGGCCATGGAGGCGGCTCGCCTTTGACTCAAAGAGATGCAGAAGGCACTCGACGAGCATGCTCGACAGCGTCCGCCGCGTCCCAATCGACATCAGTGTTGAATGTTGCAGCTGCTGCTAGGATTGCAGATTCTATACAGCCGTCACGATCGGAAGCTGGTAGAGGTTTGCAACAGATCAGAACGTTGCTCGAGGCAGCGCAGCAGCAGAATGCGGCTGTTTCTCAGTCACAGAACAGGTTACACAGCAATTCGCCCAGGGCGGAAACAGTTCAGTCGGTCCACAGCCCTGGGTCACCCCTGCGCCACAGAGGCGGAGGCTTCCGTGAAGGTCGGTACAGAGATCAGGGGCGAGATCAGTTTGCTCCCCGTTATCACCGTGATGACCGCCGTCGAGTGCTTTCTCCTCCGCGGAGTGGTTCATACGTGCCCCGGCACAATGATGATAGGCGCCCGTTCGGTGATGAGCGGAATCCTGGATTTGACGCAAGGGATGTCCTCGCTCAAAGACGGGTCGACAGAGGCAGAGCCCACAGAGATGGTTATAACGGAGACTATCCGAGTGGAAGTGGAGCTGTTGTGTCTGGTCCCGAGTGTTTTAGCAGAGCCATTCGCTCTGCAGAGATTCCCCCCAACTTCAGGTTGGCGGCTGGAATTAGCAAGTTTTCTGGTGAGACGAAGCCTGAGACATGGTTAGATGATTACCGAGTGGCCGTGTAGATTGGTGGAGGAAACGACAACATAGCCATGAAGCATTTGTCCCTGATGTTAGATGGTTCGGCCAGAGCTTGGTTGAATCGTTTGGCTCCTTCTAGTATCTATTGCTGGGAGGATTTGGCCCGAGTATTCATTAGAACCTTTGAGGGCACCTGCAAACGTCCGGCTGGTTTGATTGATTTGCAGCACTGTGTTCAGAAACCCAATGAGACCTTGCGAGATTACATTCAGTGCTGGTCCACCCTGCATCACACGGTGGAGAATGTTTCCGAACATCAGGCTGTTTGCGCCTTCAAGGCTGGTGTTAGATACAGAGAGCTCTATCTGAAGTTTGGTCGCACTGGTGATATTTCTCTGAGCAAGATGATGGAGATTGCCACTCGCTACGCCAATGGTGAAGAAGAGGACCGCCTCCGAAGCGGTAAAGGAAAAGCAGTCGACAATGATGCAGGCGGAAATTCCAATCGGAAGCAGAAGCGCAAGGCTGATCCCTCTGCTCAGGCAGAAGCGGCCGCTCTGGCGGCACAGGCCAAAAATAAAGGAAAGTCCAAAGCTAAGTTCACCCCCAAGAAGTCAAAGAATCAATCGGGTACAGATGTTATGGATTTACCGTGTGCAATCCACACGAGGAAAGATGAAGAGGGCAATTTAATATTGCCAAAGCATACCACTCGACAGTGCCGTTTGCTTATCCAACAGTTCAAAGAGAGCCAGTCGAGTGAAAAAGACCCTGAAAAGGGAGATGAAGAAGATAAAGAAGAGTTTCCTGAGGTCAATGCCACTCTGTTGATTTTTGCAGATGTTGAGAGCAAGAGTCGACTAAAAGTTATCAACAGGGAGGTTAACATGGCGGTTCCCTCTACCCCCACATATCTCAAGTCGTCCCAGACTGCTATCACGTTTGATCAGTCAGATCACCCTGCGCATATCGCTACCCCCGGGCGGCAAGCACTGGTGGTAGACCCAGTCGTGGGGGGCACTCGACTCCGCAAGGTTTTGATGGACGGTGGGAGCGGTCTGAACATCCTATATGCAGATACCCTCAAGGGGATGGGCATTCCGATGTGCCGACTCAGTGAAAGCAACATGCAATTCCATGGCGTCATCCCTGGGAAAAAGGCCCGTTCACTTGGTCAAATAGCGTTGGATGTTGTGTTTGGTGACAATAAGCTTTTTCGCAAGGAAAAATTGACATTTGAAGTGGTGGACTTCCAGAGCGCATACCACGCCATCCTTGGTCGTCCGGCTTATGCCCGTTTCATGGCCCGTCCATGTTACGTGTATCTCAAGCTGAAGATGCCCGGACCCAAGGGTGTGATCACAGTCACTGGCAATCGACAGAGGGCTGAGGAGTTCCTTCAGCAGGGCTCCAAGATCGCCGATCATCAGATGGCTATGGTTGAATTGGAAGAATACAAGAAAAACGCTGATCCTTCCGACCTGTTGCGCACTAAGAAGCCCGCTTCTGAATCAGCTTTTCAGTCGGCAGGAGAAGTGAAGAAAGTGAACATTCACCCGACAGATCCAACTGCTGCCCCGACCAACATCTCGTCGACACTCGACAGCAAATAGGAAGCCGAGCTCATCCAGTTCCTCCGTGAGAACTGGGACATCTTCGCATGGAAGCCTGCTGACATGCCTGGTGTTCCTAGGGAACTGGCTGAGCACCGATTGAGAGTTGCCCGAAGGCCAAGCCCGTGAAGGAGCATTTGCGTCGGTCGGCAACGGAGAAGCGAAAGGCAATCGGCGAGGAGGTGGCTCGTCTCTTGGCGGTTAAGTTCATACGTGAGATTTACCACTCCGAGTGGTTATCGAACGTCGTTATGGTCCCTAAGAAGGACAAGTCACTCCGCATGTGTATTGATTTCAAACATATCAATCGGGTCTGCCCGAAAGATCATTTTCCACTCCCCCGCATTGATCAGATTGTCGACTCAACTGCGGGGTGTGAGCGTCTATCTTTTCTGGATGCTTACTCTGGTTACCATCAGATCCGTCTGTTTGGTCCGGATGAAATAAAGACAGCCTTCATCACCCCTTTCGGGTGTTTCTGTTATATCACCATGCCTTTTGGTTTGAAGAACGCTGGCGCTACTTTCATGCGCATGATTCAGAAATGTTTACTCGATCAGATCCCTCAGAATGTTGAAGCGTACATGGATGACATTGTCGTCAAGTCTCGCAAAGGTTTCGACCTGTTGTCTGACTTAGCTGAAACATTCGCCAATCTGAGGAGATATGACATCAAGCTAAATTCGACTAAGTGCACTTTCGGTGTTCCTGGCGGCAAATTACTCGGTTTTCTTGTTTCCGAAAAGGGAATCGACGTTAATCCTGAAAAGATTGGTGCCATCACCCGAATGAAAAGCCCTGAGCGTGTGCACGATGTCCAGAAGCTCACAGGTTGCTTGGCAGCATTGAGTCGATTCATTTCTCGTCTCGGTGAAAAGGCATTGCCTTTATACCGACTGATGAAGAGGTGTGATACATTCGAGTGGACTCCAAAAGCTGAAGCAGCGTTTGTCGAGCTCAAAGCTCTTCTTTCCACCCAGCCGGTGCTTGCTGCTCCGCATAGTAAAGAGCCACTGCTATTGTACATAGCGGCTACTAATCAGGTCGTCAGTACAGTTCTCACTGTCGAGAGGGAAGAGGAAGGTAAAGCTTACAAAGTCCAGCGTCCTGTTTATTACATCTCTGAAGTGTTGACTCCTTCAAAGCAAAGATATCCACATTACCAGAAGCTTGTGTACGGTATATATCTGTCAGCTAAGAAGGTGGCACATTATTTTCAAGATCACTCAATTTCAGTCGCCAGTAATGCTCCATTGTCTGAAATTCTCCACAATCGAGATGCGTCTGGTCGAGTGGCCAAATGGGCTATTGAGCTCCTCTATTTTGACATCAAGTTTGAAGCAAAGAAAGCAATCAAGTCTCAAGCCCTCGCTGATTTCCTGGCCGAGTGGACTGAACAGCAGCAGCCGATCCAAGTTTACTCGGCACACTGGACCATGTTCTTTGATGGCTCGAAGATGCTGAATGGTTCTGGTGCTGGCGTAGTACTGGTGTCCCCAAAAGGCGACAAACTCAGTTACGTCTTGCAGATTCACTTTGATTCCTCCAACAATGAAGCTGAATATGAAGCACTCTTGTATGGGTTGCGTATGGCTATTTCACTCGGCGTCCGGCGCCTGATGGTATATGGCGACTCTGATTTGGTGGTCAATCAAGTGATGAAAGAGTGGGATGTCAGGAACCCCGCTATGACTAGATACTGCAATGCAGTAAGGAAACTCGAGAAGAAATTCGAAGGTTTGGAACTCCATCATGTTCCCCGAGTGAAGAATCAAGCAGCTGATGAGCTGGCAAAGATTGGATCCACTCGGAAGCCTGTCCCCAGCAATGTATTTCTCGAGCACCTTCATTCTCCTTCGGTGCAGGAAGATCCCTTCACTGAGGAGCCCCCGCAGGCAAAAAGCGCCTCTGATCCGACTGAAGTCGATGTCCCAGCTGTCATTGATCTAGTCATGGAGATTTTAGTGATCACGCCCGACTGGACTGTACCCTATATTACTTACATTCTTAGGAGAGAACTCCCAGATGATGAAGATGAAGCTCGACAGATAGTCCGCAGATCGAAAGCTTTTACTGTTATGGATGGACAACTCTACAGAGAAAGTGTGACTGGCGTGATTCAGTGGTGTATTTCTCCTGAAGAAGGTCGACTGATTTTGGAGGAGATTCACTCGGGAACTTGTGGTCATCATGCGTCCTCTAGGACAATTATTGCCAAAGCTTACCGAGCGTGTTTCTTCTGGCCACGCGCCAATGAGATGGCTAAAGATATAGGTGATCACTGCGAAGGATGCCAGTTCTATTCGAACCTGTCACACAAACCTGCGTCTGCCTTGAAGACTATTCCACTCGTCTGGCCGTTTGCTGTATGGGGCTTGGATATGGTTGGACCCCTTAGAACAGGTCAGAGTGGATTCACTCACTTACTGGTCGCAGTCGACAAGTTCACTAAGTGGATCGAAGCTAAACCCATCAAGAAGCTGAACGCCCGCACTGCTATCAAATTCATGAAAGATATAACATTCCGGTATGTAGTCCCCCACAGTATCATTACATATAACGGCTCTAATTTTGACTCGGAAGAGTTCAGATACTTTTGCTCCTCTTAAGGCACTCGGGTGGATTACGCGTCCGTTGCGCACCCCCAGTCTAACGGTCAAGCTGAGCGAGCGAACGGCCTTATCCTCCAAGGACTGAAGCCTCGGCTCATGCGAGATCTTGATCATGCCGCTGGAGCTTGGGTCACTGAATTGCCGTCTGTTCTGTGGGGCTTGAGGACGACTCCAAACCGGTCGACTGGATGCACTCCTTTCTTCCTTGTGTATGGAGCTAAAGCCGTTCTGCCAAGTGACGTCCTTCACAATTCTCCCCGAGTGGATCTTTACTCTGAAGACGAAGCTGAGCAAGCAAGACAAGATGGGGTGGATCTCCTAGAGGAAGAACGAGAGATGGCCCTGACCCGGTCGACTGTATATCAACAAGACCATTGCCGCTTCCATGCGAGACACGTCAAGAGCCGTTCATTCCACGAAGGTGATCTGGTGCTCCGAGTGGATCAGCAGCGACCCCACAAGTTGGCCCCAGCGTGGGAAGGCCCATTCGTCGTCACCAAGGTGCTGAACAACGGAGCGTACCATCTTTTCAACTTGAAGAAGAATATTGATGAGCCGCGCGCCTGGAACGCGGATTTGCTTCGACGCTTTTATACTTGACGGCTGAGTTGTTTTGATGTAATAAGAGTGCTCCAGACGATGTCGTTTGTTAAGTTATGACTTCCGCAGTCTATTGTCGATTCCGATCGCACAATTTCGCATTCAAAGACTTCTTCGAGTGAAGAGCAACCCTCTTGCTCGGGGGCTTAGCTGCGAACCTGTTTCGCCTAAGTTAAAAACCCTTCCGAGTGTATAACATTCAATACACTCGGAGACTTAGCCGCGAACCAGTCTTCGCCTAAGTTCAGAAAACTTCTCCAAGTGAAGAGCAACCCTCTTGCTCGGGGGCATAGCTGCGAACCCGTTTCGCCTAAGTTAAAAACCCTTCCGAGTGTATAACATTCAATACACTCGGAGACTTAGCCGCGAACCAGTCTTCGCCTAAGTTCAGAAAACTTCTCCGAGTGTAGAGCAACCCTCTTGCTCGGGGGCTTAGCTGCGAACCCGTTTCGCCTAAGTTAAAAACCCTTCCGAGTGTATAACATTCAATACACTCGGAGACTTAGCCGCGAACCAGTCTTCGCCTAAGTTCAGAAAACTTCTCCGAGTGAAGAGCAACCCTCTTGCTCGGGGGCTTAGCTGCGAACCCGTTTCGCCTAAGTTAAAAACCCTTCCGAGTGTATAACATTCAATACACTCGGAGACTTAGCCGCGAACCAGTCTTCGTCTACGTTCAGAAAACTTCTCCGAGTGAAGAGCAACCCTCTTGCTCGGGGGCTTAGCTGCGAACCCGTTTCGCCTAAGTTAAAGACCTTTCCGGGTGTATAACATTCAATACACTCGGAAACTTAGCCGCGAACCAGTCTTCGCCTAAGTTCAAAAACTTTTCCGAGTAAAGAGCAATCCTCTTGCTCGGGGGCTTACCTGCGAACCCGTTTCGCCTAAGTTAAAGACCCTTCCGAGTGTATAACATTCAATACACTCGGAGACTTAGCCGCGAACCAGTCTTCGTCTAAGTTCAGAAAACTTCTCCGAGGGAAGAGCAACCCTCTTGCTCGGGGGCTTAGCTGTGAACCAGTTTTCACCTAAGTTAAAAAATCCTTTCGAGTGTAAGGTATTCCTAACACTCAGAACTTAGCTGCGAACCAGTCTTCGCCTAAGTCCTAAATTCTTTCGAGTGCAGAACACCCGTTCCATTCGAGAATTAAATAAATTGAGCCAAGCAAAATGCCGGAAAGCAAAATGCGAGTAAGACTAGAATCTCTAGCGCAGCAAAAACTTGTTTGCGCAAAGGGAAGTTCTCAGGCTTAGGGCCTGAACGAAGGTTTAATCGGTTACACCATCACTCGGCATACCGAGGCAAATAAAGTTTTTATTGAAAGCAAAGTACTTGTTCAAGCTCCAGTAGGGCTTGAGGGCTCGACAAAGGTGTCCAGGTCAATTCCGTCGGCGATCCGAGTGGCTGCTTCGATGAAAGTCTCCATGAAATCTTCAAACTGAAGTTTCTTTGTGTTGATCACTCGGAGGGCCTTCAGTTTGTCCTCCCTGGCCTCCTTGCAATGAACCCTGACGAGTGAAAGTGCCACATCAGCACCACAACGAGCAGCGGATTTCTTCCACGCCTGCACTCGACTGGGAATTTCGTTGAGGCGAGTCATCATAGACTCAAGGTCAGTCTGGAGAGAATCTTCAGGCCACAACTCCTTGTTGACCTTCTCGAACGCAGCCTTCAGCCGAGTGACATATCCTTGGACACTCTTAAGACGAGCTTCAAGTCGAAACATGTCCATGGCCACGGCGTCTCCGACGAGTGACTTCGTGGGGTCCAGATTGGGCTCGATCTCTTCAGTTTCCTTCTCAAAGTCTTGACAGAATTCTGCATGAAGAGAAAGGGAAAGGGTGATCACAATGCCGTTCCGAAGAAATTCATTCGACAGAAGAAAGTTACCTTCAAGCATGCTGAACGTTTTCTTCGCGAAGTCTCCTAAGTGTTTCTCCAGAGCACTCTTTCCCTTGGTCTGCACTTCAAGTTTTTTGATCCAGTCGGATCGTTCCTGCTTGAGTTTGGCGTTCTCTTCTTCTAGTTTACTGGCTGCAGCAAGTTTCTTCTCAGCAGCTTCAGTTTTCTCCTTCGCTTCCTTCTGAGCATCAGCAAGTGATTTGTCCTTGTCCTCGAGCGCCTTCTTCATGGTATCTAAAGAAATAACATTGTTGAGTCACGCTCGGAGATGACGGTTCTCATCACGTACGTCTGTTTGAGTGGATTCACTCGGTTCAAAGGACGGAAGATGAAAGTGATAATGCAATTGGTTGACAAGGATTACCTCCCAAAGTCTTCAATTCGGTCTGTGCACGGTCCAGGTTGTTGTTCGTCAGCTCCAGATCCAGCAGAAGTCGATTCTTTTCCTTCTCCAGCTCGACGTACTTGGTCCCGAGCCCACAGGCTTTCTGAAATCAGCAAAGAAGGGGTTCAGTCGACATGGATATTTTTCTACTCCCGAGTGGAAAAGTACAAGTGCAGTCGACTGAAAGGCGGCCCGCCGTCCCACCCCACAACCCTATACAGCGTCATATCATGGTTGATGGAAATGATGTCCATGAAACCTGCAGAATGGTTCTTAAGACTACTGCCCATCGTCAACGATCGACAGTAGTCTCGGGGACTACACCCAGTGGGTGCACTCAGCGTGCCCCCACTGGATACAAAAACACTCGACCAGGTCTGGCCTGTCAGAGTATAAAAGAAGAAAGCAAGCAAGCGAACATTGTTTCTATCAGACCCCACCGATGCACGCACTCGACGGCGGTCTCGGGGACTACACCCAGTGGGTGCACTCAGCGTGCCCCCACTGGACCAGAGACTACTTGATCTACTTGCGAAGAAAACACCCAGTGGGTGTAAAATCAAGACAGACAGGAATTCAATTGGAAATGAACTTACAATAGCACTTACTCGGACGTTGGCTTGAAGCGCTGAGCTGGCATCATAGGCTAACTTGCTGGCTTCGTACGCCTCCTTTGTTCGCAGCATCATCTGCCCAGCCTGAATCATGGCTTCCTTGACAGCTCCAGTTTGGTCCTCCGGGACGTGATACAAAGGGTATGCGGGCGTCGAATGAGTTGGTGCTGTAACTGAGGCAGCAGGAGGTGCTTCAGATTGTCCAGTAGGAGCTGAAGCCACTAGAATTGAAGTGGCTGGCGGAGCACTCGACAGCGGGGCCACAAGGGCTGGAGGTGTCGCAGCAGTCGACCCACGGGGCGTCTGTCCTGCGTACGCGTGAAGCCCCCAGAGGCACAGCTTCATCTTGCGTTTCTCGCTGCAGCTCCTCGTCATCTTCCAGTTTGATGACTTCGTCAGCTATGAATCGGCAATTTTAATCAAGTCACTCGACGATTATTCTTCAAAAAGAAGAGTAGAGTGTGGGTTTGTTATACCTCGTTGGGAGGTGGCCGCATCAGGAGTGTCCACTTCCATATGGTCCCCATCATTTCGCTGGGGCGACGTCACAGAGGTAGCAGCTCTGGCGGATAAACTCCACTCGGTCAGCAGAGACATGAAGTGCCACAATCACAATTGCGGGAAAATAAACACTCACGTTGAGGCAACAGTCACAACAATCTTGATACGAGGCAGGGCCTTCCGAGGCTTTGGCGCGTCCGGCTTGAGTTGTTTCGCAGCTTTTTCAGTCGACCCCGATGTTGCGGCACAGTCACGCTTTGGGTTCCTTGTGCTCGACGCCACAGTTTTGCTCGGGGCGACCTCTGGGTTTTCCTGCTATTTGGTGTGATGCCCGGTGCGCAGAGGGACCTGAGCTTCCACCTCGCCTTCCTCCAGGTCGTCATCGCTGCTCTCGCTGTCGTCGGTGTAATCGCCGTCGGCGCTGCCATCTACGCTCCCTTCTTCTTCGTCAGGCTATTCTCCGTTTGGCACGGGCGAGTACATGTTTGTAAATTCCTGCAAGATACAAGATTCAAAGTCAGTCGACTGAAGATCCAGTTACTCGACAAATATTAAAACAATCGACAGAGGTATAACTCACCAGGTTCTTTGGTGGGTTCAAAGCAGAAAAGGGTGGGATTCGCTTGGCTCCCTCGGGATTGTCACAGGCTCCGGTGATGCTCCTGAGCCACTGAGAAACGGTCTCGTCGGAGACTTCTTCAGGATGAGTCCGAGTGGTATCCTCAGGGCCCGAGTAATGCCACATGGTGTGATCCCAGGCTTGGAGAGGCTGGATCCGTCGACTGAGAAACGTTTCAAGGAGATCCAAGCCCGTCACTTCGCCGCGGATCAGATCAGATACAGCGTTCACTAGGATCCCTACCTGGATTTTCTCTACCTTTATCACGTACAGTGGTTTGGGGGTGGTAGGTCGATCCAAGGTGAAAGGAGGAAGTCCAGTCGACATATTTGGTGATGCAACATCCTTGCAATAGAACCATGTCGACTGCCAACCCCAGACAGAATCAGGAAAGGTCATAGAGGGGAATGCACTCCTACCTCTCTTTTGGATCCCTAAGCCACCACACAGTTGGATTACGTGGGTTTTGCTATCACTGGGATTGGCTTTCTTGACGGATTGTGATCTAACAGAGAATATGTGTTTAAACAAACTCCAATGCGGAGAGCAGCCCAAGAAGCATTCACACAGGGTTATGAAACAGGAAAGATAGGCAATTGCATTCGGAGGGAAATGGTGGAGCTGCGCCCCGAAATAGTTCAGGAAGCTACGGATGAATGGGTGGGGTGGCATGGAGAAACCTTGTTCGACGTGGGTGAGAAGCAGAACTCGCTCGCCGTCGCGTGGCTCTGGTTCGGTCTCCCCCTTTGGCAATCTCCAGGACTCCGCAGCTATCAACCCGTCATCGATGAGATTTTGCACATCCTCCGCCGTGACCGTCGATTGGAGGAAATCTCCCTGGATCCACCCCGGCGGCACCGTCGACCGGGCGCCCGACGGCTTCTTCGCCTTGGCTCCTCCCTTCTTGGCGCGCTCGAGCTTCTCCGCCTTGCCCTTCATCATGGCGGCGGCGGTCGTTGGAGCGGAGCTAAGCAGAAGAGGAGGAGGAGAAGAGCAGATTTGGGGGAAGAATACTGTACCAGCACCGGCGTCGTCGCCTCTTATATCCGCCCGTGTGGGTCACTGACCTGCGGACCCGCCAGATCTCTGAGTATCCCGAATTCAGAGGAGGCGCACCTCGTGGCGATATTGTTGGCGCGGTAATCGAGGCATCGTGTCCCCACTTGCCTTTGCAGTTGCGTCATCCTCGCTTGGCACGCGTTTATCCAATTTTCGAATCCCATAAAATCCGGACCCGACGGAGTGAACCGTCACATCAGAAGACTCTGCAGACCACTCGAACCTGATTTCGAGCTCGGTTTCACTCGGACCTGATTTCGAGCTCAGTTTCACTCGGATATACTTCAAGACAGAATCGATCAGGGCGAACGATAAAGGTTCCAATCGACGCAGATTTCTGAGAAGCCTCAAAATGCACTCGGAATTTTTGTGTCTTGTCAGAACTTGTATTGACACCTTTTACACTCGAACCCCGATCCATTCGGGGGCTAATGATGGGGATATGTACCTAGGGTAGGGTCATAGGCCTGACCTACCTGCCCTACCCAAGGACACTGCCCCAGAAAGCTTAAGGGCTGTAAGGAGATCTCCGACTGAAATCACCAAGGCATACAAGTCACTCGACAATATCCACTCGGAGATTATCTTTTCACTCGACGGGTACCATTCACTCGGAAGACAGTCGACCGCAGAAGACCAGAAGCCACCCCAGGGAGGCCAACGGGCAGGCGTTCGTCTGTCTCATTAATAGCGTTTATTACGTACGTTACCAGTAACATACGTCTTTATAACCACGATCTGACCCTTAAACGCTGGACACTTATGAGGGGCAGCGCCCTCTATATAAGCCACCCCTCCCCTCTGGCATAAGAGTTAGTTCGCATCCCATGTAACGACACCTATATTTCACTCGACAAGAGCTCCCGAGCACTGAGACGTAGGGCTTTTACCTCCACGAGAGGGGCCTGAACTCATACATCCGTGTGTACACCCTCGCCGTAGCTAGGACTCTGCCCTCTCCTTACGTACCCCTACCTTCTACTGTCAGGCTCATTCCCACGACAGTTCCCTCCCGAGGTAAAAACCGTGAACATGATTTACGTCACGCATATACCCAAGAAGGAGCAAAAGCGTGCACTTCGGGATGTCTACGCCTTAGAGCCGGTTGCCCCGAAATACAACCCATGGTCGGCTTGTCCAATCACCTTCGACTGGCGAGACCATCCAACCAGTATCCGTCACGGAGGAATGGCGGCTCTAGTGCTCGACCCCATCGTGGACAGATACCACCTTACTAGAGTCCTTATGGACGGAGGCAGCAGCCTCAATCTGATTTATTCAGATACAATAAGGAAGATGGGAATTGACCCGTCAAGGATCAAACCCAGTAACACTACCTTCAAAGGTGTAATCCCAGGCGTTGAGGCACGCTGCTCGGGAACCGTGACCTTGGAAGTGGTCTTCAGCTCACCCGAAAACTTCCACAGTGAAGATTTAATCTTCGACATCGTTCCTTTCCGCAGCGGCTACCACGCACTCCTCGGCCGAACAGTGTTCGCTCGCTTTAATGCCGTCCCGCACTATGCATATCTGAAGCTTATGATGCCAGGACCTAAGGGTGTCATTACCATTAACGGCAACACCGAGCGCTCACTCCGAACTGAGGAACACACAGCGGCTCTGGCAGCCGAAGCCCAGGCCGTCGAAGAAATGCCGAAGGCCCAGTCTACCATCAAGGCACTGGACGCACGCAAACGCGCCCGAGTTACGGCCTCGGTTCAGGAGCATTTCCGTGCTTACCCTAAATAAGGATACGCGCCCCACAGCATGGCCTTCCCAGCCGTGAAATACGTACCTCGGGTACATAATTTCGCGCTTAAAATTCCATGGGCAGCTGTGGGGGCAAACGTTACAAGGGTCGAGCGCTCGGTTCGACCGATCCATGACCAAAGATGTTCTCGGATTAACATCAACAACAGGCACCATCTAGGGCCTGATCAGCGTCAAGCTAATACCCTACGGCGACTTCTCAAAACCCTTTCTCAAAGGGCTCGTCCGCCGAACATTATTACTTCCATCGTGCATACAAACGGCGACTTCAATCGCATGTTCCCCACGGAAGCTTCATAAAGAGCAAAGGCGCAGACGTGCAGCAGGACACAGTTGGGACGTCAAACCACTTATGGAGGCCCTGTGTAAACCTTTCCTATTATAATTCTATCCTTTCTTTTAAAAAAAGTATCTATAAAAGTTGCTTCGGCAGTTCGGATTGTACGGTTGGACGTCACAGGAAATAAAGACCATTTTCTCCGGTCATATTGCAGTCGTTTGTGTTGCGTATTCCATTCCGCTTATGGGCTGAAGTAAACTATAATGATACATCCTTTTTTTAGATGCGATCGGCTAATAGACCGGGGGCTCGACCATAAATCTTGCCCCAAGCATCATTCCGGCACCAATTTCATCGCATGTGCTCGATGTCTTGGATATTGCATTATATGAATTAGTTCCGAATTATGTCTTTGGTCAATAGTTGGGTTGCCCGGCTCCTATGTTTGCCCTCTTACGTTCCGCATCGTTCGGCTAGGAGGGTAAAGGGAGAACCACTGCGATTGTACTTCTAGCTCTGTAACGCCCAATATGCGGTCCTATCCTCAAGGGACACGAAAATCCCGCTAAGGATAGAAGCGCATATTGGAGACGCTTCGCAAGGTGGATATCATTACATCAAACCATGTACTGAACAGATGAGAATACCAGATAAAGGCTTACACTCGCCACAAGCTACAACATTTATACATGAATACAACAGTACATAGCAAACATCATACAGAAGAGCAGGATCCGACTACGGATGAAATCAAACAAAAAAGAAGAACGACGTCCACCCTGCTAGTCCCAGGCTGCCAACCGGGAACCCATCCTATGATCGATGAAGAAGAAGAAGCAGAAGAAGAACTCCAAAAGAACAAGCATCGCTCTCACGTCAAAGCATCGCTTTACCTGTACCTGCACCTGTTGTTGTAGTAATCTGTGAGCCACGAGGACTCAGCAATCCCATTACCAGGGGTATCAAGACTAGAAAAGCTTAATGGGTATGAAATGGTTAAGTGGTGAGGTTGCAGCAAGCACTAAGCATTGTATGGTGGCTAACTTACGAGTACATGAATAAGAAGAGTAACTACGCATAACGGTCGCAAACTAATAATGATCAAGAAGTGATCCTGAACACCTACCTACGAGTCAAACATAACCCCACCGTGTTCTCTTCCCGAACTCCCTCGAAAAGAGACGATCACGTTTACGCACGCGGTTGGTGTATTTTACTTAGAATTTAGTGTCAAGTTCTCTACAACCGGAGGTTATAAATTTCCAAGTCGCCACATAACCGCGGGCACGGCTCTCGAAAAGATTTAACCCTGCAGGGGTGCTCTAAGTAGTCCATTATAAATTACCACATGCATCCGATGGAACATCCTCACACCATGATAACACGATGCTTACGATAAGGAATCCCGGTGGACAAGTCACTCATAAAAGGTAAAACTAAACCAGCAAGACCTCCCGGCGTGTCGACACCCCGATAGGAGCCGCGTATCTCGTTCTCAGGCCACGACCGGATGAACACTACGTACGAATACCAAAGACCCCAGTTAACTGGGTGGCACCGCAAGTGGCTCTAGTTTGGACCAACACTCATGAGGAGCACTGTCCCGGGGTTTTTGATTAATTATCCTCGGGGGCTAGCAGGTCCCTATGCAAGTTTTAGTTATTATTAGGCAAATGTAGTACCAATGTTGGGTCTTGCTGGAGAAGTTTATCCTAAAACGAATGATCAGGGGGGTTCCCATATGCCCCACATGTGTTAGAAGTGCTCATCATGGAACATAACACCGGTATTACGGAAACTAGGGCGGCATGAGTGGAGCAAAACACCAGGCAAAAGGCCGAGCCTTCCATACACAACCAAGTATATAGATGCATTAATTAAATAGGAGATATTGTGATATCCCATCATATCCATGTCCCAACATGGAACAACCTGAAACTGCACCTTCAACTAGCAACGCTATAAGAAAGGGGCTGAGTAAAGCGGTAACATAGCCAAACAACGGTTTGCTGGATAAGGGTGGTTAGAGGCTGTATCATGGCATATGGAAGGCTGACATATATATGTGGTAGGAAGCGCAACATAGCGATAGCAACAAGACAACTAGAGAGCAAAGATAGGAGTGATATCCAAGGTAATGGTCATCTTGCCTGAAATCCCGCTAGGAAGAAGATCAAATCCATGAAGTAGTCGAACAATCGTAGTCAAACGAATCCTCACACTTCGCGACGTAACCGGACTATTGAGAAGAAGCACAACCGGAAAGAAGCAACAACATGGTAAACACACAAGCATAATCATGACATGATGCACAACCAAGTATGATGCATGTCAAATTTAAGGATGCATGGCATGGCAAAGATGCAACAAACAACTACTACACATTAAGTGCAGCTCAATATGCAACGAATTGCATATTGACGAAACTCCACGTCAATTATTTAGTTCACTCCCGTTTATGCTACTCAACAATATTAAATGTTCGTTAACATGGCAAGAGATGAAGCATAATTAAACAACATATCTAGGCAAGTTTAAATGAGGTCGGAAACAACAAATGACAATTCCGGAAAATCCCCATATGCAAATTTTGAATTGGCTACTGTTCTGATTAAAACACAATTTTTAAATTGTTAAACAGCAAAAGTAAGTGCACCATGTGATTCTACACGGTTTCTAGACCATTTACATATATAGATCATTTAATTCGGAGCTACGGTTATTTAGTTATGAAATAAACCATTTTAACATGTCATTTAGCAATTTAATACAAACAACAATTTTAATGTTGTCAATATGCATGAGGATGACATATTTAAGTTGGATGCAATTTTATGAAAACAATGACATATATCATGATATGAGGCATTTGTCACCATGGCGGAAAGAAATGGGTGCCACGGCGGCGATAACGGAAATGGTGCCACGGCAACATTCCGGTTCCGGCAATCATTGAAGATATCGGCGCAAAGAACAAATGTGCGGATGTGCGGAACATGCAAGAGATGGTGGGGTAATCCCGGTTACTGGGTTCCCATGTGTCGGTGGCATGGCAAACAAGGAGCAACGTGCAAGGAGCAATCGCACACGGCGCGAACGCGAGCATCACATACAAAAACATGCATTCGTCCACGGGCGGTCGTCTCGGTGGTTATACCTTCGGAACATGAATTTCGGGGCGGTTCGAGTTCTGTGCGATGTAGGGGAAGTAGTGGTACACGTTTTCGAAGATGAACTTGACGAATCCTAGGGTGGTCGGGCACTTGGCGTTCCGGTGCGGTAGTCGTTCGGGCGACGACAGTGATACACGGGTCTTCCGCGACTGTAGTCGTACTAGGCGTCGAGTTACTTGGCGTTCTTAGCAATTCCGGAGATGGTGGGAGAGGTACTTGACGCATCACCGTGTAGTCATACTCGGGTCCTTGGGGCATCGGCGGTAGTCGTACACGATGTTGGTTGCCGTTCGAATTCGTAGCAGTGTAGTCGTTCTGTGAAGAGGAACTTGACGAATCCGAGTCTTCGGGGTAGTAGTTGAACTTGACGCAAATCACGGCGACGGTGGTGGTACAGTCCATGGCTTCGGGGTACTTGTGCACCGTTGCGTAGATGTACATGGGATCCTTGGGGAGGCATCAGTCTTGCGGTCAACGTGTAAGAGGTCGTGGACGGACGAGGTAGGCAGAGGTTGTCTTGAGGAGGACCAGCTGTGGGCGACACGCGACGGCTAATGGAGCGGCAGTGGATGGCAGCAGTGCCATCGGAGGTGCCATGAGGTGGAGCTCGAGAAGAGGAGGCTCGGGGTGGCAGTGATGAGCGAGCCAGGGGCTGCATCGAGGCGATGCTGGGCAGAGCGATGCGGGACGAAGGAGAGGCGAACCACAGAGGAAGGGGTCGAACGGAGGGGCGGCGTGCTTGTCGGGTGGTGTGCGAGTGCAGAAACGGCCATGGTCGCTGGCGCTGGAGGCGCAGGCGAGGAGAAGCAGGGGCGCGAGGGAGGAAGAGAACGAGGAGGCGAGCGTGAGGTGGCTGACGGCGAAGAGCATCTCAGTTGCAGGGAAGGAGGACGGCGAGAGGTGAGGCATCCATGCCTCTGTTCATGGCGTGCAGGATGTGGTCATGGAGGGGAACTCCGCAGGGAGGAGAGGGGAGCTGCCGGAGGAGAGGAAAGGGCGGCTGGAGGTGGTGATGCTCGCGGGTGCAAGGCGGCGGGGAGGTCCAGCGATGCGGCAAGTGACACCCTGGTTTTCGCTTCTTGTTTTTTTTTCCTTTGTGGGATTTGGCTCCCGTCTTTTCTTCGGTGTTATTGGATTTTCTCTCGCTCTTGGGTATATGAAGATGGTCATTTAGCCTTGCCTTTCCTATCCAACCAGAGATTCTCTCCATACCAACCTTGCCACCCAAGATATATTCTCAGGGTTTTTCTGTCAAAACCCTACCTTCCGAGTTACGGGGAGGGAAACCCTAATTCCTTCCGTTACAAAGGAACCCCAATTTTCCTTGATCTGTTGCCTCCCAAATTCTTCCCAATGATCATCCCCTATTTATAAACCCTGGATATGCAAAAATATTGCCAAGTCATTTGCAATATCTTTCATTTAAAATTAATTCCTTTTTCTGCCAGTTAAAGGAATTAAATCCAGGAAAATATCTATCCATCTCCAAAGTTCATGAAAACTTGTGGAGATATTCTTTGTGATCATATTGAGCTCTCATAAAAATATTGGCCATAATTAAATAAGGGAAATTGCATTTTCCTATCTAAAGCCAATATTGCACTTTGGGCACTTTCCAAAGGAACTACCATTTTGGTAGCCAGAAAAAATCCCAAATAATTTGTGGAGCTCCTCATATCCATATATTCACCATTTCCATCAAGAACCCAAGTTCCACAGTTCAAAGTTTGAGAGCATCATCAAATTCTTGTTTCTGGATTTATTTTGAGATTGTGAAACAACTATATTTTATATTGCTTCAAAATTCTTGAAATTAATCCAGGGCCTCACATTCCCTATATGATGTGAGCATGCAAAAATTCACATAATTTTATCTAGCCAATTTATCCCAAAAATTCCATCTAGCTTCTGTCTAGCAGAAAACTTTGTGAAGGAAGTACCACTTTGGTATAACCAAATGGCATGAAATTTTACCAGTGCCTTAATACCACTAAATAATCTTCCTACACCAAATTTCAGCCCAATCCATCTAGCCACTTGAGCACAACATCAAACCTAGTTTCTGTCCAGATTTCCCATCTGTGAAGGAAGTGCTAGCTAGAGTGGTCCATTTGTCCTGAAATTTTTCCAGGAGGTGCACCTTGATAGATCATTGCTGCATGCCAAAAATCAACTCCACCTGTTCATTCATTTGCCTACAAATATTCCTCAAACATTCTGTCCAGAATCTTGTTTCGGAGAAATTTATTAGCTCAACGCTTTCCAGCGGATTCCAGATGGTCCTGCTATCTACTTGAGCGTTGAGTCACGAGTGGGACAAGGTCTGGTCGGCAGACACACGCCAGAACATGCCCTAGCCGTGGTGACCATGCCACGAGCACGGCCAAACTGGTGCTCTGCGCGCCGGCAGCGTCGGGTCGCGTCGGCCAACCTATCCCCGGATGCCACTGGTTGTCCATGCGCGCCGACCTCGCCGCGGCCATCCACGCAGTCCTCCTGGAACCCTCTTCTCCCTTCTCCTTCCTCGACGTGCCAGCTCCGCCGCAGCACAGTTCGTGCCCGTGACCCGCCACAGTCGTCTTCCCATCTCCTTGGCCCCTTCCTCCCTGAGCTGTCTCTGTCCACATCCACTCGTCAGGTCGGCACCTCTCCCTGCTTGCCACCTCGCCGGAGCTCCAGGATGGCGATAGGCTTGCCACGGCAGCCGAGCTTATCCGGTGGTCGCGGACGACTATAAATAGCCATGCCCCGGGTCCTCCCCGAGCACACCCACCACCCACAACATTTCCCCCTCTCCGTCTGGACCTCTCCAGCGTGCCCGCTCGGCCGAATACCTCGCCGGAGCTCGCAAATTTCTGGCGAGCTCCACCCACTACCCCGCCTCCAATCCCCACGCCCGAGCACCCACACGTCGCGTCCGACCCACCGCTGGATGCGCCACTCTCCCACGAGCCCAACCATGCCCTCGCCTTCCCCTATACCTCACCGAAGCCTTGCCGGCCACCAGAGCAGCCTCTCTTTGCCGCCGCCCGTCGTCGCATCTCCAGCCCTCCCCGTCCCGAGTCACCCACCAGTGGATGTGGCGCACGCTGGCGATCCCAGCCGTGCCGTCGCCTGCCCCTAGAGGCCGCCGGAGCACCGGAGTCAAGTCGGAGCCGAGGCCAGCTGCGGCTGTCGGGTAGAGAGGAGGGGAGGAAGAAGAAGAAAGGGAGGGAGGAGAGAGAGAGCTGACCGGTGAGGCCCGGGCCCACCCGTCAGTGTGAGAGGGAGGTGCCAGCGAGGATAAGTGGAAACAGAGAACGTGGGCTTTGGAATACGCTTTCTGTTTCCAGCCGGCGGCCGAAACGGCTAAAGTGCGGGCGTTCACTCGTTAATGGCAGAAATGAACATGTTTTTATTTGTTTTCTGTCTAACGAACGAACGGCCACAACTTTTTAACCGTAACTCCGATTCAGGTGATTCCAAAGCCCACGTTCTCTGTTCGTCGAGCCCGTTCTGATGACATCACTTTCACAATGTTTACACTTTCTGAAAATACACATTTTGCCCCTGCCCTATATCCAGCCTCTCGAGGAGAGAAACCTTTCCGGCGAATTCTTCTGCAAAGTGATCACACTTCTCTCCGGTGAATTCATCGACCCCCAGGCAAGCCGACCATCTAATATATGCCCTAAAGCATTGCTCTATGTTATTCTTGCGTGTTTAATTAATGAATATGCCTGTGTTAGAAATAATTGAACTCCTGCTAGGTTTAACTTGCTATTTGCATTACCTGCTAATGCTCATCATATTATCGCACTAGTGACTCGTAGGTGACAATGTGGAGATAGGTTTTTATGTTTTCATCGTGCATTACAGTTGTTGTTGCAATGATTAAGAATATGATATAATGACAACAACCTCCTCCGTCGGCTGGATCGAGTCATAGTGCCACCGAACCGAGCTCATCAAGTGCAACCACACTTCCCTGTATGGGGAGGCCCTAGCTTGGTCTATTGTCTTGCCTCTTGTCGGTACCTCCAAAGAGGGGAGGTTATGCGTGCATGCTACCCTGGCCGGTAGGTGCCGATAACCTTGTGAGCCCAGGTTATTTGCGCGCGGTCCCCGTTTGGGACAGTTTTGTTTGGCCACGACGGTGGCAGGTGTCAGGAGTGACACAGGGGCCACCCAGGACATGACCCGGAAGGGGTATGGTTGTCGGTGGGACCGTAAGAGTGCCAGGCAATAGACAAGTTTTGTTGGAGCAGCACCGGTCCACCCAAATGGGAGCATGAGGCCAGGAGCTCCATAGTGTGGGTAAAGTGCGCAACCTCTGCAGAGTGTAAATCTATTCGAATAGCCACGTCCTCGGTCATGGGACACAATTCGTACTAGGTCACACTATTTGGTCTGTGTCGAGTCTGGAGGAACAAACTACATAAATGTTATTGCTAAGACTGAAGCAGAGAATGGTAAGGTTTGTCAGACTTGCAGTGCAGGTGCAGGGACATCAGAGGATGTCAGGGGTATAAATGTTAGCCATGCAATGGCTATGAGATGAGCGGTCGAATGACCACAAAGTTTGAGTGGGATTTGGATCGCGAGAATATTCGTAGTATGGCTTATTTACTTGATATGCTGTATTTACTGCAATAGTTATCATGCTAGGTAATATTGCTATAACATGATGATTAATGCTGCCAGATGATTAATCTTGCTGGATAATCCTGCCATAACATGATAGTTAATACTGTTAAGATAACAAGTGCATGCTTGAATGCCATGGATTGCATTGGTTGGTGTATATGTTACTTGGTTTGCTTGCGAGTACATTCAAAAGTACTTAGCGGCCTTCAATGTGGCCAGGTTCACCTAAGGATCCGACGTCCACTAGCGAGGAGCCGGAGTGTTCGCGGGCTAGAAGAGTAACCCCGTCAGATCCCTGTGGATTGGAGCCACACCAAGACCATGCTGCCTTAGATAGAGCTTTTTCCGCTGCCGCCACCCTTGTAAAATATCATGTAAGACTTATATATCCATTAATAGAAATGCATGTGTTCATGATACTTGTTGTAAAGGCACGCGCCAGTGTGATTTCCTGGGCTGGCGTGTGCGGCGACCGTCTGGCTACAGTGGTATTCAGGCGGGACGCCACACGGCAGAAGAGGGCGCCATGGGAGGCGAGCTTAGGGACGAGTGGATCGGGCTATGAGCGAGAGAGGTGGGGGATCGAGCGTGGGGTTCCCCTGGCGGTACTCGATGATAACGCTGTAGAGTTGAGCAACTTAGGGGTTGTGCGGTGATGTGCTGGTCTCAGCCCGTTCAATCACATCGATCGGGGCACATGTACTAAAGCGGGGCAACTAGAGCAAGGAAGAGGGCCACAGATGGTTCACTACCACCCTACACTATGCATTTAGGATATCAGGTAAGTATCAACAGAAGTTACAAGAAACAGGCTATGCATCAGAATAGGATAATCAACAGCAGTAGCAATTTCTAATGCAAGCAGGAGGGAGAAGGAATAGGTGATATAGGCATGCGTCAAGGGGGGTTGCTTGCCTGGAAGCTCTGCAGCAAAGGAGGGGTCGTCTGAGGTGTCGTCGGTCTCCGGAGCTGCGTCGGTCTCGGGGCTGTCAGAGAAGAAGAGGGGGAAGAAACAATAAATAAAGGCAGAAAAATGCAACACAGATGGATGGCATGGCAGTAAGCAGTGTTAGATATGACCTAATGCAATGCTACATGTCGAAGACGAAACGGGAAAATATATGGAATATTTTCCCGGCGTTTAGGCTGACTTCGGTATACTGAACCAGAGGGGAAGGTTCCAAGTTCAGATAGATAGGAGTGACGGTCAAGAATTTTGACCACGTATTTGGATTCATCATGTTTTTCTGATCAACTTTCATGTAGAAAGTTTTTTGATCCGAGCTACGGTTGAATTTCTACGAATTTCCAAAGATTTAAACAGTTTTCGGAAATTCCTGGAATTATTTTAATTAACTAAATCGTATTATCCAGAACAGTAGCAGATGACATCAGCATGATGCCATCATGATGTCACTGGGTCAACCGCAGCTGTTCAGGTCAAACCTGACAGCTTGGCCCCACTGGTCAGTGTCACAGGACTAATTAGGGGTTAGTTTAATCTAAACAGAAACTAATTAACCGGTAGGGGTCAGTGACTAATTAGTTTAACTAATTAAGTTTTAATTAGAAAACGTTAATTAAGTGGGTGGGGCCCGCCTGTCAGTGGCATAGTACGGCCACGTCAGCGCGTTGACCTGGTCAACAGGTCAACTGGGGCCCCTGGGCCCACTGGTCAGTGGCCCAGAGGTGCCTCCGTGCCATCCACATCGGCGCTGGCCAGCGGCTTGACGCCGGCGACGTCAAACGCGGCGGCGCGTACAGGATCTCGCCGGAAACCGCGCTCCGGCGGCCATTTTGCACGCGGCGGGGCGCGTTCGAATGAGGAGGCTGGGCCGCATCCAGCCGCGGTGGTGGCGCGGACTGAAATGGCCGGAATCAACGCCGGCGAGCAGCGGAGGCGGCGGCGTTCTCGGGTGGTTTGCGGGATCGGCATTTACGGGCACGGCGAGGCGCATGGGCTAGCGTGCTGGAGTCCTACAGCTGCGCTGAGCACGTTGCCGAGCTCAGACGAGCTTGACGACGACTAAGTGGACGGCTACGAGCTCGTCCGTGGCGGCGAGCACGGCCACGGCGAGATCGACGGCTAGAAGCCACGGATCTAGGGGAAAACGGCGGGAGGGAGTGCGGTGCTCACCGTGTAGGCTCAAGGAGGCCCGGCGAGAGGGTTAGGAGCTGCAGCGGTGGCCGGAGTCGGAGGAGCTCGCCGGAGACCGAGAAGATGGGGACGGCTCGATCCGCGCGATGCAGGGTTCCCCGGCTCGAATGGCTCGTCGCAGAGGCCGTAATCGAGCACGGCGGAGCGCGCGGACAAGGCGGCGTGGCTTGGGAACGGCGTTGGCCACGGCGGAGACGAACGGCGGCGACGGAAGCGTACCGGAGAGGGAGAGAGAGAGCTCGAGAGCGAGAGAGAGAGGAAGGGAATGGAGGGGAGCGTCCAGGGGGAGGGACGGCTTCGGCCTTATCCTCTTTGGGCGGCCGCGGCGTCGCGCTGTCGGTCGGTGGCCGGAGTGAGGGCGCTCGGGCCACGGCGCGGCTGACAACGAGGCAGGAAGGAGAGAGAAGAGACAGAGATGGGCTGGCTGGGCTAGGCCCTGCCACTGTTTGACTTAAGCCCAAGTGCACAGTACCGTTTCAGCCTTTTTCCATTTATTTTCTCTGTTTCTTTTTACAGAAGCATTTGCAAAATAATTAGCTGCCAAAATGACTTTTGTAAAATGTGAAATTGGTCCACAATATTACAATGCATGATTCTGCTCTGCCACAAAAAGTTTTGGGCAATTTGGGAATCCATTTGAATTTTTCAAAAATGGAAATGGCATTTAAAGTGCTGTTTTTGCACTGTTTTAATGCTCTAGCCCAATTTAAGAAAATAGGTGATGTTGTTTTTCTTAACATCAAATTGTTTTGGAATTTTTGTCACAACATGAACTATTTTCCAGTAATTTTTGAGCAACTTCAAATTTCACTTTGAATTTGAATTGAATTCAAAGAGGAATTTGAAATGAGATATTATTCCAACATGATCAAGCATTACAAATCACAGTGTCTTAGCATTAATCATGGTGGATCACTGTAGCTCATTACATAGGGGTGTTACAGGCGGCGTGCTGGTCGGGCAGCGTGCGGGTGCAGAAACGGCCATGGTCGCGGGCGCTGGAGGCGTAGGCGAGGAGAAGCAGGGGCGCGAGGGAGGAAGGGAACGAGGAGGCGAGCGCGAGGTGGCTGACGGCGAAGAGCATGTCAGTCAGGGGGAAGGAGGACGGCGAGAGGTGAGGCATCCATGCCTCTGTTCATGGCGTGCAGGAGGTGGTCATGGAGGGGAACTCCGCAGGGAGGAGAGGGGAGCTGTCGGAGGAGAGGAAAGGGCGGCCGGAGGTGGTGGTGCTCGCGGGTGCAAGGCGGCGGGGAGGTCCAGCGATGCGGCAGAAGCGGGCGCCATGGGAGGCGAGCTTAGGGACGAGTGGATCAGGCTATGAGCGAGAGAGGTGGGGGATCGAGCGTGGGGCTCCCCTGGTGGCGCTCGAATGGGAGGATCGGGAGTTGGGGATCTATCGAGAGGCTTGATCGCTGGCTAGGGTTAACAAGGCGCCGGCTGGGCCTTGGGCTGGCTAGGGTTTGCCGAAGAAGGTATGCCAGGGAGAAGAAAGAAGAGGCCAGCCCAACTGTGTGGTCTCTATTTTTTAGAAAAAGGGAAAATAGAGAGGAAGAAAAGAAAATACTTGAGGGTCCAAATATTTCCTGCTAGAGCTGGAAATTAACAAGTAGCCACTTTGACATATTTCAAAGTGCCACAACTTGAAATGGGCCATCCGGAGAAAAGATCATGGATTCAAAATATTTTAGAAACGAGGGATTTAAAATGCAAGTGTGTTTTGGTGAATTCCAAATTAATGGAATATTTAATTATAGCTCCCTAAAATATTGGAGACTTTTATAAGTTATAAAGAGAAATCACCATGTGAATTCCCTCGATTTAAATAGATCCAAGATCCATACAATTTATTTACATGACAAAACATTTGGGTTGGCAATTTTAATGGCATGATGACATGATGCAATGCAAAATAAAATGGAGCAACCAAAAATAATAATAATTACGGAAGGAATCGGTCTCGGGATGTCACAAGCTCGCCTGGTTAAGTACCTCAGTGGAGAAAGCCGAAAACTGACTGTCATAATAAGTGAGAACTGGTCAGCGATCCGATGACAAGTGTTAAACTAAAAATCGATGGAGGTTATTCCGTGTCAAACGAAGGGTTCGCTGTCACAGGAATCAAGTGATAATGGTATCAACCTCGGTACGTCCGGATATCACGTATATTGGGGGCTAGTCACTAGCTCCCGCAGTCAAGCTCCTATGGCTAAGTGAAAGCACTAAAGCCGCATAGTCCGATTGCCTTGTTTTCGTTACACACAACCGCCTCCGGGCACCGAGACGTCGGCTAAGGGTTAAGGTGTTAGGGAGAAACACCTCATGCAGTATCTGCAAGGGGGTTTAAGCCGACGACTGGTAACTTTCAGTTCAAAACGGCCGCACAGGAGTCAAAATAAACACATAAAGGCATTATATATAAAGACGACCAGTTGCATTGTAAAGCACAAAAGTTCCAACTTCTTGGGGCACAACAAAATAAAATTCATTCATAAATTACATCCTTGGAGCACTGGGCCTCTATCGCCCGAGGACCATCCATCACAATGGGAAAGTACTGCTCGGGGCGCCTGTGCTCCTTCCCAGGGGGAGGTGGTCCGGTGGCCACCTCGGTTGGCTTGATCTTTAGCCAATGCACCATGGTCTTGCCGAAGGCCATCCGAGCTCCCTCAATACATACGGAGCGCTTCCAGACAACGATCCGGGGCGTGGCGTCGCACAACTTCTGCCCCAAGCCGAAGTAGCTGCTCGGCAGCGGCTCTGAAGGCCATAATTTGACACAGAGGTCCTTCATCGCCGGCTCCGCCATCCGATGCAACTCCATCAGCTGCTTCAGCTGGTTGTTGAGGAGGGGAGGGTGTTCGGGCGCTTGAAACTGCGCCCAAAACAACCTTTGCTCGGTACGACCCTCCTGGGATGCAAAGTACCTAGCCGCGTCTGATGCACTCCTCGGGAGGTCCGCAAAAGCGCCTGGGGAACGCCACACTCGCGTGAGCAAAGCGAACCTGTTACCACCAAAGACGCTTTGCAGTAAGTATGGCTTACCATCCGAAATAAGCTTGACTTGGCGGAGTTCCTCCTGGTAGCCCCGCGCCTCCGTCCGCGCCTCCTTAGCCACCGACCCCAGTGAGGTTCGCTCGGTGGTCTGATCCTTATTCTTTTGCTCAAGGACCTCACACTTTGTGATGGCATCCTTGAGCTCTTGTTGCACCTCAGACACCCTGGCCTCGTGCCTCTGGCTCACAATATTCACCGCGGCCAGTTCGGTGGCTGCCTTTTCGGCCGCATCCCTTTGCTCCGTAGCCTCCCGTCGAGCTTTTTTAAGCTCGGCCTTGAGGTTCTCGACCTCCGCGGGAGCAGCTGCAGTAATGTCAGTTGCATCCCGTTTAGATTAACTTCTTAAACCTTACCCACTATCCACTATAGTAAACAGTTTAGTTCGGACTTGCCTTGCGCCTCGTCGAACCGCTTGTTCAGCAGACCGAGGTCATCATCGGAGCTCTTGAGCTTCCGATTTAGCTCGGCCAGCTCCTCGGCGTTGGCAGCCGCCGCTGAGGACGACGCCTGCACATTAGATTCCCGAGTTATCGATTTTTGATCCTCTGACCGGCTTTTTCAATCCAGCCAGAGTCTCGGGGGCTACTACCCATTTTGCTATCATCTATATCTCAAAGTTATTCGACCCCCGCATAAGTTTTTCAAACTTACTCAGGGCTCGGGGGCTACTGTGTATGAGGTTGCATGATCATATAAAAGAAATTTTCTCAGGAAAAGTCATTACATGGCCTACCTTGAAGCCTGTCAAAAGGCCACTGAAGGCCTCCTTAAGTCCGTTGTCCACAGACCGAAGACTCTGCAAAACCATGCCCATCAGGGCATGGTGCTCTTCGGCGATAGAGGAGCTGGTTAAAGCTTCCTCCATCTCATCCGGCCACCTAGTCGAAACCCGCCCTGGAGCGGGCGGGGGTGGTGGGGGCATCTCGGTTCCTCCCTCTATGGAGAGCGGAATGGTTGGCTCCTGGTGCCTTAACGGCTCCGGAGCCACTTTCGCAGAGAGCTCGGATTGTCCGGGTTCCCCCTCTTCGTTCACCAAAAGGGTTCTCCCCTCCTGGTCTTTGGTGGCCGAGGTATGCACCTCGGCCATAACAGCGTCGCCTCCTCCCCCTGTGTTCGGCACGGGAAGGGTCCTCCTTGACAGAACCTCCTCGGCCTCATTAGCGACCGGGGGAGGTGAGGCGCGCGATTCGGTCTCGCTCTCCACCAGCGCAGCCGGTGGAGAGTCCCCCTCCGAGACTCGATCGGTAGGGAGGGTGCGTGGCGGGCTGCAATGTTAAAAATAGGCACGCGGTCAACAGCTGACTTAGTTCGGCTAAAAGTGCATAGGTGTATCTTAGGATATATACCTTTGGGCCCGCGGCTTGATCCTGGGGGTCCTCCGAGGAACCTCTTCGGAGGCCTCGGAGTGCTCGGCAGAAGCCGAACTGTTATTGGACAGGGCCACCTTGGCCCTGCATGGTCTTTTAGGGGCGGGAGAAGGCTGATCCTCCTCAGCGTCTTCGGACGCAGCCCTCTTCCTTGTTCGGGAGGAATCGCTTTCCTCCCCATCCTCTCCCTGCTCCTTCTCCCCTTCAAGGGTGGAGGGGGCATGGGTGTCCCCGGATCTAGTGACTGAAGGTCCACGGGAACGGAGGCCTTCTCGGGTCTCCTTCTTCTTCTTCTATTTCTTCTTCTCCTTCTTCTCCGGCGCCTCATACGGCTCCTCGGCCAACATGGCCGTCAGCAAGGCTGTCCGGGGGCCCTCGGGCAGCGGGGCCGGGCTGTTGATTCGCTCGGCCTTCTTCAGCCAGCTCTGTGGATGGAAGAAAATAAATCTTAGCACTTTGTCAAAAAGGAACGTCCGAACATAAGAGTAAAACTTGTCATACCTCGCGAGGGGGGTTCTCGGCATCGAGGCCGATGTCTTCCTCCTCGGCCAGCCACTCCTTCTGCGGCTTGAAAAGTGCTTTCCACAGCTGAGCGCGGGAAGTGCGAAAGAAATTGAGCACGGTGGCGGGGTCTTCGAGCTTGTAGGCCCACATCGGGGAGGCCCGGTCTTGAAAGGGGAGGATGCGGTGGCGGAGCATGATCTGAATCATGTTAGGTAATTCGACCTTCCGCTCGATCATCTTGGATATCCGGCTCTGCAGCAGCTCCACCTCCTTGGTTGACCCCCAGTCTAGGCCCTTCTTGGTCCACGAGACCAGCCTCGTGGGGGGTCCGGATCTGAAGGCGGGAATCGCCGCCCAGTCCGCGTTGCGTGGCTCTGTGATATAGAACCACTATTTCTGCCAGATCTTGACGGTTTCGATGAAAGTGCCCTCTGGCCACTCGACCCCGGGGAGCTTGCTAACCACCCCCCCCCCCCGCAGTCTTCCTGCTGGCCGTCAACAATCCTTGGCTTGACGTTGAACATCTTCAACCACAAGCCGAAGTGTGGCTGGACCCGAAGAAAGGCCTCGCAGATGATGATGAAGGCCGAGATGTGCAGGAAGGAGTTCGGGGCAAGATCGTGGAAATCTAGCGCATAGAAAAACATCAAGCCCCTAACAAAGGGGTGGAGGGGAAAACCTAATCCCTGAATGACGTGGGGGAGGAATACCACCCTCTCGCCGGGCTTCGGCGTAGGGATGACCTGGCCCTTCTCTAGGCACGGTGAGCGATATCGGCGGGGAGGTAACCCGCGCCCTTCAGCTCCTGGATGGCGCTCTCTGTAACGATGGAAGCCTCCCACTTGCCTTTAGACCCAGAGCCGGCCATGGCCAGATTGAGGGGATGGCCGGAGGGGTTCGAAGAAGGGAAAATGGATCTGGGTGCTGGAGCTCAAAGGTTTGGGAAGGCAATGGCGTAGGCGGAAGTGAGAGCGTGCAAAGGAAATGGCGGCTGCCCCCTTTTATGGGCTATCGTAAGACCAAGAGTCCTTTTACTGCGCCGCGGACCTCGCCACTTCCCGATATAATCGTGCCGTCATACGCGCGCGGGATATCACAAATCATTGATCATATCCCTTAAAAACAGGGCACGGTCTCCATATTGATGGGACGTGCCCATGGGGAAACCGCCTCGAACCACAAATCGAGTCTTCATAACTGGCTCGCGGTCGTGGCTGGTTATGACCCTTCGGCAAAAGTTGTTAGACGGGGTCGTTGTTCACACTTGAGCGACTGGCCTTCAGGGCTAAGTTATTTGCATATTTCGGAAGCCGAAGCATAATTCGAGGAAACGTATGGTCGGGAATGGCCAAGCAATCCTCGAGGACTCGATTCGTGGGGATAACGAGCCCGACACAAATACCACAGAAGGGAAGGAACTAGTCTGCAAAACCGATAATGTTCGGCGTGTACCTCGGCTTTGAAGACTGGTTCGGGGGCTACTGAGGGAGTTCCGGACTGAGGGGTCCTCACGCTGCCGGCTTGTCTCTCGTGGGCCGTGCTCGTGGGCCGCTCCTAACTCATCAAAGGGAGGCCGGACTGTAGGCGACCCCGTGTACCATAAGGAAACCTCCGAAGAGTTGGCGTCCTCTCCAAGAAAGGTTTAGCGTAGCCGGCATGTTTATCCCCTGGTGGCAACCAACCATATGTAACCCTAGATACCCCTGGTGTCTATATAAACCAGAGGGTTTAGTCCAGGGAGGGGTGAACCATTATCGATATACGCACCTAGGGTTTAGTTCATCTGATCTCGAGGTAGATCAACCCTGTAATTGTCATGCCAACACATCAATACAACCAAGCAGGACGTAGGGTTTTACCTCTTCGAGAGGGCCCGAACCTGGGTAAACACTGTCTCTACGTTCCCTGTTAACCATTGACTCCAAGATCCACAGTTCGGGACCCCCTACCCGAGATCTGCCGGTTTTAGTACCGACAGGCAGGTGGGTGGCGGCTGGCACTAGAGGCGGGCGCTGCTACACGGCGGTGAGTCCAACGGGTGCGGTCTGGAGAGGGGCATCGGTGATGGCATGCGTTGGGGTTTCTTGGACTGTGGTAGCTAAGGTGGGTGGCATGCTTCTCGATCTTGAGCTAAGCGATCCACACAATAGTGCTTACTATATGTGGGGACGGAAGAGAGACATCAGTGATACACACCTGGCTCTGCATCTTGGGTTACGTAGGCCGGCTGCGGGCATCTCTGGTGTCCATCATCGACCTTGCAGGCACATGATGGCTACGACCCTCACTAGGAGGAGGGTTTTCATTTTTTGACATGGGGAGGATGGTTTTCTTTTGCCTAACCTTGTAAAGAAGTAGTGTACTACAAGTCATCAACAGATCATATTTCAAAAACATTTTTTAGTTTATTATTTTTCTTTTTGATATAGTATTTTTAAGTACCTAGTTGCACGTTCTGTACAATTACGCTGCATTTTCCCTACTTAACTTTTAGCAAAAGTGTAATGGGTGCCCCCCCCTAAGGTGCATGTTTTGTTGCTGCTACATCGTCGTTGAGGCGAGTTCCTGAGGATTGCTTGGGACTGATCCCTCCCCAGGGTGCGACTAATGAGTGGCGCTAGTTCCGGGACTGGTGAGGCAGGTGTCATGGAACAGTCGTTTGTTATGTCCATTTATTCGGTCTGGATTAAGCATGCCTGGATGCTGTTAACTCTGGTGGTTTCATATTAATGGAACCATGGGCGCGGATCCAATTCCCCACATACCGCGGGGGAAAGCTATCAAACACGTAACCCCAGGGCGCTACCGTTGCTGTATGGGCCGGCCCATGTGGGGCTGCATTGTACCAGTCCCCGGTTTTTTTCTTTTCTTTTTTCTCATGGTTTTTATTTCTTTTATTGTTATTTCGTTTTTTCTTCTTCTTTTAGGTTTTTTCTATTTCATTTTTCAAACATTTTAGAAAAATCCAAATATATTTCAAAAAATTATATTTTTTTGAATGCATGGACATTTTTTGAAAATCATGAACATTTTTCGTAGCCACAAAATGTTTACAATTTTCCCAACATTTTCTGAAACCGTTAACAATTTATGATTTCGTGAATATATTTTTAAAAATCATGAATAATTTTTGAGTTCATGAACATTGAACTTTTTTGAATATACAAACATTTTTTCAAAAGCACGAACATTTTTTGAATACACGAACATTCTTTTCAAATCATGAACATTTTTTGTATCCGCAAATATTTTATGATTTTTGGAACATTTTTTCAAAAGCACGTACAATTTTTTATTGCGCGAACAATTTATGACTTCATGTGTATAATTTTGGAAATTGCGATTTTTCATTGAGTTCATGACATTTATCCAAAATCATGAATATTTTTTGAAAACACAGACATTTTTTAAAAATCATGATTTTTTTTTTGAAACCGCATAAAAAATTGCACATCATGAAATTTTTTTCTAATGTACACACATTTTGGGATTTCCGAACATTTTTTCAAAATCATTATTTTTTTGAATATCTGAACATTTTTGTTAAGATAACGAACATTTATTGAATACGCAAACTTGTTTTGTTTACTGAACATTTTTTAATACGCGAACATTTGTCAATATCATGAACATTTTTTGAAGCCCCGATTGTATTGATACCCCGAATATTTTTTGAAAATTATGAACATATTTTCAAATCACGTATTCAATTTGGAATTTTGAACATTTTTAAAAATTCCTACATCTGTTGAATTTCAGAAGTTTTTTTTTGAAATCCTGAACATTTTTATAATTTTTCAGAACTTTTTTTTGAAATCCCAAACAAAAAAAAGAAAAAAGAGAGGAAAACAAAACAAAAAAACAATGGCGCCCCTACCCACACATGGGCTGGCCCAATTCATGCTCTGGACAAGGGGGTGCGTGTTTGGTCGAAATCACTACTTGAGAGTTACACCTTGCAAAGGGTCGCTCCCTAATCATACTTTAGGACTTCCTTTTGGACGCCATCTGTGGCTCCTCGATACTCGAGACTTAAATTGTATCCCAATGTATTTGGACTATGATCAATAAATAAAGTATGTTTGGAATAAAAAAACTATTTAAGAGTTACTCCTTGCAAACGGTCACTCCCACCTTTTCACACGCTAAGAAGTGGCGTACTGCATGTCCGCCAGTTGTCGCAAACTGTGGTTTTTTTTTCCTTTAATTTGTTTATTCAAAATGTTTTATCTCTTGAACCGTGCGTCCAATTCCAAAACTGTTTTCACCTTTGGATTTCTCACATCGAGATCTTTGAAACTAGATCCCGTGTTAATAGGTTTCAACGAACTTTTTTTCAGAAACAAGCAAAAAAATTGGGGGAAAAACACAGAAAAAACAATAAAAACCGATGAAAATGAAAATTGATAAAAAAATGACAAGAAAAAAAAGAAATAAATAAAAAATAAAAAACCAGAGCTAGAAGCACGGTTGAGGTTTTCACTTTAATGTGATTCCATGAGAAAATATGTGCTTCTTGTGGAATCATAGTTTTTTCCCGAGTGTGCTTCTCCCGGAAGCATATCTATGCCTCCACGAGAAGCAAATGTGCTTCTCGTGGAAGCACAATTTTTTTTCCTTTTTGTGACGCATAGTTGTGCTTCTCGTGGAGAAAACTATGCTTCCACAAGAAGCACATATTTTCTCATGGAATCACATTACAGTGAAAACCTCAACCGTGCTTCTAGCTCTGTTTTTTTTTCTTTTTCTTTTTCTTGTCATTTTTAATCGATTTTCAGCTGTGCTTCTCGCGAAAGCAAACCTGTTCCTCCACGAGAAACAAATCTATGCTTCTTGTGGAAGCACAGTTCTTTTTTTTGAGAAACACATGCTTCTCACGGAAGCAAATCTGTGCCTCCACGAGAAACAAATCTGTGGTTCTCGTGAAAGCACATATTTTTTCTCTTCCTGAGAAGCACAACTCACGAAAGCAAATCCATGCTTCTCGTGAAAGCATAATTTTTTTGCCTTTCTGAGTTTTGCTTCTTGCGGAAGCGAATCTGTGCCTCCACGAGAAGCAAATATGTGCTTATCGTAAAATCACATTTTTTTCCGCGCAAAAATAAATCCATGAAAAAAAATCCTCAGAACCTAGGGAAAACCGGGCTAAAACCAAAAAGCCAAATAAATAGGAAAAAATCATCTAAAACCCAAAAACGCGTATAGAAAAATTAAAAAAAATTGGAGGGAGCGCCCAGCACGCACCACTTGACGTCCTCCTAGTCCAGCAAAAGTAACCCCTGAAGATACCCCGCAAGGGGTAACCTCTAGTTTTTTGCTCCTACAATTCGTGCATGTCAGGGAATAAGACCTGGGCGCGGCTATACCTCGGTTATACCCCGGCTATACTTGCAGAAGTCGCACGAGCGTATGGGTCGGCCCAGTGCACGGCCGAGGGAACCCTCGCGTGAAGGGGTGCCCCAGATGGGCCGGCTCAGGCGCACCCGAAGCCACAACCTCGCTTTTTCTGTGTTTTTTTTCTTCATGTTTTTTGTTTTTGTTTTTTGCTTTATTTTTCTGATTTTGTTTATACTTTCAAATATTCTAATTATATATTACAAAAAACACTATGCATAAAACATTAAAAAAATGTTAACCAAGCATTTGAAAAGTTAAATGTGTGTAGAGAAAATGTTTATCACGTATACAAAAATGTATACGAAAAAATACAATGTGTACGAAAAAAATTATCCTGTATTTTAAAAAAGTTAATCAAGGATTTGAAAAAAAATGTAGAACAAGTAGTGAAAAATGTCAATCAAGCATTTGAAAAATGTTAAATGTGTATAGAAAAAATGCTGACCATGTATTAAAAAAATGGTAATCTTGTATTTGAAAAAAATGTTAATCAAGCATTTAAAAAAAATCATGAACAAGTATGTGAAAAATGTTAATTAGGCATTTGACAAATGTTAAATGTGTATAGAAAAAAATGTTGACTATGTATTAAAAAATTGTTAATCATGTATTTGAAAAATATATATTAATCAAGCATTTGAAAAATGTTGAAAAAGTTTGTGAAAAATGTCAACCAAGCATTTGAAAAATGTAAAATGTGTATAGAAAGAATGCTTACCATGTATTAAAAAAATTAGTCTTGTATTTGAAAAAATGTTGAACAAGTATGTGAAAATTGTTAATCAAGCATTTGAAAAATGATAAATGTGTGTAGAAAAAATGTTGACCATGTATTAATTTTTTTTAATCTTGTATTTAAAAAAATACTAATCAAGCATTTGAAAAATATTGAACAAGTATGTGAAAATGTTAATCAAGCAATTGAAAAAATGTTGACCATATATTTAAAAAATGTTCATCTTGTATAATCAAGCATTTGAAAAATGTTGAACAAGTATGTGAAAAATGTTGATCAAGCATTTAAAAAATGTTGAAAACCAAGAAAGAAAGAAAAAACGAAAGAAAAAAAGAAGGAAAATGAGTAAGAAATGAAAAACTGATAAGAACAATGAAAGAAACAAAAGAAAAACTGAAAGAAAACAAAAAGAACAAAAAAATAAAGAAGAAGTATGAAAACCAAACCAAAAACAAAAGAAAATGAAAAAAGGAAAAAAATCAGGAGAAAACAGAATAAAAATGAAGAAAAAGAAAGAAAGAAAAAACTAGTAAAAACAGGGAAACCGGGAAAAACCCATTTGAAACCGGGGTCGTTTCTCCTCAAGTATGTCGCACCCTACTACTTCATTAGGAACCTGACGTGTGGCTAGCACCGCTGCCAACTATCCAGGAGACCATGGATCGAATCCCCTGCGCGCTCCGTTTTTCTTCACTTACTTATTTCTTTTAAGTGTTCGCGAGTGGGCGGTCCTGGTACTGTAGACGCTTCACGCGAGAGATCCTTTCATCTCGCGTGAAGCGAGATACATCCTTTGCAATAGGACCTCCCCAAAACCCCTACTGTTCAATCAAAAAACAAAAGCACAGAGACAAGGTCTCTTGATTGGCGACCCATCCTGAGCGACTGAGCCCATGCGGCCTAGAATCAATCTCGGCCAAATCTTTAGCCTTTTGGGTTCTTATCTTTAGCCCATGTGGGACTCTTGGGCCAACTCTCCCAGCCCCCCTCACTCTCCCGCGTGGCCCTGCTCTCGAATTTCTCAGCGGGCGGGCAATGCCGCCCGAGTCCCATCGTTGAACTGAAACCTACCTCATGTCCTCATCGATCGCCGGTCGACGGTGGAAGTTTGGCTGGCATCACTAGAACGAACGCCGCCCGGACAACAACGGCCCGCCAACATCCCGCTGTGGTGTGGGATGACTTTTCCACGTGCATGCGGCGGCGCGGAGAGCGACGCGGTGCTGCCCCTCCCGTCGACGACCCCCGAGCAGGGCGATTCGTGGTGGACGGCATGATACATCGATGGACCTCAGGCAGCGGGGGTTCTCTGCTACCGCTGAGGTACGTTACTCCGGCAGGTTTCGACGAGGCGGTTGTTGCTCGTCAATGAGGACGAGAGATTGATCGACGAGCGAGCGATTCGTGATGGAGAAGTGGTTTCGAAGGATTCATGAATTTGGTTCCCTGCCATGTCGTGCACGTCGGGGAAGCACTGATAGGGGTGGACGCGGTACACGGGGCGGGAGTCAAGGTAGGTGGGCGCCATGAATGCGGGAGGAAGGTGGGAAATAAATCCCCCCCTCTTGCCAGTGGTTCGCCGCATCTCGCACTTCGCTCGCTCCAGGGCCTTCCCCTCCCCAAATTCACCCAGCCACAGATCGAAAACCTCCAGATCCACCCCGACGCCGATGGCGAACAGGAGGATGAGGATGGAGAGAGAGATGATGGAGCTCGCCAGTGGGGACGAGCCGAGGTTGGAGAGGATTCGCGAGATCACGTCGTGATTCCCGACCAGGAAGGAGATGCGGTGGGCCGCGGGGGTGGTGTTTCGCAATTTGACTGTGAAGGAGGAGAGACTCACCCCGAATGGGTGGTCCACGCCGGTGGGGACACCGGTGAACTCCCTGGCGGCGCTGCTGTGGGCTATGGAGGAGACAGAGACAGGAAATCCGACCCAGAGAGCAAAGTGGTGGCCGTTTCACTCTCGCCGCCGCGCTCCGACGGGTCCGGAAGAGTTTGAGGTGGGGGTGGCCATGGCGCTGCCCACACTGGGGACTTGTCTCAGTCCGATTCTGGTGGAAGAAGATCGAGTGGAGGAAGATGTGGTGGACGAGCCAGTGGTGGCGGTGCTGTCCAGGAGGAACGCGGGGGAGGTGACGACCCTACCACGCCGTTCACCGCGCTTCCCCCACCACTCGGCCCGCCTTCTCAACACCTCACGCTCCGCGGCGGCGGAGTAGGGATCTCCCCCGCCGGCAATCATTTCTGGTTGCTGGCTGGGGATGATTCTGATCAGGAGGACATGCTCTCATCAGATGATTCAGGTAATCCCACGGATCCCTACAAAATATTTGTGCGATTTGAGGATTGGGGATGGGAAAGGAAATAAGAATCAAAATAGGAAAATGAATCGTGAAGATAAACTCATTAGGAAAAAAGATATGAAAGGAAAAAAATCAGAATACTAGCATTATTGGGTTACAAAAAATTGACTCAGATATAATTCAAAATCTGAGTGATGAAAGAAGAGGAACTGGAAAAATTATGGATGGGTTTGTGGTCAAAAAGATGATGAATACACAGCCAGTCATTCCTGACATATGGTCGGAATTAGGACTGCATTAGCACTTGCTGGTTATCCAAAAAAGTGAAGTCCAGATTAATATAGATATCAGACATGATAAGGAGAAAATTACCAAAACACCCATTGGGGATGATTATATAGAGAACTGGGCTGTCAGCCTTGTGGGTTTTGATAACTGGGGGCCCGAGCAAGCCCACTGGGAGACGTATAAGGTAAATACGCTTTCAGGAGCTTTTTCCCATATAAACTCGTTCCCCCTCACCACTGTAGGGAGGGTAGGTGAGAGTGGGGAAGAACTAGGGTTTCTGAGGGATCTGTCGAGAGGAGACACTGAGATGGACAGAAATGGTGGAAGAGGTCGGTTCAATAGAGGGGGCAGAGATGGATGGCAGTACAGGAGAAGAGAAGACGCGGGAGATAGGATTGGGAATTTGGATGATAGAGATGGCAAAAAAGGATGGAGTCAAAGCTCTGGCGGAGGCAGATTCCAAGAGATGCAAGGACAATTCCAAGAGGGGCTCGAACAAAGGAAAGATCTGAGAAGCGGACTGGGGGCTGACAAAGGAGAGATAGCTAGAGGAGCGGAGGTGAGACAAGATCACAGGTTTGTCGCTGCGGGAGGAACTGAGCAGATAAGTGGAGGTCCTGATCTTGCTCAACAACATCAGTGGTTAGGTGCTCTGATTGCGCAGCTAACACAAGGTAAACCTCTCCTGGGACCCGGGGGGACAATATTGGTAGCTCTTCTTCTGTCCAGCATCCAGTAGGCTATGGTCAAGTTAATGTTAGCAACATTCCTAATGTCTCAAAATAAGGCCAAGTTAGTGATTGGAATGGGAAAGCAGATGCTGAAGGGCTTGCGACTAGGGTAACACATAAAGGAGGACAGGACAGAGGGGGGAGTGCATACTTAGTTGAACAGGAAATGAACAGATCTGGTGTTAATGTAGGGGTAAAGGTGATGTGCAACAAATGCAAAGACACAAGACATGCTACAAAAGACTACAAGCTGGGACATTGTGCCATCTGTGGAAAAAAGAATCATGTGACTAATGAGTGTGCCTGGTTGAAGCAGATTAAACCTATGCCTAAGTTTGTAGGATATGCAGCCAGAGGTTTAGGAGTACTCCTTGTGCAGAGTTCCAAAGAGGCCCTGGATGTGGAGAATCCAAACCCAATGGCTCTGATAACTGTTAAGTCTGGAGTGATTAATGAAACTCAGCTAATTGGCAGGTTTAATTACATGTTCAATTGGAATTGGCAATGGAGATGCAAGGGACATGGTAAAAATGCCTTCCTGATGAGATTCCCAAACAAAGGCAGGCTGGTGGAACTGTCTGAATGTGATGACTTCACCCTGCTGGGAACATGAGCTGTGATTAATGTGTCAAAGTGGGGGTTTGATTCACAGGCAGTTGGAAAATTACATACTGTGTGGGTAAAGTTTGACAAGGTTCCTGAATGTTTCAGACATTTTTTTGGCATGTGTGAGGTGGCAGGAACTTTGGGTCATGTGTTGGAAATTGATATGAACACTATCACTCATGAAAAAATAAGAGCTAAGGTGGGTGTGAGAGATTATGACAGAATTCCAACTCACACAGAGATTACTGACAAGGACCTGGTGATATACAGGGTCATGCCAGAGCTAGAAAGTGTTGTGGAAGTAGGATTGTATGGTGACCTCAAAAGACAAAGTCAAGAAGGAGATGAACTGGAGAAACATGGAGAAGAGTTAAGGAAGAGGCAGAAAAATCATGATGAAGGTCCTGGCAGGGAACATATTTCTTTGGGGAGCCTAAGTTTGGCTCAGTTTGAAGAGCTCAAACAAAAAAATGAGGAAATCTTGAAGGTTCAGAAAGAACAACAGAAGAATTCTGAAGCAAGGAAGAAAGTAGAAATGGATCTGTATGCATTTATTCGGGAAGTTCAGGCAATGGAAGAGGAGAGAAACAAGCAGACAGAAGCTAAGATCAAAGAAGAAAGGAGAATTTTGGACCTGGAGAAGGAAAGGGACAAACTACTGGAACTGGTGAATAAGCAGCAGGTGATGATTACTAGATGTGTGGATAAAATTGAAATTTGGGAAGCCAGAGATAAAGAATTAGAAGACATCACTGAAACTGATCTGAAGGAGTTGGAAAATGACAAGAAGGAGGAGGACATGGATGCCTATGCTGAACGTGTGGACTACAATGCTAGTCAGGAATCGGTGAAGTCTTTTGGTACCAATGTGGGAGTGAAGAATGTTGGGGAAAATAGCAAAGAGACAGACACAACTTCTGATGATGCCTTGAGGAGATGTGACAGATTGGCAGATAAACAAGATGCTAAGATTGCTAACTTGGCCAAAGAAAGAGCTGCGGCTAAAGATGATTATGGTATGAATTCTGACCATGATTCACATAATTCTTCTCTACTTTTCATGGCTGAAAAAATTGGAATTGACTTGGGTTGCTCCATTGGCATGATAAACCAAAATTTGGATATTATTGCTAAAATGGAACAATCCAGAAAAGATTTTTATATGCAAAACATTGCTAATAAAACCAAAAAGGAGGAGGATCAACCTGTTAACCTCATTGATACTGGTGATGTGAGTCTACAAGAGCTATGCTCTGATGACGACCATTCTGATGCTGAGATGGAGATAGATTATTTTGCCCATCTTCAAAAAAAAAAATTAGTGGAAAGGAAGGTAATACTGGCTCACCAGGGGGTCCCTGGGTGAAGTGTGGTGTTAAAATAGGGGGATTTAAAAATAGGAAGAAAAAAAGAAAACAATGATTGGGATGTTCTAGAATGTGAGAGGAATTGGGGCTGATTATAAAAAGAATTTTATTAGAGATACAATCTGTAGTAGGAAATTAGATTTTGTGGGGATTCAGGAAACCATTAAACCTGACTTCACCAAAAATGAGTTGCATAACTTGTGTGGGGGGAGAAACTTCACATGGAAATGGTCTCACCCTAGAGGGAGATCAGGAGGGATTTTAGTAGGTATCAATAATGACAACTTTGATGTCATACACTCTGAGACTGGCACTTATTTTGTAAGAATTTATCTGTATGATACACTTGAAAAATTTGATTGGAACCTCATCACAGTTTATGGAGATGCACAAACTGATGGGAAAGCAGCTTATCTAGTAGAACTATCTAGAGTATATCAAGATAATAATGCTATTCCATGTGTAGTGTGGGGTGATTTTAATATTATCAGGAATAGCACTGATAAAAACAAACCCACTGGCAATGATCACTAGAGTTTTGTTTTCAATGCTATCACTGAACATGCAGGTCTGAGGGAACTCCCCCTGAATAGAAGAAAATACACTTGGGCTAATAATCAAGATGACCCTACTTATGAGAAGCTAGATATGATCTTGATTTGCCCAGATTGGGAGGAACATTACCCTCTATCTGTGGTACATGCATTAGAAAGAGAATTATCTGACCACACTCCACTCATCTTGGACACTGGAGAGAGGGTCAAACACAATGCTATTTTTAGGTTTGCAAATTCTTGGATGATGAGGGAGGGTTTTAGAGAATTTATGTCTAAAATCTGGTTGACACAATATAGAGGAAGTGTGATTGAACAATGGCAACAAAAAATGAGAGATCTGATGAAAAAAACTAGAGTCTGGATTCTCAATTCTGATGCCTGGTACAGAAAAATTAAAAAAGACATACTGGCCAAACTTGATGCCATTGATAAACATGCTGAGATTTTTGGGCTCTCTGCTTATGATAGAAATGAGCGGATAGAACTCAGATCTCAACTAAAAAGACTCCTTAAACAGGAAGAAATGAAATGGTTAAAGAGGTATAAAGATAAGAAAATTACTGATGGTGATTGCAATACTAGTTGTTACCATGTGCTACTTGTAGACTGCGTTGGTATTTCCCCGAAGAGGAGAGGATGATGCAGTATAGTAGAGATAAGTATTTCCCTCAGTTAAGAACCAAGGTTATCAATCCAGTAGGAGAACCAAGCAAAATTCTGTTAAGCGCACCTTCACACACAAAAGCAAACACTTACACCCAACGCAAATAAGAGGGTTGTCAATCCTCTTAGCGGTTATTTGCAAGGATTAATTCTGATAGTGGTAGATAGATAAACTAAAATACTAAATAAAACAAAAGTAAATAAATTGCAGCAAGGTATTTTTAGGGTTTTTATATATGATAAAGTAGACCCGGGGGCCATAGTTTTCACTAGAGGCTTCTCTCTCGAACACATAGCATACCGTGGGTAAACAAATTACTATTGGGCAATTGATAGAAAATCAAATAATTATGACGGATTCATGGCAATGATCATGTATATAGGCATCACGTCTGAGACAAGTAGACCGACTCCTGCCTGCATCTACTACTATTACTCCACCAATCGACCGCTATCCAGCATGCATCTAGGGTATTAAGTATGAAACAGAGTAACGCCTTAAGCAAGATGACATGATGTAGACAAAGTAAACTCAAGCAATATGATTAAACCCCATCTTTTTATCCTCAATGGCAACAATACAAATACGTGTCATGTCCCTTTCTGTCACTTGGATTGAGCACCGCAAGATTGAACCCATCACAAAGCACCTCTCTGTAACACCCCAAAAATTTAACCATATTTTTATTAAGTAAAATTTGGCCAAAAATAAAATTTTGAATTATATTAGGTCTTTTATTAATTTCAGAGTAATTTTTGTTTTTTGTTTTCCAAAATTCTTCCCTCCATATAGAAATTTTTGTAAAATATTATGGACCTTGGTAGTTTTCTTAAATCTTTTCATTTATATTTTAAATATCTGTAGGAAATATTCTCATAATAAAATTTGCCCCAAAATAATTCTTTTAATAGCATTTTTAATCCTTTAAATGCCTCTATTGCACTACAACTATTTTAAATAATTCTTTAAAAATTCCATAAAAGTTATGAGGGGTCATGTGATGCCCATAGATCGTTTTTATGCAAAAACCCAACCTTGTCTTTTGAAAATTTTGAGCACAACTTCCATTTTTCAAATCTGTTCTATTTTTGAGTTATTACTACAACCTCAATCTTTCTTGCTCCAAATATTCTGCAATTATTCCAACTTATAGTACTTCCTAATAAACCCTTAAGTCCAGTAGATCAGCTCCAATTGCCTCATTTAGGTCCACCAAATAAATCTCTGTATTTTCAGTCCAGAACTGAAATCCAGCAAAACTTGCACTAGCAAGATTCCTCTTTTCGCAAACCAACCACACCATCATCTCTACCATCTAAAGAGACACCATCTTGCCAAATCTCACTTCCAACAAAGTCCTCTAGATAGCCCTTGCATTTTGTCAAACACCCTATGGGCATGACAGAAATGTTGCCACTTCCTAGACTGCACTGGACACTTGGTCAATTGGCCAAACCATCATGTCCATCATCTCTAGAATCTCCAGGAGCATTATCTTGCCAAATATCAGCTTGATTAGATCACTGTAGCCGCTATGGCATTTTGTCAAGCACCTAGTGTGCATGCACGGAGCGTGTCCAGAGCGCCACGATTGCAGGCGTCGGCACCGCCCCGCGCTGCCCTCCCTGCCACCTCCCTGACCCCCGCAGCTACCCAGACGGCGTCGTCATCAATCCACGCGCCTCGCCGACACCCTCCCTTGGCCGCTAGCGCCGGCCACCGCCGTCCACGACGACCGAAGCCGCCGCCCGACGACGGCCACTGTGCCACGTCTCTCCCCGGACCCCTCTCTCATAATGGCCAACGGCCGAGCCATCCGCAGCTCACCAGCTCCCCACCGACCTCCTACCGGCCTCGCTGACCCTAGCCACTGCCCATAACCACTTCTCCAGCGCAGTAATGGTCGCCGCCGCCGTGCTTATCTTCGGGCACAGCAAACCGACCTCCTCCTCCCTATAAGTAGCCACCTCGAGCTCGCCTATCTACACGGTCTTCTCTCCTCCACCTCCTGTGAGGCTCCCCAAGCAACAAAACGGCCGGAGAAGGCCATGTCCTTCCTCTCCGGCAGCTACTGCCGCCGCCCTTGCCTCGAGGATGCCCATGCCACCAGTGCCTCCCTCCCTCCGTTTCCCTCTCCAGTAGCCTCCTCTCGATCCCACGAACCCAACCCTCCTCTCAATTGTTCTCGGGAGCCGCCGTAGACGAGAACCCCATCCTGCCGACGCCGCTATCCGCCGAGAACCTCGCCGCGCTCCACTCCGGCCATCCCCGGCGCTGCCCAGACCACCTACAGGCGCGGGATGGAGTGGCGGATCCGTCCCCACCGTCGCCCGAGGCACCCGAGCCCTCCATCAACGGCGGCGAGCAGCGCCGGCGCTACTCTGTTTTGTCGCGAGGAAGAAGGGCGGGGTGGACCGGTCAAACATGACAGGCAGGCCTGATGGGACCCACGGTCACACCCGAAGCGCTGTTAAGTGGAGGCGTACTTCGGAGATTACGTCTTCTCCTCTGGAAAGCGTACAATCGTGAATGCGCCTTCGACGTCGACGGATCTTCCGCGCGGCCGAACGACTGGGCCCGGCCCAGTGGCGCTTTACGGATAAGCAGTGCTCAGGGCGCATTTCAGATCTTTCTCTTTTTCTTTTCCAGCAAATTTCAAATAATTCTACAGCAATATTTCCAAGACCAAATTTGGTGATTCAAATTTCTACATGCTCATAAAATCATTCTCTATTAGTCCAGCTAGGGTAAACATTTTTCCTAAGCTTAGTTTTTGTTGGATCCATTAAATAGTCTATTTCCTTATTTATTCCAGCTTAGAAATCCCCTAGAAAATTCATATGAACTCCAAATCATTTGATTCTTTTTTTGATATTTCTAATTTTTCATCTAGTTTATTTTAGTATTTATTCCAAAATTTTCCAAACAACTTTTTAGCACTGTTTTGGCTTTATGTGGTAATTGCAATATTTTTGAGAATAGGAAATGGAGGGAAGATATAATTTTCAAAATTTTGGAGTGCACCCAATCTTTCTGCATACTCAAGGCAAGCATCTTGAACACTTGATGTGGTGATTGCATGGTTAAATGTTTGCAAGAATAATTGAATCATGCACATGTTGAATTCAAATAAAATTTGCATGCATGTAGTGTTGGCATGTTTCCTCGTACCGTGCAACGTGTGCTTGTCATGACTAACTTGCAGGAGCAGGTATAAGAGAAATACCGTTACTGACAGAAGGGTGATCACGTCGGAGCGTGATCATGCCTTGTTGGTTATGCATGTTGGGACATGCAAGGGCTGTGGCCCTGTTTTGGTGTTACTGTTGAAAGAACACTTTATTGTGCTAACCACTGTAGGAAAAACTTAAACCTCCTGAGTCGACCGTAGATCGAGTCATGTTCCGGTAACCCCCATACTTGTTTCGTGCTGCCACTTGTCCCTGCCATAGGTGGGGGTATAGTTTAGTAAGTTGATAACCCCTTTCCTACACACACCGTACAGAGAGGCCATAGTGAAAGATACCATTGGCCCATGGTAGGCATGTCACTTGGTTAGGGGGTATGGGTGTATTCGGCTGGGCCGAGAGGGGTAGCGCCCCTGATCTTTTGCGCATGTTATATATGAGATTGTGATCCCATGCTATTCGAGATTGTAGTCTCCCCGTCTTAGAGTTTATCTTGAACGATGCCTTGGGTGATTCCTGGCATCAGGAAAGTTAATCTAGTGTGTGTTGGTCAGGTGTGTTTTCAACCCAAAGACCATAATTGGAATTAGTCAATGTCTCGGTGCTGGCTAAAGAAATCCTTTACTTGTGGGTAAAGAGTACACCCTCTGCATAGTTTTACCTATTCGAATAGACGTGTCCGCGATTAAGGACTACAGTCTGGGTTGGTCAAGTGTCGGTCTTAGTGTCGGTCTCCGGAGGAAATAATTAAACTGAGCATGGTTCATTTTGTAGGATAATTATTGTCACTATTGGTGCTATTACGAATATTATTGTTATCATGAATGTTATTATGGACTAACCTTTTCTTTTATGTGCATTTCTGAATATCTCATGGGATGGCTAGACTACCCGAGATATTCATTTTCTTTTCTGGGTATCTCATGGGATGGCTAGACTACCCGGATACTCAGTTTTATTTTCTTTCTGAATATCTCTTGGGATTGCTGGACTACCCTAGATATTCATTTTCTTTTCTGAGTACCTCATGGGATGGCTAGACTACCCGGATACTCATTTCTTTTCAAGACCTCTCGAGGCGTCGCTTTTAGACACCCGTTTGGCATTTCTTTTCAAGACCTCTCGAGGCGTCGCTTTTAGACACCCGTTTGGCATTTCTTTTCAAGACCTCTCGAGGCATCGCTTTTAGACACCCGTTTGGCATTTCTTTTCAAGACCTCTCGAGGCATCGCTTTTAAACACCCGTTTGGCATTTCTTTTCAAGACCTCTCGAGGCGTCGCTTTTAGACACCCGTTTGGCATTTCTTTTGGATTCTCGGGCGGTCCTGTCTCGCCCGATTCTCCACTTTTATATTTTCTTTTGGATTCTCGGGCAGTCCTGTCTCGCCCGATTCTCCACTTTTATATTTTCTTTTGGAATTTCTCGGGCGGTCCAGCGCCTGATGTTCCATTAACTTTCTTTGCTTGTCACTCAAATTTTATATTTATTCTTCTGCACCGTATTAATATTTATCATGCCTTAATTCGGTCAGCATATGCATATAAATTAATTCATCATGAACATGTGCACTCTATTGCATTCGGTATATCTTTTGTTCATAATGTTTGCGAGTACATTCAAACGTACTCACTGGCTTGTCCCTGGCTATTTAATTGGCCAGGTCAGGATTTTCAATGAGGAGTACTACAACGACGTCCATGCGGAGCCTAGGATAGCAGCCACGCGGGATATGAATTATCCGGGTCAGCTGTTCCCGTGGGAATGGAGCCCCATCAGCGTTGGAGAACCACGAGTCGCTTCCGTCACCCGTCACTAGAAATCATTGTTGTATCATTAGACCTTTATGGTCTTGTATCCAATTCTTGTAATTGCTTGGTAATCGGTAACAAGGACGTGTCCACCTGTAACAGTAATCCTGGGGCTGGTGGTGGCACGAGGGGTTAATTTCTGGGATGTTGTGTTCCAGAAATCAGGCCCCGACACTCTCCCATTGCAAGATAAATCAATCTAGTAGGCCAAACCAAATCGATAGATCGGAGAGAAATACAAAGCTATAATAATCATGCATAAAAGAGTTTAGAGAAGACTCAAATATTTCTCATGAATAATCTGATCATAAACTCACAATTCATCGGATCCCAACAAACACACCGCAAAAGAAGATTACATCGGATAGAACTCCAAGAACATCGAGGAGAACATGGTATTGAAGATCAAAGAGAGAAAAGAAGCCATCTAGCTACTAGCTATGGACCCGTAGGTCTGTGGTAAACTACTCACACATCATCGGAAGGGCAGCAAGGTTGATGTAGAAGCCCTCCGTGATCGATTCCCCCTCCGGCAGAGTACCAGAAAAGGCCTCCAGATGGGATCGCGGAAGAACAAAGGCTTGCGGCGTCGTAAAAGTTATTCGGGGTGGCTCCCTGTTGGTTTCCCAATATTTGAGAATTTATAGATATGGAATTAGGTCAAACGGAGTCACGAGGGCCCCACAAGGCAACACGGCGCGCCCCCCTGGGCCGCACCCTGTTGCCTTGTGAAGCCTTCGTGAGGCTTCTGGCCTCCTCCCGAAGCTTCCAAGGTCTCTTTTGTCCAGAAAAAAATCTCCAAAAAGTTTCGTGGCATTTCGACTTCGTTTGGTACTGATTTCCTGAAAAACCAAAAACAAGCAGAAAACAGCAACTGGCACTGGGCACTAGGTTAATAGGTTAGTCCCAAAAAATGATATATAATTGCATATAAAAACATCCAAGATTGATACTATAATAGCATGGAACAATCAAAAATTATAGATACGTTGGAGACGTATCAAGCATCCCCAAGCTTAATTCCTGCTCGTCGTCGAGTAGGTAAATGATAAAAACAGAATTTTTGATGTGGAATGCTACCTAACATGTTTCATCATGTAATCTCTCTCTTACGGTATGAATAATAAGATCCGAATGATTCAAGGCAATAGTCTATAGTTTGACATAAAGACATCAATACTCAGGCATACTAATAAACAATCATGTCTTTCAAAATAAAAATGCTAAAGAACGTTATCCCTACAAAATCATATAATCCTGTCATGCTCCATCTTATTAACACAAAATACTTATCATGCACTACCCCGATGACAAGCCGAGCAATTGGTTCATACTTTTTAACGCGCTTCAGCTTTTTCAACTCCCACGCAATACATGAGCGCAAGCCATGGATATAGCACTATGGGTGGAATAGAGTGTGGTGGTAAAGATCAATAAGGGGAAGTCAAAAATAAGAAGATAGTCTCACATCAACAAGGCTAATCAATGGGCTATGGAGATGCACATCAATTGATGTCAATGCGAGGAGTAGGGATTGCCATGCAACGGATGCACTAAGAGCTATAAGTGTATGAAAGCTCAACAATGAAAAACTAAGTGGGTGTGCATCCAACTTGCTTGCTCATGAAGACCTCGGGCATTTGAGGAAGCCCGTCATCGAAATATACAAGCCAAGTTCTATAATGAAAAATTCCCACTAGTATATGAAAGTGACAAAATAGGAGACTCTCTATATGAAAAACATGGTGCTACTCTGAAGCACAAGTGTGGAAAAAGGATAGTAACATTGCCCCTTCTCTCTTTTTCTCTCATTTTTTTTTCGTGGGCTCTCTTTGGCCTATTTTTTTTTCTTTTTTTACTTAGAACGGTATCATGGACCTCATCCCCACTTTTTCGAGGACTCATTAGTCTCCACCATTCTTTCCTCACTGGGACAATGCTCTAATAATGATGATCATCACACTTTTATTTACTTACAACTCAATATTACAACTCGATACTAGAACAAAATATGACTCTATATGAATGCCTCTGGCAGTGTACTAGGATGTGCAATGATGCTAGTGTAACATGTATAAAAATGATGAACGGTGGCTGAGCCACAAATACTATGTCAGCTATATGATCATGCAAAGCAATATGACAATGATGATGTGTGTCATAAAAACGGAACGGTGGAAGTTGCATGGCAATATATCGCGGAATGGCTATGGAAATGCCATGATAGGTAAGTATGGTGGCTGTTTTGAGGAAGATATAAGGAGGCTTATGTGTGATAGAGCGTATCATATCACGGGGTTTGGATGCACCGACGAAGTTTGCACCAACTCTCGATGTGAGAAAGGGCAATGCACGGTACCGAAGAGGCTAGCAAATTGCGGAAAGGTGAGAGTGCGTATAATCCATGGACTCACATTATGTAGGGGAACGCAGCAGAAAACAAAAAATTTCGGTACAACGAGCACGCCCAGGACCACTATGAAGATGCATACAAGGTTTTTGATCTTTTCGTTACCGACTCGTAGCGCAGCGGAAGTAGAGTCGATGACGATCGGCGGTGCAGATCCCCTCAGCTAGGATTTTACAACCTCCCAACCGCGAGGATGTTCTCCCTCGTCTACCCCTCGGACAGCCCTCCGGGAGGCGGTCGGACAGTCCCTCGGACGGTGTCACGGACAGCCCCTCGGGAGGACACTACAGGAATCAGCTGATTTGCCGTCTGCCTTGGCAGACGGCAAAGGACCATAAAGCGGACGGCAAATGCTTCCGGCACTGGAAGCTCCGGTAATGAGCTTTTTTACCATCTGCATTAGTACAGCGGACGGCAAAGACCTTTGCCGTCAGCTTTCCTGGCAAAGCAGACGGCGAAGAAAGTGGACGGCAAAGAATAGACGTTAGCCACGTTAGGTGGCTAATGGGAGACTTTGCCGTCTGCCGGCAGACGGCAAACGTGCTCTCCCCTTTGCCGTCTGCTTCCTGACGTCAGCAGCCAAGTGGTATAACGTCAGCAGACCACTCGCCTTTGCCGTCTGCCAGCGGACGGCATAATGACCAAATGGGTCAGGCCAAGTACTCCCAGGTTGCACAGGTTGCTGCCACGTGGCTCCTTTGCCGTCTGCTGGCTGACGGCAAAGACCTTTGTCGTCCGCTGGCAGACGGCAAAGTGCCTATATTGCCCCTTTTTATTCAGTTTTTTGTTATATCCAAGCATTTTCACAGCAAATATATGATATATATATATATATATTTCACAGGGCAAACAGTATGTGCAAGTTTCACAGCAAGTATATGATATCCAACACATAAGAAACTATATCCCTGCCATATGGATATGATCATCCAACAGATATACCAAAACAAAATGTGCAAGTTTCACCATATTACAATAGTTTCATCCATAGGTAGCAAGTTTCACATTGTTCATGGATACAAAATCAAAACAAAAAGTAAACACAAGCACTCCATCAATGCAAGCTTCCGTGAAGTGAATCAAATCTGCAAAATGGGAAATAAGAAAGTTAGAAGAAGAAGACTAGAAGAAGAAGAAGAAAAAGAAGAAGACTAGAAGAAGAAGAAGAAGAAGAAGAAGAGTTTTTCTTCTCTTTCTTTTTCTCCTCTTGTTTTTCTTCTTCTTATTGCTTGTTTGTGTCATTTTAGAGCTAACCTAGGTAATTATGCCATTTTTGACCTAACTAACCTTATTGTGTCATTTTGGAGGAAAATAAGCTAAGTATATGACATTTATGAGGTTACCAAGGTTATTATGCCATTTTTGAAACGAATAAGCTAATTATGTCATAAATGGACTAAATAAGCTAATTATGTCATTTTGGAGGATAATTAGCTAAGTATGTCTTTTTTGGGGAAATAAGCTAAGAAGAAGAAGAAGAAGAAGAAGACTAGAAGAAGAAGAATAAGAAGAAGAAGAAGAAGAAGAAGAAGAAGACTAGAAGAAGAAGAAGAAGAAGAAGAAGAAGAAGAAGAAGAAGAAGAAGTCTAGAAGAAGAAGAAGAAGAAAAAGAAGAAAGAAAGAAAAAGAATAAGAATAAGAAGGAGTAGAAGATGGAGAAAAAGAAAGAAGAGAAAACGGAAGAATAAGAATATATTTTATTCTTCTTCTCTCCTTTTCTCATCTTTCTTCTTCTCTTCTATCTTTTTATCCTTTTCCTTCTCATTCTTCTTCTTTTATTCTTTCTTTTTCTTCTCTTTCTTCTTCTATTATTTCTTTTTCTCCTCTTCCTTGTTTTTCTTCTTCTTATTCCTTATTTGTGTCATTTTAGAGCTAACTTAGGTAATTATGCCATTTTTGAACTAACTAAGCTTATTATGTCAATTTGGAGGAAAATAAGGTAAGTATAGGTCATTTTTGTGCTAACCTAGGTAATTATGCCATTTTTGAGCTAACTTAGGTAAGTATATGTCATTTTAGAGCTAACTTAGGTAATTATGTCATTTTGGAGGAAAATAAGCTAAGTATATGATATTTATGAGCTAACCAAGGTTATTATGCCATTTTTGAAATGAATAAGCTAATTATGTCATAAATGAACTAAATAAGCTAATTATGTCATTTTGGAGGATAATTAGCTAAGTATGTCTTTTTTGGGGAAAATAAGCTAAGTATGTGGCATAATAGGGCTACCTAGCATGTACGAAGCTAAGTATGCATTTGTTAAGAAAAACACTAGAGAAAACTTACCGTCGTCGTCATCACGGAGGTCAAGCACCGGGGTTGCTCTGGCAGCCGCGATCACCTGGAGAAGGTTGCCCTGGAGAAGGGGTGTGCGATGCGGCTCTAGAGTTATGCTGCACCAAAGATCATTTGCAAAGTCTCGTTAGCATGATGACACTCAAATGTTAAGACTAGTAAATAATGACCATTCAAATGAAACTCACCGTTCCCGCTCTAGTAATGACCGGCATCGGCGGAGGGGTCTGACCGGTCTTCTCGCACATAGACTGCACATTTGGTTTTCACGAGTCAGTCATATTAGTTAGTAATGAAACGAACATTACATGCATGATTTGGCTAATATGCAGAAGAAACTTACCACGAGGAGCTCGTACATGGCCCGGTGAGCCGCGTCATTCCATGCACTCTCCTCCTCCAACAACCTAGCCGTCTTCTCCTCCGCCAGCAGTTCCTTCTCCGCCGCCACCCGGTCCCTCTCCTCCAGAAGCGCCTGGGTTGTCGCTCTCTCTTTCTGAAGAGCAGCCTGCAACACCACTCCTCGTTAGCATTGTAATCATCGATGGCCACACACACAATGTAATGGAGGAAAGATATCTGAGTCCGTATAACTAACCTCGATGGCGAGATCGACTGGCCGTGGACGAGTCCTTATCTCAGGACAGGAGCTCGTTTGGCGCGCCTTGATCTCCGGGAGAGTGCGAGGACAACGTATCAGTCCATCTCCAATGGCTAATGAGCCATGGGGCCTCCCGCCACCAGATATCATCACCAGCTCTGGATCAGTAGGATTCTGGCTCGGGTTAAAGTCCTCCCCTTTCCTCGCCTTCCCCTCCTGGTTGTACCTCACGAGCTTGTGGTGGGAGGAGATGTTGGTGAAATTCTCTAGATGATCGAGGTCAGACTCAGAGAATGCCTTGGCCTTCTTGTACGAGGCAGTATGGGCCATGGCATAGAGGTCGTACACCTCAGGCACCTCCGTGTTATTGTGTCGCGCCTAAAAGAGAGGAACAAACTATTAGTAAAGGGCTCAAGCTAGCATGAAGAATGAATTGCATGAATCATGAAGCAAGCCACATACCCAGTTCCGCCCGAACTGATATAAGTTGGCGCTGCCTTGATGGTGTGGCACACCAACCATTTGGGCACGCCGGTCCTTGGCATTGTCGTGGACGGCTCGCCAGCGGCCTGTGCACCACTCATCCACCAACGCCTCCCAACAATCCATCTTATCTGCACACCATCTCGGGGGCACCTAAGTTAGTAAAGAGAAATTTGAGCGCTACGCCTACGAATCAAATCAAGGAAACTAAGTACAATGCCTTAAGAATAGGTAATTACCTTCATGTACTGATCCTTCTTCAGAAACTTAGCCCGGCACGACGGCTTGTCCTTCTTAATACCACGCTTGGCGTAGTAGTCTCGAACAGCCTGCGGCCGAGCCTCGTGCCGTAAGTTTTGTAGTAGGCGCTTGCACTCGGTATCGATAACCTTTGCCGCGTCCTCCTCGTATCCCTCCTCACACCTGTAGAAGGTCTGCAATCAAACGAGACAACACTGATTAGTACAATAACTAGCTATTGTTAATTTTTAATTGTGTAAAGGAGAAATTCCCCAAAAGCTTCTGATCACCATCTCGGCCCTCGTGTGGCACAAGACACCGTCGATCATCTCCTCCGGCGGGGCCGGGGCAGCCAAGTAGTGCTCCCAGCTCAATCCTAGCTCTGGAAGCTGACCCTCACCAGGCAACGTGACAAACCCCGGGAAATTTTGCCGGCAAAGCACACCAAGGACGGTGTTGGGCCTGTGGACTCCACTGGCGTGTAGCCAATCCCTGCAGTATGACAAGGCCAACGCATTAGATATTTGAAGAAACGTGAAGGCAAAAGGTACAAAAAGAGTAAATGCACTTACTTCTCCCCATCAGGCCTAATCACCGGCCTCTGCTCGCGGGTCGCCGGCAAGGGCGGGAGCCATGTACCACATCTATCTATCTATATATCTACAAAAACCTACCAAAATTTGTTCTCTTCCATCCATCTATTTATTTACAAAACTACCCAATACTACACAAACAAAATATTCCAATGCATCTATCCATCTATTCATTCAAATGCATCTATCCATCTATCTATAAAAACTACACAATTCCATCCAAATGCATCAAGAAGGTTCTATCCAGGTCAAGAGGATTTCAAAACCATCAAGAAGGAATTGAGACTTTTGCTGGTGTTGGCATGCTAGAATCTGCATATCTTTCACTTGATGAACCAGAATTGTGAAAGTGGAGGTTCTTAACGTTTATCTTGCAAAATCAAATTAGTTAACAAAGTTACTCGTTCCTTAAAAAGAAAAAAACTTGCTGCACTATAGCACTTTTTCAACGGCCTGAAAGTGGATTTCAAACTAATTTGCTGGCAGAGAAATGAATACATTAAGAAAATATTTCTCTCAAGCACCTGGAATTTAATCCCAAGAGGCGCGCATATGGATGCTTATTTGGAGTTGTAAAACAATTTTTTTTAAAGACAAAATAGTCGACACTATCGTGTCAAAAAGGAATTATTGGCAATAAGCACTGGCATGTCAACATTGACATAATGTCATAGGCTACATCATTTCTCATAATGCCAATACATGTATGGTACAGAAATTCTATGGTGTAGTTCAGTTTGCTGAAAAACTGGAGCTCGGATTTAACATGGCACAGATTGTATTATCGTAAAGATAGAGACCAACCAGGGATAACAGGAAGACACAGCCCAACAGCACATCACATTATTGTGTACTTCCAATAAACTGGCATACAATACATGAATACAAATAGATGAACTGGACATTTGGAGGTGCTACCTGTAGGAAGTCCTTGCCGGCGGGGAGAGTGATCAAAGTCAATATCAGCCCACCCTACCGCGTGCCGAGCTTCGACGGATTACAACCAGTGGAGGAGCAGAATCTTATTAAAAGATGCAACCTGCAAGTGAGTGAGCTTAGAAAAATTCCTCACGGATGAGAAACAAACAAACAGACATAATTTATGTATTGGCAACTACACAACCATGCCAATGATACTAACAGAATTTATGTATTGCTTGAACCAAAAAATGTTTTAGAAGCAGAGAGCCCCTTGTTAACTAGGTGCTCACTGTTATTAAAAGATGAAACCAATGGAGGAGCAGAATCTTCTTATTAGAAGATGCAATCTGCAAGGGAGCGAGCTTAGAAAAATTCCTCACGGATGAGGAACAAACAGACAGATGTATATATAAAAAAAGTGTATAGCTACACAGCCATGCCAATGGTACTACTAACAGAATTTATGCATTGGTTGAATCAAAAGGAATGCTGCTGCATATTCATTCATTCATAGAAGAAACTGAACATCCGAAAAGGAATGCTCGAGATATAGTCATAGTTGAACCACCCGCATACATACATAGAAAGTGAACCAAAACTCGTGGTGTGTATTCATCATATATATATATATAGATGTAGAATTGCTGCAACTGAACCAATTGCAAAGCCATAGATACCAAAACAGTAGTGGCATATTCATCGCATCAAACCACGGCCTAACCCTAGCACTTTCTAACAAAAAAATTCTAGTCTAACATTTTCTCTAACATTGCCCTCTAACAAATTCTAGTCTAACATTTTCTAACACATTGTTCTCTAACCTTTTCGAGTTTAAAATTCATCTAACAAGAATTATAAAAAAAATACTCACCGGAGGCGGGTCCTGGCCGGGGCAGCGGGAGACGGGGTCGGCCTGCTCCTCCCCACGCGCGGTAGAGGGAGGCCGGGGGGGCCGTGCCGGCTGCCGGGTGGGGCGGGAGGAGGAGGCCGGGGCGGCGGGGTAGCGGGGCGCCGGGGCGCCTAGGATCCGGGGCCGCCGGGGCGGCGGGCGGCTGGTGGTGAGGCGGTGGGGCGGCGGCAGCGGCCGGGCGCCGGGTGGTGGGGTGGCGGGTGGTGGGGCGGCGGCGGGTGGTGAGGGCGGCGGGGTCGTGGTGGTCGTCGGGGAGAGAGAGGCAGAGAAAGAGATAGAGAGAGGGGGAGGGGTGGGGGCGGCCGTTAGTTAAGTCAAATGTTTGCTGTCCGCCGATGAATACCGTCGGCTTAAAGACACTTTGCCGTCCGCTAGCAGACGGCAAAATGTATTCCATTTGACCTAACCAACTACTCGGTCCAGTGGGGCCCAGCTGATCTCTTTGCCGTCTGCCTTTTGTCTCTTTGCCGTCCGCTAACAGACGGCAATGAATGCACTGACGGCAAAAAAAATCTTTGCCATGAGTCCTTTCTTTGCCGTCCGCTTTGTGGAAGCAGACGGCAAAGACCTACTTTGCCGTCCGCTAGCAGACGGCAAAGAATGGACAGACGGCAAATTCTCTGATTCCAGTAGTGGACCCTCGAAACTCGGACGGTCACTCGGACAACCCTTCGGGAGGACCCTCGAAACTCGGACGGTCACTCGGACAGCCCTTCGGGAGGACACTTGCATAGCCCCTCGGGCAAAAAGATCGAACCTACGACCTCTCTACGGGGTTGCACACATACGGTGTCATCTATCCGGCAGGGCTTCGCCGTCCAGAACTAGTTCCCATCGGAACCCAGACAGCCTTTTGGCTCTACGAAACTATTTCGCGGGGAGGGAGAGAAGAAGCCAGATCATTGCAATGACATGTGTATGTGAGAAAGAGTGAGTGTGGAGAGTGCCTCTCCACCTCTATTTATAGGAAAACCCAAGGGGTAGGGTGGCTCCCAAAATACCAAAATGCCCTCAGATATTTTCACACTATTCATAATAGTGTTTCCACTATTCATAATAGTGTTTCCACTACTCATGAGATATTTTCCCAATAGTGTTTTGACTATTCATAATAGTGTTTCCACTATTCGTGAGATATTTTCTCCCAATAGTGTTTCCACTATCCATAACACTATTCACAAAATATTTTCCGCGACCGTTAAATCTGAAAATATTTCTGTAGGTCTTAGAACATTTCCAGTACCCACTAAAATAATTTTGGACGCGTTCCGAAACAATTCCGGATTAGTGATTTTCATCTGCGAAAAGCAACCAAAGCGGTTCCGGCAGCTCCGAAACATTTCCGGTTTTTTCTCCGGAAAAATCCCAGAAGTTTCCAGAACAATTCTGGCACCCTCCAAGAATTTCCAGGCGTGTGCCGAAACCAATTTGACCTAATGGTATACCCTGAAACAACTTTTCAGTTTTACCGAAACTATTCCGGTGTTCTCTCTCCGGAACTTTTCCGTTGTCTCCAAAACTTTTCCGGTGACTTTCTCTCAGACTCCTTATCTAGAATTCAGCAGATAGATGACCCTTAAGCGTGTGACCCTATAGGTTCGGTGAGGTATAGACATGACCGGAACACTTTCCGATCAATGATCAACATCGGAGCCGTGGACACCCATATTGACCCGACACCCATATTGACCCCTATACCCACACGAATAATATTCGAGTGAACCTCCAGTTGCCGTGTGCTATTCTTGTTGCTTCGCGATATGTTACAAACACCCGAGGTGAGATTTATCGGCATCCCCGTGGATCAACACTTGTCCATAATGCCAGTTACCTCGTTACTGTGTTTGTTCTCTTTTCTCGTTCCCGTGTTTCGGCATCCCTATGATCAAATCACAATGTGTCTGGCCAGACGATGGTGGATACCGTAACACCGAGAGGGCCCAGAGATATCTCTCCATCGTCGGAGGAGCATATCCCAATCTTGAGCTATCAAGTCCCTTGACATACTTTTCCATGAACCCGTAAGCTGCCGTAATAGCCACCCATTTACGGATGACGTTTAACAAACCCCAAAGTTTATGAAGCAAGCATGAAGAAAACCCGACACTCTCATGGTCTAAGGAATTATGCAAACGTTAACTTTCTCTGTGTTATTAACCATTAACATGTGACGAAGATATCTCATAGCATAACATCAATTCGGGTCGATTCAACCACAAGTGTTCTTCTAACATTGTGTCCCCAAAGTTGCCGGCATAGTCATGCCCATGATCAGGAAAACAGAACCATCATGCAACACTTGAGCTAGTCTTAGAGGCCAGACTAGGAATACATTTTACCGTTTATTATTCCACACGTGCATATGAGTCTTCCTCCGAGCCTCGTGGTTATTGCAGACTCGAGAACCATAGCAGTTATAGCACGGAATATAAACATAATTATGAACATGGAGATAAATAATAACATTTATTATTGCCTCTAGGGCATATCTCCTACACATTAGTCATAAAGAACTCACATACTTATTGCGAAAGTTAATTAGCCCTCGAAGCAAAGTACTACTACGCATGCCCCTAGGGGGATAGATTGGTAGGACAAGTCCATCGCTCATCCCCGACCGCCACTCATAAGGTAGACAATCAAGAATAAATCATGCTCCAACTTCTTAGCATAACGACAGATCATACGTGCATGCTTCGGGAATCACAAACCTTAACACCAATATTCTTACTAAACCACAATTAACTACTAGCACCTCCCACATATTACCATCTTATTATCGCAAAACTATTGCAAGGAATCAAACTTATCATATTCAGTGATCTACATGAAAGTTTTTATTATATCCCTCTTGAATACCTATCATATCAGGACCAAATTCATAACCCATGCATATTACCATTGCTATTCATTAGACTCTCAAAAAGATATAAGTGAAGCATCAGAGTGCAAATATTTCTTTAAAATATAACCACCGCCGTGCTCTAAAAGATATAAGTGAAGCACTAGAGCAACTGCCTAGCTCAAAAGATATAAGTGAAGCACATAGAGTATTCTAACAAATCACGAATAATGTGTGTCCCTCTCAAAAAGGTGTGTTCAGCAAAGATGATTGTGACAAACTAAAAAGCAAACAAAAGCATACAAACTAGATCACAAGACGCTCCAAGTAAAACACATATCATGTGATGAATAAAAATATAGCTCCAAGTGAGTTACCGATAGGTTGTAGACGAAAGAGGGGATGCCTTCCGGGGCATCCCCAAGCTTAGATGCTTGAGTCTTCCTTGAATATTACCTTGGGGTGCCTTGGGCATCCCCAAGCTTAGGCTCTTGCCGCTCCTTATTCCTTTATTCATCGTAGTCTCACCCAAAACTTGAAAACTTCAGCACACAAAACTCAACAGAAACCTCGTGAGATCCGTTAGTATAACAAACAAATCTTAAACTTTAGGTACTATTGTAAATTGATTCATATTTAATATTGTCATAATGCTACTGTACTCCAACTTCTCCATGACTCATACCCCCAGATACGATCCATAGATTCATCAAAATAAGCAAACTATGCAACAAAAACAGAATCTGTCTAAAACAGAACAGTCTGTAAAGATCTATTTAAAATCCATACTTATGTAACTCCAAATATTCTGAAAAATTAGGACAACGTAAAAAATCCATATACCAATACTGTGTAAAAATTTCAGATTTTTCTAACTCTCCAGTACAGAATTAAAATTCCAGCAGTGGACACAAAAATTTCTGTTTTCCAAACAACATCAATTATACTATCATCAACATCATGCCAAAGGCATTACTTGGCATAAACACTAATTAAAAGATAAAAACACAATCATAACAGAGGCTATAAACTTGCAAGTTTTATTGGGAGGAGTCCTATCAATGCTTTTAGCGGAGGAAAAAGCGGAACCTAAGTTATTGATAATCTCTTCTAACTTATCAATTCTAGCGGGACTTTGTTCTATCCTTTCGTTAATTATTGGTTCTTTTTTTTTAAGTTTTCAAAGCAATTCCCACCTTAGAACCAAATTGAGTGATATGATTATGGACCTTTTTATCTAAATTTTCCAAATGTTCAATAGTAGGCATCTTATTTTCAATAGCTTCTAACCTTTGCATAACATGCTCCAAAGTCAATGCCGTTTCATTAATAATGATAGGGGGTGAACCCACTAAATTTCCCATAGCATTGAAGGCATCCAAAGTGGGACACATCAAGAAATTTCCTCCGGTAATAGTGTCAAGCACAAATCTATACCAAGTAGTAATTCCCACATAAAAATTTCGAAGAAGAACGGTTGTGGATTGCTTACGAGTTGATCCATTTTGAGCATCGCAAATCCTATACCAAGCATCTTTTAAATTTTCTCCTCCCATTTGTTTAAAATTAAGCACTTCATTTTCAAGAGTGATAGTAACAAGCGAAGAACTAGCCATGATGAAGCAAACAAGTAAATAAAAATATTTTTGTGTTTTTGTAAAAAAAAATTAGAAGTGGGGGAGATGAAAACGAGAGACAAATGCAAATAAAAAGGCAAATAAAATAAATGCAAGTGAATGATAGTTTGTGCGAAGGTACTTGGTAATTTTGATGATGTCTCCCCGGCAACGGCGCCAGAAATTCTTCCTGCTACTTGTAGACTGCGTTGGTATTTCCCCGAAGAGGAGAGGATGATGCAGTATAGTAGAGATAAGTATTTCACTCAGTTAAGAACCAAGGTTATCAATCCAGTAGGAGAACCAAGCAAAATTCCATTAAGCGCACCTGCACACACAAAAGCAAACACTTGCACCCAACGCAAATAAGAGGGTTGTCAATCCTCTTAGCGGTTATTTGCAAGGATTAATTCTGATAGTGGTAGATAGATAAACTAAAATACTAAATAAAATAAAAGTAACTAAATTGCAGCAAGGTATTTTTAGGTTTTTTTATATATGATAAAGTAGACCCGGGGGCCATAGTTTTCACTAGAGGTTTCTCTCTCGAACACATAGCATACGATGGGTAAACAAATTACTGTTGGGCAATTGATAGAAAAGCAAATAATTATGACGGATTCATGGCAATGATCATGTATATAGGCATCACGTCCGAGACAAGTAGACCGACTCCTGCCTGCATCTACTACTATTACTCCACCCATCGACTGCTATCCAGCATGCATCTAGGGTATTAAGTATGAAACAGAGTAACGCCTTAAGCAAGATGACATGATGTAGACAAAGTAAACTCAAGCAATATGATTAAACCCCATCTTTTTATCCTTAATGGCAACAATACAAATACGTGTCATGTCCCTTTCTGTCACTGGGATTGAGCACCGCAAGATTGAACCCATCACAAAGCACATCTCCCATTACAAGATAAATCAATCTAGTAGGCCAAACCAAATCGATAGATCGGAGAGAAATACAAAGCTATAATAATCATGCATAAAAGAGTTTAGAGAAGACTCAAATATTTCTCATGAATAATCTGATCATAAACTCACAATTCATCGGATCCCAACAAACACACCGCAAAAGAAGATTACATCAGATAGAACTCCAAGAACATCGAGGAGAACATGGTATTGAAGATCAAAGAGAGAAAAGAAGCCATCTAGCTACTAGCTATGGACCCGTAGGTCTGTGGTAAACTACTCACACATCATCGGAAGGGCAGCAAGGTTGATGTAGAAGCCCTCCGTGATCGATTCCCCCTCCGGCAGAGTACCAGAAAAGGCCTCCAGATGGGATCGCGGAAGAACAAAGGCTTGCGGCGTCGTAAAAGTTATTCGGGGTGGCTCCCTGTTGGTTTCCCAATATTTGAGAATTTATAGATATGGAATTAGGTCAAACGGAGTCACGAGGGCCCCACAAGGCAACACGGCGCGCCCCCCTGGGCTGCACCCTGTTGCCTTGTGAAGCCTTCGTGAGGCTTCTGGCCTCCTCCCGAAGCTTCCAAGGTCTCTTTTGTCCAGAAAAAAATCTCCAAAAAGTTTCGTGGCATTTGGACTTCGTTTGGTACTGATTTCCTGAAAACCCAAAAACAAGCAGAAAACATCAACTGGCACTGGGCACTAGGTTAATAGGTTAGTCCCAAAAAATGATATATAATTGCATATAAAAACATCCAAGATTGATACTATAATAGCATGAAATAATAAAAAATTATAGATACATTGGAGACGTATCACCATGCCAAAGCAAATGGGAGAAGGAGAAAAAATAAAATCTTCTCTTTGGAACTCGAAGAGGGTGTGATAGAACGGGAGGAAAATATCTTATTAAATACATCACAGACTTTTATAAAAAACTTTTTGGGCAGGCTGAGGCCTCTAATGTTAATCTAAACATACAAAATGCCCCTGGTATATCTGAGGAAGAGGCCAAAAGACTTGTAGAACCATTCACCATGGAAGAACTCCATGATGTGGTGTTTAACATGGAAAAAAAATAAAAGTCCTATTCCTGATGGACTTCCTGCTGATTTTTACCAGCATTTCTGGGACCTGGTAAAGTGGGATCTCATGAAATTACTGGAGGAATTCCGCTCAGGGCGTTTGGACATCTCCAGACTGAATTATGGCATTATTACTTTAATCCCTAAAGTGAGTGATGTTAAACAAATTCAAAAATTCAGACCCATCTGTTTGCTCAATGTGACTTTCAAAATTATAACTAAAGTCTTGATGAACAAGCTAGGTAGACTGATCAAACCAATCATTTCCCCCACTTAGACTGCATTCATCAAGGGGAGATACATCATGGAGGGTGTGGTTGTGCTTCATGAAGCCCTCAACACTATCCACCACAAAAAAAGGAGTGCTTTACTCTTTAAAGTGGATTTTGAGAAGGCTTATGATAAAATCAAATGGCCTTTTGTTTATAAAATGCTTAAACTGAAAAAATTCCCTGACAAATGGTGTGACTTAGTTATGCACACCATGGTTGGGGGTCATGTTGGGATTAAAGTAAATGACAACATAGGCCCTTATTTCAAAACTTACAAGGGATTGAGGTAGGGGGATGCCCTGTCCCCTCTCTTGTTTGACCTTGCTGCAGACGCTTTAGCCATTATTCTGAACAAAGCTAAAGAAAATGGGTATGTAAAAGGAGTCATAGATGAATATGGCAATAATGGAGTGAATATGTTACAATATGCTGATGATACAATATTTCTATTAAAAGATGATGAAGAAAGTGCAAAAAGTTTAAAGTTCATACTCTGTGCTTTTGAGCAAATGTCAGGTCTGAAAATTAACTTTCATAAGAGTGAAAATTTCCTTTTTGGGGAAGCAGTATCAAAAGCACACATATACCAGGAGATTTTTACATGTGAGTTGGGGAAAATGCCACTCAAGTATCTAGGTTTGCCTGTGTCAGATATTAGACTCAGAAACAAATTCTGGAAAAGTGTGGCTGAAAAAATTGAGAAAAGATGTGCCTGCTGGCAAGGGAGACTGCTTAACATGGCTGGTAGGGTAACCCTGTTCCAGTCTTGTCTTACCAATATCCCTATGTTCATGATGTCCTTTTATCCCCTACCTGCTGGAATTCGAAAAAAGGTTGATTTCTTCAGGGCTAGGCTGGTCTGGTAGGAAGATGAGGATAAGAAGAAATGTCACCTTGTTAATTGGAAAACATGTTGTCTTCCAAAAAGCCAGGGTGGTCTGGGACTTCTAAATCTGGACCTCATGAACAAAAGTCTCCTGGCCAAGTGGCTCTGGAAGTTGGAGACCGAGGAAGGGCTGTGGATAGATATTTTGCTTAACAAATATGTTAAAGGCAAATGCTTAGCTGGTATTAGGAAAAAAAGTGGGGATTCCCAATTTTGGACTAGCCTCCTGAATGTTAAATATCTATATTATCTACATGTGAAGAAGAAATTGGGGGATGGGAGAAACACCAGGTTCTGGGAGGACTGGTGGATAGGGTCAAAACTATTGAAAGAAGCTTATCCCATGCTTTACAATATTAGCTTTGATCATGAGATCTCTGTGGCAGAGGCTATAGATAAAGGATGGGATAATTTCTCATTTAGAAGAAATCTTCTTGGAGACACTGCTGAGCTGTGGTCCAGCCTAAAAACCAAATGTGAGGAGGTTAGGATGTATGGGGGAAAAGATCAACCCCAATGGATGCTATGAAAAGACAGAAAATTCTCTGTCAAATCTCTTTACCTCTTTTTAATCACAATGGATACTGGGTTCCCACATAAATTCTTGTGGAAAACCAAAATTCCTGCTAAAATAAAAATGTTTGTATGGCTGATAGTTAGAAACAGTATCCTAACCAAAGATAATCTGCTCAAGAGGGGGTGGAAGGGTAGAAAAGAGTGTGTATACTATGGTCAAGATGAGACCATTGATCACTTGTTCTTTGGATGTTCTGCAGCTAGACTCATTTGGAGCCTGGTGAGATGTGCTTTTGATTTAAGATCAACCCCAGGTTCCCTGAGTGACTGTTTGAATGTTTGGTTAAAAACATGACAAAAACATGACAAAAAACTTATGTTTGTTGGGATTTCGGCTCTTTTTTGGGTCATTTGGAAATGTAGAAACGACATTATTTTCAGAGCAAAGAAAATTCATGATCCCATGATTCTTGTGAGACTGATGTGTGATTGGATTTGTGATTGGTCTATTTTGTAGAAAAAAGAACCCGATCAAAAATTACTAATGCTGGGGGCAAAACTGGTCGAGCAGGTTGCAAGTGAGATCTACCGTGCGTCACAGGGATGGAGACCAGGAATCCAAAGACTGGGATGCTGAAGACGATGGGCTCTTGATCCCGGCCTATTTCGAAGATGGGGATCCCTTCCCAATTTGCTTTCCTTTTTTCGCTCTCAGCGGATGTAAAACGTTTCGTCTACTTCTGAACTGTCTTAGCGTTCCTTTTGCTGATGTGTAGCTGAGGGAAGGGTGTGTAGCCCTACCTCGATCGGGGATGATGATGTTGGTAGTTTGTTATTAGGTATCAACTGGACTACTCTTGTTTCCTTGTTTGGTTTCGTTAATGAAATCGGAGGGGAAACCCTCTTTTGATAAATAAAAATGTCCCGCGGTGGTAACGAGAGCTGCCACGGATCACATCGGCATAAGGATATCGATGATATCGGCCGCAAACCCAGCCATGCACAGCACCACTCCAATCCGATCGGCCAATTTTGTAAGTTAATGACCACCACCAAACTCATGAGCTATTTATAGGCAACAAAAGGGAAGCGACGGTGCGCGTGCGTGACGACCGCGAGGAGGCAGGGAGGAGGGACGACGAGCGAGACGATCGATGGCGACGACGACTACCGTGCGCGTGGCGGCGGACGCGACGGTGTGCATGCTGCTGCTGCTTCTCGCCTCGACAACGACGGCGACAGCGACGGTGCGTCTCCAGCGCCGGGACCTGGCGGAAGAGGACATGAGCCCGCCGGCGGCGAGCCCGAGTGCCGACAGCGCCCCGGCCGAGAAGAACCCCCCGCGTGGCCACCTCGGCTTCCGCGTCGTACAAGGCCTCATCGAGAAGTACGCATGCATTGCGCGCTCTGTACGTAATTATGTACCCTGATCAGGCGGCGGGAACAGATAATCGATCGTTGTTTTTGATTTGATTTTGCAGGGCTACCGGCAAGAGCGCCCGTCTGGACCTGGAGCAAGAGGAGAAAGTTCTTTAGCCATTTTCGTTTCGCTTTGTCAACAAGGAGCAAGCGGTGGATTATTGCAGCCGTCAACTTGCTACGCTAGCCGTTTGCTATTAACAAGAAGATGCGATCGCGCACTGTCTACATGCTGTGTGACTGAATATCGTAATGTACTTCTGCCAAATGATAAAGATTTAGAGCATGATTGGTTTGATGTCAAAATTGGCATGCCAACATTTGGCAAATGCCAAATATTGGCTATTGCTTGGTTGGTTACCATGTTTACTTGCCAACCTCACAAGAAGTTGCCAATTTTTGGCAACTTTTGATATTGCCAATTGTTGGCTTGCCAAGTATTCCCAATTAGATAGTCTCTGGTGTAAGCGCCCCTGCAAAGAATATGTTGTTTTCCTGTTGTTCACAATATTCTCAATTCGCAAAGAGTGTTTTTCCCCATTGCCAACCTGTTTAGAACAAATAGAGAAAACACTCCTATAATGTAAGTCGTCTGATTTCTAAATTTGGGTAAGTCGATTTTCTGACCGTTGATTTTTTTTTGTCTAGATTCGTGTTGTTTTTTCCTTGTGTTGTTTCATGGCTTCAGATTGAGGATGAAGGCCAAAACTGGAGGGCGGCTGGGCTATTACGGGCGGTTAGGGTAGATCGGGTAGATAGTGGTGAGTAGTCCACATGCGGTAAATTGACATTTTATGCCGTGGATGAGTTGTAACTAACTTTCCGCCCTCTTGGCGTCTTCTATCTACGATCTCGATGCGTCAACTTGACGTATCATTGAAAAAAAAGGCTTCTTAGGCTACTTTATGACTTGTCCCTGTTTGAGATTAGTCGTTTTTTTCTTTGGCTGAATTTTTGACCTGCCCATGTTTAGGGGAAGCGATTTTCCTATTCGTCTTGAAGCCCGTCACACATTGCCTATTTTTTGTTTGTATGTTTTTTGTTTTTGCTTTTTTGTAGGTTTTTTTTTCATGGGTATTTTTGGCATGTTGGATGAGTGGAAATGTACACATGCAAGTACTATATACTATGTGTTTAAATCACACTAGAGTGTAAAAATTGAACTAATATATGCTTATTTTTGCGTATCAAAAATGTGCAATTTTAGTGCAAACTTGTGTGAATTTTTTTAATTTTTTTAGTTCCCATTCTTTTGAAAGGGTACCAATGCCACTAATTTATTCTTTCTTACAAAACTTCATTAATTTTGTTTTGTTTTGTTTTTATTTCTTTTTCTGTTTTAAGGGTAATACCAATGCCACTAATCCGTTCATTCTTAGAAAAAAAATTCTTTTGGGAAATTCCATTATTACATTCTTATTCTTGCATATTACAAAAAACAATTTATGAGTACATTATATGCAAATTTTCTTATTTCCTTATTTTTCATTTTCTTTGTTCTTAAAGGGTAATACCAATGTCACTTATTCATTCTTCCATTGAAAACTTAATTATTTTAATTATTATTTTTGTTTCACTTTATTTTTTCTTGAAGAGTAATACCAATTTCACCAATTCATTCCTTTCATACAAATATTTATTTTTCCAAATTCCACAATTATATGGTTGTCCTTTCCGATAACAAAAAAGTGCAATTTTTGTGTAAATCGTGTGCAAAATTTGTCATTATTTACTTTTAAATCATTTTTCTTAAAGGGTAATACCAATGGCAGTAATTTATTCTTCATTAGGAAACTTCATTATTTTGAATTTATTTTATTTTATATTTTATGTTATTCCTTTCTTTTAGGGGCAATACCAATGCCACTAATTCATTACTTCTTACAAAACTTCATTTTGTGAAAATTTCACTATTGTATGTGTATTCTTGCATATTATAAAAAAACACTATTTCTGTGTAAATTGTGTGCAAATTTTGTCGTTATTTGTTTTATATTTATCTTTTGAGAGGGAAATACCAATGATGCTTATTCATTCTTTTCTTAGGAAACCTCATTTTTTTGTTTTAGTTTAAGTTATTATTTAAATTTATTTCTTATTTAAGGGTAATACCAATGTCACTAATTCATTCCTTCTTAAGAAAGTTCCTTTTTTGGCAAAATTCCACTATTATATGCTTTCTTGCATATTTTTAAAAAGTGCAATTTTTGTGTATATAGTGTGCAAAAAATTTCATTGTTTGTTTTGAATATTTTAGTTTCTTTGTTCTTAAAGGGTAATACCAATGCGGAAAATGCCAATGGAGGCTGAGCTACACGGAACTCGGTATTCTAAAAAAATACAAAATTCATATTTCAAAATTTCAAAAAAATCAAAAGAAAATCCATGGAAACTTATACGTTTTCCGCACGAACGTGTGAAAAATCGTTTGAATTTTTTATGATTTGTAAGTTGTACAAAAAGCAAATTTCCGGTTCAACAACAAAAAAATCGGCCCATTTGAGAAATATGATTTGTCTTTTTTCTGTACGCCACGTGTGAAAGTATATGGTTATGAGTTTTCGCACGTACGTAATACACATGTGTGAGTGTTCAAAAAAAAATTCAAATTTTTTCACACTGCAGAAGTTTGTTTTTTCAAAATGAGCACCCTGGAGCTCGGCCTCCAAAAGCCCACACCCAATACCATTGCCACTAATCCAGTCTTACATAGAAAACCTTTTTTTATTTATTTTTAGTTTTTATTTTAGTTTCTTTTTTCTTAAAGGGTAATACCAAAACTTCTAATTCATTCTTTCTTAGAAAACTTTATTATTTTGATTCTGTTTTAGTTTTTTATTATTATTTTTAATGTAATTGTAATCCCACTAATTCATTTCTTCTTAGGAAACTTCTTTTTGTGTGTGTGAAAATTACACTATTATATGCTTGTTCTTGCATATTACTATGTATAAGGAAGCGTAATTTCTGTGTAAATTGGGTGCATATTTTGTAATTATTTGTTTGAATATTTTTCATTTTCTTCTTCTTAAATGGTAATATCAATCTCACTAATTCATTATTTCTTAAAAAAATCATTATTTTGATTTAGTTTTAGATTTTTTATTTTCTTTCTTCTTAAAGGGTAACACCAAAGCCGCTAATTCATTCTTTCCTAAACACTTTATTATTTTGATTTTGTTTTAGTTTTTATTTCATTTTATTTTTTAATGATAATACCAATGTCACAAATTCATTCCTTCTTAGTAAACTTCCTTTTGTTGTGAAATTTCTCTATTATATGTTTATTCTTGCATATTATAAAAGCACAATTTCTGTGTAAATTGCGTTTTAGTTTTTATTTCATTATTTTATTTTTTTATACTTTTCTTTTTATAGGTAATACCAATGCCACTAATTCATTCTTTTTTAGGAACTTCGTGTTTTTCTTTAAACTTTTTATTCGTTCATTTTTTAAAGGTGACGCCACCACAAGTATTAGAGTTTTGCACGACTGACCCTTTTTCCTTGGTTGGTTATCGGGTTAACAACATACAAAAATAAAAACTATGGCAGTTATAAAATATTGGTATTCTAAGGATACTTAGAAAATATATTTTGCCATCAAACCGGGCCTTAGTTATATATGATAGGGGGGTTGGGTTGGGGAGCGGCGTTTTGGCTCCCGGGAGCACATGCTCCCGGGTGAACAGTACCCTGAAAAAAAATAGAAAATGTTTTCAAAAAATTCTGAAAAAATTTGTAGATGATCGTGTTGGTGTCGCAAGCATGCTTGACAATTTCCATGTGGAACGGAGCAGCGGTGTTTTGTCGGTGAAAAAAATAAATTTGGGTTGTCATTTTGTGGTGACATTTTGTCTTCGATTTGTTTTGTTTTTTTGCGCAGGCCAAAATGCTTAACCTTTTTGCCTCAAAATTTACATGTAGCATTTGTATGTGACAAAGATCACCAAAAAATATTGTCCCAATTTTTTTGACATTTGAAAAAAAAATTTGGCCCCGGGAGCATGTGCTCCCGGGAGCCAAATTGAATTTCCGGGTTGTGTGGTTGGAAGAAAGCCACGTCTCACCGTAAAGATGATCGGCAGCAAGTCCTTAGAGAAGCACTCCCGATAGTGATGTTTTTGACCAATGAGACACAAACCGCTTGCACGAGGTTGGATAGCGCGTGTGGTTGCGTATGCAGGTAGCTAGCCGGCCAACATGCCAAGCTAGTTCATGTGCCGATGTGCCTCTAGAAACAACTATACAGGGGCATGACTGTGTAGGAGTTACTATGTGCATATGTGATAGATGATAAATCATCGTGTAGGAACACATGCTTGGCTGAAACGAGTTTTTGACCAATGAGACGGAAACCGCTTGCACGAGGGTGGATAGCGCGTGTGCTCGCGTATGCAGGTAGCTAGCCAGCCAACATGCCAAGCTAGCTCATGTGCCGATGTGCCTCTGAAAATTACATCGAGATTCTAATATCACTGAACGATCACTACTATCGCCAGAACGAGCCGGCGACGCGCCGCTGTCGCCTCTCCTCTACCAGAGCCGGCTTGACCTTGTCAATGACTGTCAGGAAGTCTCCGCGCACGTGCCCCTAAGGACCAGCGGCCTGGAGTCGTAGTCGCCGCCGTTGAACCCTTGCATGGATCTGAAGCACCTGACACCAAATCTCGCCACATGACGAGAAACCTAACCTCACCTTCTCAAGGAGACGGCAGGAATCTACGCCGGAGCTCCGTCAATTGCGTCCAGACGGACGAACTCGAGGAGGATCAGAGCTCGAAAGACAAACATGAAGAAGAAGCGCCGCCATCTGTTCGAGCGACACACCTATGAGGACTAAAAAACCACCTAAACTACTAACCGGAGCGAAGGCACCGGAATTCCCCTCCCTGCCACCGGCCGTCGGAGCGGCTGACAGAGGGGAGGCGAATCCACGGGCTCGCTGATGAAGTCTGGATGGGAGAGCTTGCCCTAGCCGCCTAGCATTAGGGGAGGAAAATGAGAGAATTTGTTAATTATGAGTTTGGGGTCAACCGACTAACATAAAATTTATTTTGGGTGGATTGACATGTAGCCGGTCCCTACAGAAAAGCACATCACTAATGTTCATAAAAATCCACAGAAAAACGGAAATCTCCATGTTTCTTCTTCACATCAACCATTTCTTTTTTTTCAATTTTTTTTCCTCAACATGGAGTGCCAAGGGCCAGTTCGTTAGAAAGCTGTTTGGCTTGGTTAGGGCATCTCCACCGCCGACCCTCAAACCACCCGCATACGTCCGGACCATGCGGAAGCCATCCAACGCGGGCCTGTATCGGTCCGCAGGGTGGTCCAAACGCACTTTCTCCCGCAAAGTGGAGGCAAAGTGGGGGGGGGGGGGGGGGGTTGCGGGAGTCCGGACAGAAGCCACGTTCGACTCCGACACCCCAGGCCCACTAAATCCGCCCTCCCGGTCCAATTTTCTTCCACTCCGCCACTTCTCCCCTTTGCTTTGCATCCGCAACCTCCACCTCCGCCGCCGGCGCTGTACCTCTCCGGCCGCCACACAGGCATTGCCGGACGTTCGCAACCAGCACCGACACGCCCGCTCGCCGTTTACGACGGCGCTGTCCACCCTGGAGCCGTTTGTACCCAGGTAAACTCCGCCACCCTGTCGACAACCTCCATGGCGGCCACCATGCCCGGCAGGTGTTCGGTCAAATGCCATTTAGCTTATTTTCGGACGCCATGTCGTTTTTTCATAGTAAGAAGGATGGCGGGGTACTCGACCATGGAGGATGAGTTGTTGTGGGATGCGTGGTGGACCGTATCAGCGGATTTCGTAGGCAGGAGCAGAGGGGGGGGCTTCTGGCAGCAAGTGCATGAATCGTTTTACGCACGAAAGCACATTGCGCCCTATGACATGCACATCATCCATGATCGCAATATGAGGTCGTTATCGTATCAATGATACACCATCTAGACCATCGTCACCAAGTTTTGTCACGTAGTTGCTCAGCTGGAGGCAAGATGACCATTGCACGCGGCAGAGGAGGAGATCGTAAGTTTTGCTTCTTCTTGCTCAACTTGTTGATTGAATCATTTATTCACTCAATGTTGCTCTACACATTGTGTAGCCCGTACGCGCTGCCGTGATGTACCACAAGACAGAGGGACGACCATTTATGTACATACACTGTTGGATGAAGCTGAAGAGGCAGTATGTGCGGGACGACATGATCCGTTGAAAAACTTGTTGGACATCGAATTTGAGACATTGTTGTACTACACTTATTTGCATGCTATGTATGGATGATTTGTGCTATTTCCTTTTCATTTGATGAATACCAGCCGGTTTGCATGAATTTCGTCCGCTAAGTCAAAACCCGGCTTGAAATGTATGCGGGCAGCGTTGTATGACGGCCTCCCGCATCCGTATCCGCGGACGGATGTGGGAGGAAATTTGCGGGTCGCCGTTGGATATGCCCTTATCATCTTTTTTGTTGTTGTCAAGAAGTCCTGCATCAAGCCACGCATGCATGCAGCCGTCAACTTCAGCCATTTGGTAATAATTAAGAAGATGATATCCTTGACAGGATTTTGTAATTAATGGTCGTTGACTTGCTAGTCATGAATGCCGCCGTCAACTGAAACTGTAACAATATTTTTTACCAAATTTTACAGGCTTTGGGGTTTTTACTCGGTGAATTTTTGAATGACCAAATCTTACAAAGGTTTTGCCCTAAAAGAAAGTCTTACAAAGATTTGGTAATAATTAAGACTAGTAGAATGCCCGTGCGTTGCCACGGGCCATGGATATATTTTTTTGTCGGTTGCATATATAAATAATGCATGTACAAATGTCGCATGTATAGAAATGATAGCCAGTAACAATGGAGAAGTAATTGAAATCCGCTTCACTTGCGATGTACGTTGACAATAAAATATAATAGAACAATGTGTACAGAGAGCAATGACCCAACTAATTATCAATTACAAACTACGATCTACTTGATGCATTTAAGATATTTTCATATAGTGTGAGGAATGATCTCTTCGTCTTCATCTACCTGGTATATTGTGAGTCACATCCCGATTTTAGTGAGCTATAAATGTAGGCTACCTATAGATCGCTTTGTTTGTATTTTCTCAAAAAATGACTTGTTAGGCTATGTGTCATTTATGTCACCACATAGCAGTTGCTCCTTTCTTGAAGTGAAAAAAAAGCAGCCACTCCTCTCACCCACTCACTGCACAACCTCCTCCTGCTCTTCCTCCATGGCCAGCAAGCCACCAGGTGTCTCCACATCTCATCTCCCCGCCATGACGTCGTCGCTGCCATCTCTCCCTCACACCTTCCTTCCACGCCATGGCGAAGCCCACATCCTCCTTTCCGCACCGCCTCCCCTACCTTCCATGGTGACATCCACCCGCTCCTCTCACCGTCATGGTGTCGTTCTGCAACGCCTGCCTCTAGTCAGGTGGTATGCTTTGACTGCGTGCTCTTCGGCGGGCATTCGTATCTTGACTCTACTCAATTGGTTTTTTGACTGGCTTCCCTTCTGCGGGCGTTCATCTCTCACCTCTCCTCAATTGTCAACTTTTGCCTTGCTGCCCTTTGGCTCGCATTACACTCTTCATTAATTTTATTTTGTCTAGCTGCTCTTCAATGTGCATTCATTTCCTCTCTCTTCTCGGGTGTTAGCCTATCTCGTCGTGCTTCATCATGGTTCCATCTTTGTTGATTTTTGTCTTGTGTAAGACTTGCATTGGAAGCAATATGTTTATCACCACTTGGTGTACCTTGAGGTGATGTAGGGTTTTCTGCATGGCCAAGACCAAGACCCAGATTTGAAGCAATATGCCCAACACAGGGTTAGACCGAATGAATCTGAATCAATATATAACCATACTCCATTGGGAAAAAAAATGTCATGTGAAAGGGTGATACCATTTGATGTTTCTACATGCTCTCTTGGCTCCAATTCTATGAGGGTACTGGTTGTGGAATGCCTTATATCTAATTTGGTGGATGGTTCACATATGGACATACCAGATCACAGTAGCGCACAAACTGGTAAGATTATTGCAAGCTCAGATACAAATTGTAATTATGTCTACACATTTTGATAGAAAATACCGTACTATTTTCTCCTTATAAGCAAATGTCCCATGGATAATGATTAACGACCTTTGAACCTTCTCATAACAAACAAAGAAAAATAGTTAGTTCCTGAAATGGTGGTAGCACTAACTATTTTTCTTTGTCCTTTCATAATAAACATAGAAAATACTTAGAAAGAATTTTATCAGTTACTTGTTAAATCAACAATGCATAGAGTGGAAACACCAGTCAAGTCATTCACATTACCAAATTAGGAAGTGGACAAAAAATAAATATACACATAAGGACATATCAAAGACTTGTATAAGTGGCTATGTGAAATATGCAAGTCATATGGGGTAATTTACAGCACCAATAGAAGCCAAGTTTTCAGAAGAAAGATGGATACCGATTGAAGCATGTACTGTTTTTAGGCTCCAGCCTTGTATCGTTGCTCTTCCGACCGCAGGTAATTTAGAGAGTTGAAGCTTTTCACCATGCTGGTTGAAGCTTTTTTCACCGCAGGTTGAAGCTTTTCCTAAGCCGGTTGAAGCTTTTTTCCACTGTTGAAGCTTTTTCCCCTGCCACCCAGCATCGCCGCGCACTGGTTGTATCATCTCCGGTCGTCGCTTACAACACTTGATATGGGGTGTCCCGATCTTCTCAGTAAGCGGCGGTGGTGATGATGATGGTGTAGGATAACTTGTATGTCGCCGATGAACTCTCCCTCGCTTGATCCCTGATGCCAATGCAAAAGGTCTCAACCCTTTGGATATTCACAACGTCACACACTTGCGCACGCAGCCGTCGACCACGAACGGTTAGAATTGCAATATACTAATTCCCAATGGAACAGCAGATCACACTTGACTTGCAGTATATAATCACCAGATCGATACGAATTGGTGATGAGGATTCAAGATGAATGCTTACAAGCAATCTCATGAACTAGGGTTTATCTTAAACGTGGTCTAACTCTGACTAACCCTAAGGAAGAGTATTTATATCCTAAGATAGGTTGAGGGGGTACACGGGCCGTCAGCCCAAAAAGTCTGCGCGCAGGCAGCACGGTAGTACTGCTTGAGCATGCGGTACTACCGCTCCAAGCGGTACTACCGCTTAAGTTCCGCTCTACTACCGGTTAGCTCGAAAAGATACCAGTAGTTTTTACGGTAGTAGGGGCGGTAGTACCGCCTCAAGCGGTACTACCGCTGGGGTGGGGCGGTACTACCGCCCTGGGAGTTGCAGAAGCCTCCTCCCAGCTCAGCTGCATTGCCTCCTTGCTCTCCTTCTTGCCCCAAGTTGCTCCTTGCGCCATGCCTTCCTCTCCAATGTACCTAATGACACATACACACAAGGATTTAGGCAGTATAAAGCTCTCATCAAAATAATTGGCATTATCAACTAAGAGAGAATTCACCTGTTGTTCATCATTGGCTAGGCTTAATATTTCCTTCCAGCTGAGACAATTAGAATCATCGTATTCATAGAATATATCCTCATCATCCTCCCTTTCTTCAAGAAAAGCCGTCCTCGGCTTTGGGTAAGCTGAAAATGGCAGAAACAAAAAGAACAACGTGTACGCATAATATATGTATAGATAACGTGTTGTATCATTTTTGTTGTCATGAAAAAGATGCCCAGTATGCAATATGCAACTTAAATTGCAAGTATAAGTGAAGTTCATATAGTCATGACCAGAATGAGGAACACACATGTACAATGTCTTATTGTTTAGTATTAAGTCCAAAGTCCTCACAGAAGATCGATGATCAAATGTGCTATAAGCAAGGTCAAACCAGTCCAAAATATGCAAAGGTACATATATTGGATACCATGCTTCAACTGTGCCACGCTGATATATAGAACAAACGTAGGTATGTTCTTCAAAAGCAACCTGGATATCACAAGAAACAACACTAGGAGTAGACATGATTACGTTAGGTGAAACCTGACTTGTCTCATTAACATGTACTCCCAAGATTGTGTGATCACGCAAATGCTCATTATTAACTATGGGAATAACAGGTGGACAGAGATTTTGACGTCTAACCTTCTGAAAATCCTTAAGTCGTGTATGTGCTAACCAAGTGTGCTTATTATGCCAAAAGAATACAGGATCGGTCTGAGCACTATCAAATTTAACCTTATGCTTATCACACCAAGGTTTTCCCAACAAAACGTGACAACAATTAAGTGTTCTAGGAAGGACATCACAGCGCATGCTAACAGTGTAGCCATAAATGGTGATAGGAACATAAGCACGATGAGTAATTGGAAATGCCTCATCATAAGCAGCTAACGTATATGGCACAAGTTTGGTATATTTACGCAACTGTAGCTTGTTAACAACATCAATACTGACCAAGTTTGTGAGAGAATAATTATCAAGGATCACTGCAGCAGGTCTACCTTCGATGTCTGCAGTAAAGTGGAACAAACCTGAATCAGGATGTACACCAAGATCTTCCTCCTCCCAGAATGCATCACTGCACAAAAACTGTAATGGTAATGGCTTGTCCTTGAGAGGATTCACCATTATTAGTACATAAAAAGTATAGCAGATGTATATGGTGTACTCTCACAACTCACTCAAAAACTGACAAGAAAAGGAAATCTTACCGTTCCAAAGTGAATAGCAATGCGTACCCGTTCGGATGGAAGACTAGTGCACAGATGTGATGAAGTGAATATCCGGGTATGAGAGCAATCACACGACAAACCAGGGTATATGGTGGAGCTTGGTTGGGATACCTAACAACACCAATTCACAAATCCTAGTGCTGATCGTGTGATACAAAAAGACCCACGGAAACTCACACGGTGGAGATAAATGGGGCAATTGCAACTCTGAAAATGAGCTCAAATTTGATGTATGTGTCGGAGGAATGCTCGTGTTGCAATGCACAGGGAGAGACGCTAGCAAAAAGCTCAAAAACAGGGCACAAGATTGCTCAATTCTACAAGTGCAAACAGCAAGATAATAAATACAGCACTGCAATAGATAGCAACAACTTCCGGCCACTTTTTCTCTCGTTTCTTTTTGTCTCTCTGTTTTTTTTTTTTTTTTTTTTTGATACGCCTTTTTTTTTTCTCTCTCTTTTTTTTTTTTTTTTCACAGCAGGTCACGTGAACAGTAACGTGAACAGTACCACGGGATTTTTTTTTCCCTTTTTTTTTTTTTTGAGACTTGAGCAACAAACAACAAATCTGATCTTGCCAATCGCAAAGATGCACTTACCAAAAACCTAGATGAGCAGCCCGTAGAGCATAAGGATATGCTAGTCTCAATAGGAAAGTGCTACGCAAAGGAAAGATTGGCTTGTCTATGGCTCACAAAAGGAAAGACTCGATTTAACTCGGATTGGAAAAAGGAAACCGGAAAGAAAACGCTAAAGGAAAATCCTAGACGCGATTCCGACGAACACAAGAATAAAAAGACGCCGACGAACACAAGAACAAAAAGACGCCGACGAACACAAGAACAAAAAGACGCGGATCAGAACAAAACCCTAGACACCGACTAGATGACACGGATGACAAAGTGACGCAAAAAGAAAGACACAACGACCAGCAACTAAAACTTGGAAACGATGCAATCTAGGCGATGGCAAAAACCCTAACCCTAATCTTTTTGTGAGGCTTTTTCTGGATAGGATGAAACACAGAACTAATCTACGGATGATTTGGTGGATGCTTACCGAGGAAACGCTGGATATCTGATACCAAGATGATATGGGGTGTCCCGATCTTCTCAGTAAGCGGCGGTGGTGATGATGATGGTGTAGGATAACTTGTATGTCGCCGATGAACTCTCCCTCGCTTGATCCCTGATGCCAATGCAAAAGGTCTCAACCCTTTGGATATTCACAACGTCACACACTTGCGCACGCAGCCGTCGACCACGAACGGTTAGAATTGCAATATACTAATTCCCAATGGAACAGCAGATCACACTTGACTTGCAGTATATAATCACCAGATCGATACGAATTGGTGATGAGGATTCAAGATGAATGCTTACAAGCAATCTCATGAACTAGGGTTTATCTTAAACGTGGTCTAACTCTGACTAACCCTAAGGAAGAGTATTTATATCCTAAGATAGGTTGAGGGGGTACACGGGCCGTCAGCCCAAAAAGTCTGCGCGCAGGCAGCACGGTAGTACTGCTTGAGCATGCGGTACTACCGCTCCAAGCGGTACTACCGCTTAAGTTCCGCTCTACTACCGGTTAGCTCGAAAAGATACCAGTAGTTTTTACGGTAGTAGGGGCGGTAGTACCGCCTCAAGCGGTACTACCGCTGGGGTGGGGCGGTACTACCGCCCTGGGAGTTGCAGAAGCCTCCTCCCAGCTCAGCTGCATTGCCTCCTTGCTCTCCTTCTTGCCCCAAGTTGCTCCTTGCGCCATGCCTTCCTCTCCAATGTACCTAATGACACATACACACAAGGATTTAGGCAGTATAAAGCTCTCATCAAAATAATTGGCATTATCAACTAAGAGAGAATTCACCTGTTGTTCATCATTGGCTAGGCTTAATATTTCCTTCCAGCTGAGACAATTAGAATCATCGTATTCATAGAATATATCCTCATCAACACTGTAGGTCGCCGGTTGAAGCTTTCATATGAGAGTATGGTCGTAGCTTTTTCAGTTCGTGGTGGTTCGGTTGAAACGTTTTTAAACTATGGTTGAAGCTTTCATATAAACTGTTGTAGCTCTTTAGTCGCACTATGGTCCAGTTGAAGCTTTATATACCGTCGTTTGAAGCTTTCAAATCAACGGTGGAAGCTTTTACGAGAACGGTGGAAGCTTTATATACCGTCGTTTGAAACTTCCAAATCAACGATGGGCGCTCGTGTCCCGCGCGACGCACGATCGAGACGATCGCAAGGCTCGCGTGCAACCGGCCCAATCTTTGACCGGCCACCCGGCCACAAACATTACCCAAAAAACTTTGGCGTACAAGAAAGCATTTCAGGGGGAGAACTGCAGCAAATTAAAGGATGGTGCCACTTTTTGTGGTAATGGCCTTGTTGCATGTGCCTAAGCCATGAATCGAATTACCAGGATAGGAGGTGGAAGAGCTCAGTCCTGTACTATACAGCCAAGTAGTACACTGAGATCAAAGAATATGGATATCCAGATTCCATCACTCCCTACTTGCAAGCCTGCTGCTGGTTTTCCGTAGCATTTTTTGAACCCTGGCTCTGCCAGCACAAATTTGTTCATCAGAAACATTCTCTCGTATTTTCCTATTCTCCAGTTCAAAAACCACTGGTGTTTTACAAGGAGCAAAAGTTTCCAATCAGAAAGCCATTTCTTTTTATCTCCAAACATGACTCTTGCATAAGTTATATTAGTATCCGATTAAGATGAATTTTTTCAAGGCACCAAAACAAGAACTGGGTGAAGACGACAATAATAGATATCATCACAGAAATGTGTCATCAATTCTAGGTTACATTCTATCATGTATCTCAGTTTGTCACAATAAGTAAATTCTAAAATGCAGATATCATTACAGAAAATGAAGCATACATCTTATTCAGTAGAGGGTTCCTTTTCTCCCAGTTTACACTTTCTCCTTGGTATCCAAAAGATTCTCAAACTGAGGTGAGTCCTAATCAGTGTAATTAGCTTGTTTTTGTTGAAACTTCCATACATATCATTGACATATTTCAACGGTCATACACAACTTGCACTGTTTTAGACAACAAGCCTCTGCCCTTCACCCCTCCATGCACACAACACCATGATGGTATTATGCCTTCCCGACTGGGACATGAATTCTCTCATCGTCTCTCAATTTTTTTTAGATCTTTGTTTGTACTCAAAAGCTGAAATGGCACCCTCAAACTTAGAGAAGGATCATGTGGCTTTGGGTGTGACCACCAAAAAGAAACAGAATACATGAAAAGATAAAATTAACGTACATAAAGACTAAAATGGTAAAATAATAGTATCATTTTTGTTGTTTCTATTTTCCTATGGGTATCATTTTTGTTGTTTCTATTTTCCTATGGGCGTAGACAACCAAATTAGATCAAATATCCACCTACAGTATAAAGAATATGAAGTTGAAGTTGTCATGGTGCAGTGAGAATGAATACTCAGATCATTAGGATCATATATGCCAGCTAAATGTAAAGTTTAGTTTTAATGCCAACCACAAATCTACTGGAAGGGCATCTGTTCATGGATGTTATGTAGCTTTTAACAATAACAAAAATACGGGGATAAGATTGTACCTCAAAGATTGGCCAAGCAACAAACTTTCAGTTGTCGGTAGAAACGCAGTTGACGTCGCAAAAGAAATCATCTTCTTGGTCCAGCACATAGGAGAAATTTACCACAAGAGCATCTTATCCTTAGTGATCCAAGTTCTTCTCTTGCAGGAACATCTTCAGGGTTACACAGCCACCCGACCCCCGCGTCGTCCCTAGGGCGGCTCGGGGGAACCCTAGTTGCGCCGCCGCCGCCCCCCTCTACAGCAAGCTCCCCTCCCGCCGCTGCCGGATGAGTCCGCCGGGCGAAGCCCGCGCCGGAGGACGGTGGCGGCGGGGATCTCCGCGCGCGCGGCGGCCTCGGTTGCCGGCGTGAGCCCGTGGTGGTGGGAGACTCATCCTCAGCGTCTCTGGCCGGCGTGGCGGCTGCCCGGCGCGGCGTCCTCGTCCTCTCGCGGGTGATGGGCTGCCGGCTGCTCGTGGCTGCCTCGACGCGACGACGTCCCGAGGTTTCAGATCTGACCATGGCGGGCTCGGCCGATCTGGCCCGTCAGCTTCGGCCGGCGGTGAGGTTGGTGGTTGTGCGTGGTGATGGCGCCACCACCGCGCAGGAGGTGCTTGGGCCAGTGGGTTCGCATGCTGGCGGCGCTGGGGTTCCCCCATCCTCGTCCGGCAGCGTGAGGGTGCGGAGGTAGGGTTGCTCTGGGCGAAAGCCAACGGCGCGGCGTCTGCGGATGTCGCTCTCCTCCTGGGGGCCGTCGTGGAGCTCTCCGACCTTCTCCGCTCTCGGGTCACTTTCTTCGGGTGAAAGCCTAGGACCTGCGGTGCAGGGCCAGACGATGGCGTGACACGTCGCTTCCCTTCCTGAGGGCGTCGTCTTGAAGATAGTGATTCCCTGCGTGCTTTCCCGGGGCTGGACTTGCACGGCATCGCGGCAGGTGGCCGGCGATGCGCCCAGAGGTGGAGCGGTGTTTCCTCCTCCGCATTGAAGACGGCGGATCTCGGCGGCGTGGCGCAGTGGAGTCTCGGCGTTCGATGCGTGTAGATGGACTCGCGCAGGAGGTTGGAGCTATCTGGCGTCGTGGTGACGTCGATGGTAGGCCTCGCAAGGTCGATGCGTCGGCAAATGCTCTGAAGATGTCGGTGGAAGACGGCGGCGGTGGCCTCTGAGAGTGCGCCAAACCGGTGTGTGCCCCAGACCCGGCAATGGCTTGGTTGGGGCCTCCGGTTTTAGATGTTAGGCTTTGCTGCGAGGTCTATTTGGTATTAGGCTCGGACTATCAGCACCCCTTCATCAAGTGGATAGGAGTAGCGACATATGTTGCCAGGACGGTGGCTTCAGACTTACTGATGTATTTCTTTGTAAGGTCTTCGTGAATAATTAATAAAGTGGCTGCATGCATCGCCCAGATGCAGAGGCCGGGGGTCTTCCTCCTTTTCAAAAAAAAAGTTCTTCTCTTGCACAAGTGGAGAAACATGGGATATGTACTAAGACGATCAGAAATACTACTTAGGGTGATTAAATATCTTTTCCTTGGACTTCCTTATGAGAATATCACTCCGATCATATCCACCAACCTCTAGTATAAATTTAAAGCATGATGTGAGAAATATCAAGCGGCACATGTTTTTCCTCACTTTATGATGAGCAAGCACAAATGGCAATGCGACCATTCCAGTAGATCAAAATATTTTGGGTCTAGTAATCACCTATAGGCGCATGTAGTGGCTGATCCCATAGGTGATGTCCCCGAGCGGCACTTTCCTAGTACCTGTTCGTACGCGAATGACACTATCAAGCCGCTTCCCTCCAGCCGCCGGCTCCCTCTCCGCCCAGGTATGCCTTGTCTTCCCCCTCAACGACAGCCCGCCCATGCCACAAAGATGTAAAAATAGATACGGGAGCCTGCAAATCAATCAACATGTAGTTGTTACAATCTAGTCACTACGGTTCTAAGGAAAGGCTTGATAAAAAGGCAAAAGGAAAAGCAAGGTACAGAAATAGAAGTTTCCCATACTGTTTTTCAAGAGTGGCTTTGAGATATTCACATGAAGTATCTTAACAGAGCAGCATGGAGTACTCACATTTAAAATTTGAAAAAATTATATGAAATGCATATCATGTCTATCACCATAGAAACAAAGCAATGAAAAATGAGGCAATCAATTGAGCAGTGCATCAAACATACAACAAAAACTATTGTTGTCCACATCAATGTCACTAATAGTAACACTAAAATATCGTTTTTACCCTCACATAATGACATAATAGCTATGACACGAAAATACAAAATTTATTTCTTGACGCATGAACAGCTACTGTAATTTTCTATTAACTAACAAATGAAACCGATGTACGAATTTTTATAATTACGGTAATTGTAACCATCTACTACAGTTTGTAAGATCTAACTTTGGCAAAACCATACATCTAACTTGGGATCGTAAGAGCCATCTGAATTGCGTGAGGCACATCCATCTTGTGCCAACGCCCAATAGCTTCTTGAAACTATAACATGGTCGTTAGTACTGCTCTCCACCTCCAGATCCTTACCAAAACCAGATAAAACTGCATTATATACCATAGAAATCATAATAAGCAAAATACATTCTAGAGTCGAGGTGAGAGCACAGCAGCTAAAGCATTTTAATTAATGGTAGGTCGCAGATTAGTCTGTACATGCAAAGTGTGAACTACTAAAGTCTTCTGGCTTCTTGCCCATGCCAAAAGGACCATAGCCATAACTGGAAGTCCAAAGGGACGACAAATAAGTTTGCTCACATGCATGTCACTTATATTACAAAAAACATTTCAGTTATGCAAGCTGCAGATACGCTGCTAAAGGATATCACATTTTGTTAGCAAGATTGACCAAACAGTGCTTCCAACGAAGATAAAAACTAACTTTCTGGAATAACCCTGTTTCATTTCGTTCTTATTTATTTATTGGGCACTTTAGGAAAATGCATTGATCAAGTAAATAAAAATACATCATCACATGCTCAGTGAAAAAGTTTACTATAAGTGGGCAGATGTAGAATGTTTCAAAGCATACCAGAACATAAGGTGTCATGATGGATATTTATTCTTTCTATAGAAAGTCACAATGGTAATAGCAATTCCTTTGAATTCTTCGCGCTGTAAAATATATATGTGCATGCTTGATTGTAATAATTGTCACAATGGTAATAGCTACAACTGGGAATGGAAAACATAAACTTTTTGTTTCTAGAAAACATATTAAACAACTTGTCTGCACAAAGGGGCAACATCCCCTGTTGAAGTCTTTGATGTAATTTAGGCCCGACAATAATAATGCAAACCTTCACATCAAAGTTAAGGTATTGACAAATTATTATGTAGAAACCTGTTTACAGCAAAGTACTTCAATAGTGCAACAAACTAAGCAAAGTATCCCACTTATGCGGGATATGGATCGTTTTGCAAGGACACAATACAAATATGTGTAGAGAGGGCGATTGAGTTAAGAGAAAGGCAGTGGCGGCTTACTGTGGGCTCGTATTTGCACGCGCGTTGCTCCTGCTGCATGGAGATGAACGACTCCTGCTTGGCTGAGACATGAAATCCTTTTCCTCTCTCCCCCTCTGCATCTGCAATCGTGCAATCTGTTTTCGCCGAGAGAAAAAACGCGCGAGGATCTGAACCTCGATCCAAATCCAAGGTGAATAGAATGTGACGAGATGGGTGGAGAGTAATTAGCACTAAATTATGGGGTAACCAACCAACTAATTTGTTTCTACTACAAGACGATCTGGGGAGATGCAGATATCAATAACATGCATAAAAGTATTTCTTAAAACTAATCATGCATAAAAAAATCAGCTTTCAGTATTACATACTTCCGCCTCCTTCATATGCTCTACAACTTTGCTTTTACTGCTATATCAAATTCTCAATTGTTTAAACCCAGTTTTGATTTTAAACATTTATATTCAGATTCTAGTTAGTAGTTGCATTAGCCAGGAACTAATTCTTCAATCCACACATCATTCAATGATCTCAGGAGTAGGTAGAAGTTTACCCTTGAAGTGAAGACAAAAGATTCACATGACTTCATCGAATTCTTGGTCCAATCTTCATCCTCCACTTCTTTTCCGCTCTTTTCTGTTTCTTCTCCATTGGTTACCGCCTCAGATGATGAAGTAACATATCGCCAGAATCTGCTCCTATGCTTCCCGATCCTCAATTCTTCTCTCCTTAGCCCTTGCCTGATATATCATCTAACTGAGACAATCAAATAGCATCAGCTTTACACAACTTGCAAATAAGATGTGAACTACAGTACACCCATTTAATGAATGTGTTGATACAATAAACATGAGAACAGACAGGGAGGAGCTCAGAACAGATCCGTGTGCTCGTTGAGCTCCTAGCTCTGGGAGTCGTCCAATGCAAATCAAGTGAAATTAGGAAGCAATGTTACTCGGATGTAAAAGAATAGTAGTAAAAAATTCAGACGCCTTAGATTGAAGAATAGAGATACTTCTAATCATAATTTAGCATGCAACCTAGAGTAGCCCATGTGTTCAATATAAGTGCTTGCATTACCTCATAGCATTTTTTTATACTCATTCAGAAAGTTGGAGGCAATAACTGTCCAAAAATATCCAGCTTCTCCTGAAACATTATAGAAACATCACGCCGCTGGCACCCTGATTTTTACTGATTTTTTTTTCTGAAACATCATTTTAAACGGGCCATCTCCAGCATTTCCGCACAAATATATGGGCTACTGTAGGTCAGTGGTTCGAGTTACCGAAAGAAAATACATCAACGTCTGCAATTTAGACGTCTGCAATTAAGAAGAATGTACTTGTAGCCATCCAAAAAATGCAGTACTTGTTCAAGTACCATGTTAATTATAAACCAATAGAACCCAATAGCACGACCTTGAGTCTGTTTGGAAACGACAGCAACTAGCTGTAGGAGATATGCCCTAGAGGCAATAACAAATGTTATTATTTATCTCCATGTTTGTAGTTAAGTTTATATTCCGTGCTATAACTGCTATGGTTCTCGAGTCTGCAATAACCACGAGGCTCGGAGGAAGACTCATATGCACGTGTGGAATAATAAACGGTAAAAAGTATTCCTAGTCTGGCCTCTAAGACTAGCTCAAGTGTTGCATGATGGTTCTGTTTTCCTGATCATGGGCATGACTATGCCGGCAACTTTGAGGGCACAATGTTAGGAGAACACTTGTGTTGAATCGACCCGAATTGATGTTATGCTATGAGATACATTCGTCACAAGTTAATGGTTAATAACACAGAGCAGTTAACGTTTGCATAATTCCTTAGACCATGAGAGTGTCGAGTTTCTTCATGCTTGCTTCATGAACTTTGGGGTTTGTTAAGCGTCATCCTTAAATGGGTGGCTATTACGGCGGCTTACGGGTTCATGGAAAAGTATGTCAAGTGACTTGATAGCTCAAGATTGGGATTTGCTCCTCCGACGATGGAGAGATATCTCTGGGACCTCTCGGTGTTACGGTATCCATCATCGTCTGGCCAGACACAAATGTGATTTGATCACAGGGGTGCCGGAACACGGAAACGAGAAAAGAGAACAAAACCGATAACGAGGTAACTGGCATTGTGGACAAGTGTTGATCCACGGGGATGCCGATGTTTCTCACCTCAGGTATTTGTAACATATCGCGAAGCAACAGGAATAGCACACGGCAACTGGAGGTTCACTCGAATTTTCATTCGTGTGGGTATAGGGGTCAATATGGGTGTCCACGGCTCCGATGTTGATCATTAATCGGAAAGAGTTCCGGTCATGTCTATACTTCACCGAACCTATAGGGTCACACGCTTAAGGGTCATCTATCTGCTGAATACTAGACAAGGAGTCTGAGAGAAAATCACCGAAAAAGTTTCGGACGAAACGGAAACGTTCCGGAGAGAACACCGGAATAGTTTCGGTGAAACTGAAAAGTTGTTTCAGGGTATTCCATTAAGTCATATTGGTTTCGGCACACGCCTGGAAATTCTTGGAGGGTGCCAGAATTGTTCTGGTAACTTCTGGAATTTTTCCGGAGAGAAAAACCGGAAATGTTCCGGAGCAGCCGGAACCGCAATGGTAGCTTTTCGCTGAAGAAAAACATTGTTCCGGAATTGTTTCGGAATACGTTCAAAATTGTTTTAGTGGGTACTGGAATTATTCTAGGCACACAGAAATAATTTGGGATTTAACGGAGGCAGAAAAATGTCTTCGTGAATAATGAAAGTGCTTTTTGGTTACTTTATGGAAAGCCAGCTTTTGGGATATTTCCAAAAGGCTTCTAGAAGGGCTTGGGGGCCAAGGAAGCCCCTCATGGGGGGGGCCAAGGGGTGGCCGGCCAAAGGAGGTGGAGCTCCTTGGAGCTCCACATGCCATCCCTTTTTGCTTTATTCTTTTTATGTAAGACATAAAGTGGGGGTACTTTTGGTATTTTTGAATGCCAACTTTACCCCTTGGCTTTCCTATAAATAGAGGTGGAGGGGTGCACTCCACACTCATCCCTTGCTCTCATACACATGCCATGCTCGTCTGGCTCTCTCTCTCTCCCTCCCACGAAAAGAGTTTTCGTAGAGCCGAAAGGCTGTCTGGGTTCCGGTGGGAACTAGTTCTGGACGGCGAAGCCCTGCCGGATAGATGACACCGTATGTGTGCAACTCTGTAGAGAGATCGTAGTTTCGGTCTTAGTTCGAGAGTGCCTCCCGAAGGGCTGTCCGAGTAACCGTCCGAGTTTCGAGGGTCCTCCCGAAGGGCTGTCCGGGTGACTGTCCGAGTTTCGAGGGTCCTCCCGAAGGGCTGTCCGCGACACCGTACGAGGGACTGTCCGACCGCCTCCCGGAGGGCTGTCCGAGGGGCAGACGAGGGAGTACATCCTCGCGGTTGGGAGGTTGTAAATCCTAGCTGCGGGGATCTGCACCGCCGATCGTCATCGACTCTACTTCCGCTGCGCTACGAGTCGGTAACGAAAAGATCAAACCTTGTATGCAGTCTTCATAGTGGTCCTGGGCTGGTGCGTAGGTCGGAAATTTTTTGTTTTCTGCTGCGTTCCCCTACACTAGCTTCACCAGCAGAGAAAGAAAATACTTATGTACTAACTGGAGGCCGACTTCACGTACTATACTAAATGGTTTATAACTAAAACTAAAATGGAACTAATCTGCTGGGACAAATCACAGTACTTTGCTGGATGCGTATTAATATATTACGTATATCTCAGTGTTGCTGTTGCGTACCTTGCAAGCAGAGGCTTGCTTGTCCCGGTTTCAATACGTCTGCATGCATCGATCAGGTCCAGAGTTCAGTACGTCTGCATGCCCTGATCAGCTGCGTTGCTCGTACGTTGCATGCACTGATCTGGGTGCTGGAAGATGGGGCGGGGCGGGGTGGAGGCATCCTGTTGGCGGCGGCCGCTTCAGTACGGTGGAAGACGACGACAGCGGGAGACGGTGCGATCCGGCAGAAGAGGCCTCGATGGCGGCAGCCGCGGTGTGATCCAGACAGGAGACGGCGGCGCGATCCAGGCAGGAGACGACGCGATCCGGGCGACAGCTGCGACGGATGCACAAGAACGATGCGGCGGTCATGATCCTGTGCAGGGAAGGAGATGGGCTTCGATGGTGGACGGCCGGCGAGGACGAGGTCCTCCTGTTCAATGCGTGATTGCACGATTGATACGTGATTGATGCCATTGACTGGCGAGGGCGTGGGCCGCTCTGTGGGGCATCGCTGGAGATCCGCGGCGGCGGCGGTTCCTCTCAGACCTCGGCGGCGGCGACTCGTCTCGGATCTCGGCGGCGGCGAAGGGGTCCGCGATGGCGGCTGGGGCATCCTTGACGATCGACATAGGAAACAGATCGAGGGGAGCCTCGTTGCTTGATTTTTTTCGTTAGGTGCAAGGAGAGACGAAAAAAACCAGACGATGGTGGGAGAAGAGACGAAAAAAACAGACGAAAGTGGGGGACGAAAAAAAACCGTGGATGCTAGCCTACCAACTGCTCCATTAGGAGTAGAGATGTGATTGCTGACTGAATTTTGTAATTAATATTTCAAAAAAAAAAAAGAATTTTGTAATTAAGAGTCGTCAACTCGCAACGCAGTCAACTGGAAACGCAAGAATAATTTTTAAAGCAATTTTACAGGCTTTTGCGTTTTTTTTGGGTGAATTTTTGGTTGACCAAGACTTGGAAGATTGCATGGTGAATATGCTTTGCTGTTGGTTTCCCTCCATTTCCCTTTTGCTTCAAACAAGCTTACAAAGCTAGCTGATCAAGGACTAGGAGTGGACAATCGAAGGAGAGAGACGAGCGTGGTACAGCTCAGCTGAGCAGCAAGGCACGCTTCTTCTTAGTCTTCTTCTCATTGTCGCTCGTGTGCTGCGTTGGGGCGTCCAATGGCGCTGCCGCCACGGGCGACGAGGCGACGACGCTGCTGGCCACCAGGGCCTCGCTCGTCGACCCACTGCGGGAGCTCCGGGGCTGGGCTCGGTGCCGCATTGCGGCTGGAAGGGCGTGCGCTGCGACGACCTGGGCGCGGTCACCGGCCTTGACCTCGCGGGCATGAACCTGAGCGGCGCCATCCCGGACGACGTCCTCGGCCTTAGATCGCTCACCTCGGTCGTGCTCCGGAGCAACGCGTTCACGGGCGGGCTGCCCGAGGCTTTGGTGTCGATCCCGACGCTCCGGGAGTTTGACGTCAGCGACAACGGCTTCGCCGGCCGGTTCCCTGCCGGCCTCGGCTCGTGCGCCTCGCTGGCGCACTTCAACTCGTCCGGAAACAACTTCGCCGGGCCGCTCCCGGCCGACCTCGGCAACGCCACCGAGCTCAAGACCCTCGACGTCAGGGGCGGCTTCTTCTCTGGCACGATCCCCGAGAGCTACGGCAGGCTCCGGAAGCTCAAGTTCTTGGGGCTCGCGGGCAACAACCTCAGCGGCACTCTCCCGGCTGAGCTATTCGAGCTCACGGCGTTGGAGCAGATCATCATCGGCTACAACGAGTTCACCGGCCCGATCCCGGCGGCCATTGGCAAGCTCAAGAACCTCCGGTACCTTGACATGGCGATCGGCGGCTTGGAAGGCCCCATCCCGCCGGAGCTCGGTCGGCTGCCGGTGCTCGACACCGTGTTCCTTTACGGGAACAACGTCGGCGGCGAGATACCCAAGGAGTTCGGCAACCTGTCCTCCCTCGTCATGCTCGACCTCTCTGAAAATGCACTCACCGGCGCGATCCCACCGGAGCTGGCGCAGCTCGCCAACCTGCAGCTGCTCAATCTCATGTGCAACCGGCTCAAGGGCGGCGTCCCGGCGGGCGTCGGCGAGCTTCCCAAGCTGAAGGTGCTCCAGCTGTGGAACAACTCCCTCACCGGCCCGTTGCCGCCGTCGCTCAGCGCCGCGCAGCCGCTGCAGTGGCTCGACGTGTCGACGAACGCGTTGTCCGGGCCGGTGCCTGCTGGCCTCTGCGGCAGCGGCAATCTGACCGGGCTGATACTGTTCAACAATGCCTTCACGGACCCGATCCCGACGAGCCTTGCCACGTGCTCGGCGCTGGTCCGCCTGCGCGCGCACAACAACCGGCTGAACGACACGGTGCCGGCTGGGTTGGGGAAGCTGCATCGCCTGGATGGCCTGGAGCTGGCCGGGAACGAGCTCTCCGGCGCGATCCCGGACGACCTGGCGGTCTCGACGTCGCTCTCCTTCATCGACCTCTCACGCAACCGGCTGCGATCGGCACTGCCGCTGCACATCCTCTCCATTCCGATGCTGCAGACGTTCGTCGCCGCGGGCAACGAGCTGACCGGAGGCGTGCCGGACGAGCTCGGCGACTGCCGGTCACTCTCCACCCTCGACATGTCGAGCAACCGGCTCTCCGGCGCGATCCCGACCGGCATCGTGTCGTGCCACCGGCTCGCGTCTCTGATCCTTGGGAGCAACCGCCTGACGGGTCAAATCCCCGGCGCGGTCGCGACGATGCCGGCACTGTCCGTCCTCGACCTCTCCAACAACTTCCTCTCAGGCGAGATACCGAGCAGACTGGGCAGCTCGCCGGCGCTCGTGATGCTCAGCGTGGCGCACAACAACCTCACCGGTCCCGTGCCGGTGACGGGGCTGCTGAGGACGATCAACCCCGACGACCTCGCCGGGAACCCGGGCCTCTGCGGCGGCGTCCTGGCGCCGTGCACGGCCAGCGCTCCGCGGGCTTCGGCCTCCATACTCCGGCGCTCGCACGTGAAGCACAACATCGCCGCCGGGTGGGCGATCGGCATCTCGGTCACACTCGTGGCTTGCGGAGCCGCCTTCCTCGGTAAGGTGCTGTACCAGCGGTGGTACGCGAATGGTGCTGTATGCTGCGCCGCCGCCGAAAAGGACGGGAGCGGCTCGACGGCGTTCCAGCGGCTAGGTTTCACCGGCGCCGAGGTGATCGCGTGCGTCAAGGAGGGCAACATCGTCGGCGGCAAGTCCAGCCATCCATCATGAAGTGGTTTACAGAAGAAAAATCAACCAAAAGTGCGTCAAGGAGTGCATGGATGGTTTGTGGGAAAGTGGGTACTAATCAAATTAAAAAAAAGGGAGTGACTAATGAACAGACGTCTGTTTTTGTATTTGGTTCAGGTCGGTTTTTCTAGCCATTCACAGTTTGACACGTGTTACTGAGCACTCAGCCCAGACTACAAAGAAAACGTGTGTTTTCTTCCTTCTTTAGGTCGGATTGTTAGCCAGCCTCTTGACCGCATACTGAAAATTGTAAATTTTGCATGAAAAAACTGAAATTCAGATAGATAAAAACATGTCAAATGACGAAAAGCACAGAGAATGGCTGCTAATATTAGTGGCAGATTTTATATTTCTTTGCAGAAAAAGAACAATGAAAAATGAGAGGGAATTTCCATTTCTTACAAAAAGTACACATAACCATACTCTAGGGCCCGAAGGGATTCATTTTCCTGGATTTTTTTACCTTTTTTTTTACGCCTTATGATCAGCTGCCGCGTGTATAATGCATATATAGGAAAAAGGATACGCAATCAGCTAACCAACTTGGTCTTCTCCTCTGCCAAATAAAAAATAAGGGAATTGCTTCGTTTCATCCGGATGTAGATACGCTCGCGGCAGCCGCTTCGTGGGCTCGCCACGCGTCTCGTGGGCCCGCGCACGCGTCGGTCTCCCTCATCCTTATCTCCTCGAATGAACACCGCTCAACCATTCATTTCTTCCCCAATCCGCCGAGCGTACCTATCTCTCCCATATTCTCTCTCCTTTGCAATTGACTGGATCTCGCCGGTGGGGGCTTCTCCTCCCTTGTAGCAGGCAGCCAAGGAAGCACCTACCCCCTAGCGGCTGCTGTCCAGTCGGTGTCACATGGCCCCCCTAGCAGCAGCTTGAGCCGCCGGTTGAGGCTTCCTCCTCCCTTGTAGCAAGCAGCCATGGAAGCACCTTCCCCCTAGCGGCTGTTGTCCAGCAAACTGCTATGACGGCGGCTCAAGCTGCTCCGGCGAGGCTGTGACGCCTTTGTGCTGCGAGCCAGTGCTGCGATGGTTGTCGACGTGCTGCGAGCCGATGCTGCGACGGATGCTGCGGCGGCGGCTCGGGGTACTCCGGCGATGCTGCGACGGCGGCTCGGGCCACTCCGGCGATGCTACGATGGCCGCCGAGGTGCTGCGATGGATGCTGCGACGGCGGCTCGGGCCACTCCGGCGATGCTCCGCCGGCACCGCCGTGCTGCGAGCTGGTGCTACGACGGCCATCGGCGTCCATGCTGCGACGGCCGTCGAGGTGTTACGACGACGACGCCATGCTGCGAGCTGCTGCTGGGTCGGCGCCATCTTGCTGCGAGCTGGTGTGCCGCGAGGAAGTTGCCTGAGCTGGTGCTACGATGTGGAAGGGCAAAGGAAAATAGCCTTTTTGCGTTGACTCATCCTATGGCAGAAAGGATCAGATCGGACGGCGGGAAACACGGCTGTTATTTTATTTTCCACATCCGGATGGCACCTAGCAGCCGCCATAAAATAACCCAACGTTTGTCCTTTGAGGGGTATAAAATAACCCAACGTGGCTTCTAGATTTTATTTTTTTGAAGAACACGTGGCCTCTAGATTGGTTCTGATCAGCTAACGTGGCCTTCCCTTGTGCAAAAACAAAAAAGAGAAAGACCAACGTGGCCTTCTCTGGATAGGCCCTGGCCTACGTGCCCTTGCATGGGCCATGCATGTGGCCACGTGAGCTGCATAGGTGTTGACTGCTGCTCTTTTTATTGGGCAGGTCTTTACTTTTGGTCTGGTGTTGATTCCTGGTGGGCTCTGTTTACCTTTTTTTCCTTGTTATAAATAGTTGTGTCGTGGGCTGCCTCTCCACTCCTGGTGGCGCCTCCGTCTCCTTGTTTCAGTTTCAATATCTGCTATGGTTCGTGCGGCTTCTCATGGTTCTCTACCAGTTGATCATTCGTCATCGGGTTCTTCTTCGGTTGGTGCTGCCGATGGACGATTGTCCGGGCAAGCTTCCTCAGGACGTGTTGGGTCTGTTTCTGGTGAGTATTTGTCGGCGCGCGTGCGGACGACTCCCTGCTCCTTACGAGCTCTCCAGATCGAGGTCATAGCCGGCTAGCCGGATCGAGGCCACATGGTCTAAGCATGTAGGGAGACTCGGGGAAAAAGTTTTAACAAGTAATTTCTTCTTGTCATGAGCTCCGATTTGCTCTTGCTCTTCAAAATTCTTCCATCATGATGGATTTCTTGATTTGGCAATGATAGATGTGCTGCAGAGTCCGGAAGCTTCTTCCTTGAGCTTCGTCGTGTAGGGCAGCCGTGACATGCGGCAACGCAAGGAACTCGCCGAGCGCGACCAGGACAGTCTCCACATTCGTGAGCCTGGAATAACTGTCACCGGCGGAGGCCTTGAACGCGCGGACTCCGGCGTCAGGCGCGTGTGGACCGGGTGCCGCCGGCTCGCGGACTGGGCGTGCGCGGCCTTTCTCTTCTCCGTGGCGCTTCCGAGTATGAAGTGCATCATGCGATGACTATTAGCAGCAGTTGCACGTTGGTTTTCTTGGATGTGCTCGCTCCTTTCCCCCGCTGCCGTCTTTCCTATTCCTCTTTTTGATTATTTTTATTGTGATGAACCGGTTTGATGTGGAAGGCCTTCATTTCTTACCGACGCTTAGTTTAGGCGGTCGTCGCCTAAAGAAGTTGATTCTAGATTGGATTGTTTTCCCTCTCTGCGTGTTATCAAAGTGGTTGCCGCTTAAATGGAGGATTCCAAGTTTTTTGTTTGCCTGCAAATTCTTAGTTGGTCTTTGGGTTTGCCCATGTTTTCCTACCCTACCGCGTTCATGGTGGGTCGTTCCGCGCGTGCCGGCTGCGTCCAGATCAACTGCCTACTGCCCATATTCCGTTGTCTGTGTTGGACCGTGGTTTCGCTGATTCGTCGGCCGCTGTTGTCTCACCAGTGTGTCGTGCTTCGTCTTCATCTGCTCGGCGGATCGGTTGCCCATTGGTTGGTTCCCTTGGGTCTTCCTCTAAGGTGGTCCGTTCTCTGGTGAGCAGGATGGGCTGCTTTCTTTGCATGAGGTGCGTTGTCGCTGTCGAGAAGCATCCGGTCCAAAGTCACTTTGCCAACATTAATAAGAGAGGTTCTGCTCGCGTCAAGGACTTCAATTGGGAGATTATTCCACCCACGGAGTGTGACCTCCAGGATCTTGGGTCGAGCTTCACGGAAGAGGAAGTGAGGGCTGCCATATTTGCTTTACCCTGTGACAAGGCTCCAGGGCCCGACGGTTTCACAGGCGCTTTCTTCAAAGAATGTTGGGATATCATCAAACCTGAGATCATGGCTGTTGTCAACCAATTCTCAAATCTGCATGTCAACAACTTTCATTGGCTCAACTCGGCTAACATAGCGCTCATTCCAAAAAAAGACGGGGCTGAGGACATTTCAGATTTTAGGCCCATTAGCCTTATTCATGCCAGCGCTAAGATTGTTGCAAAGATGATGGCTTCCCGTCTTGCACCCCACATGTCAAAGCTTGTCTCAAATGCCCAAAATGCCTTTATAAAAAAGAGAAGCATTCATGACAACTTTTTGTATGTCCGCAACTTGGCCCGATTGACGGCTTCACCGCAACAAGTCTCCAACGTTGCTCTTCAAGCTTGACATTCGCAAGGCCTTCGATTCAGTGAGATGGGACTATTTGATGGATTTGATGAGGCATCATGGATTCCCAAGTAGATTCAGAGAGTGGGTTTGTGCTCTCCTTTCTTCGGCATCATCGAGAGTGCTCCTCAATGGGGTCGCCACTGACCCATTCAGTCATGGTCGTGGTCTTCGGCAGGGGGACCCGCTCTCCCCGCTACTATTTGTGCTTGCCATTGACCCTCTACATCACATCCTCAACAAAGCTACTGCCCAAGGCCTTCTACAGCCCATTCGTGGACGTGCAGCGACTATTCGAGCTTCACTCTATGCTGACGATGCAGCTATCTTCGTGGCTCCGATCAAAGAAGACATTCAGTTCTTGAGCGCCACGTTAAAATCTTTTGGCGAGGTCATCGGTCTTGTTACAAATTGTTCGAAGAGTCTTGTAGCGCCTATTCGATGTGACAATATTGACCTCCACGACGTCCTCCATTCCCTCCCCGCAACCCGGACCACATTTCCAATGAGATATTTGGGGCTACCACTTTCGGTCACTAGGCTTAAGAGAATTCATTTGCAGTACCTTGAAGACAGGATTGCAGGAAAACTTGCACCTTGGCGTGGAAAGCACGTGGCTACTCTGGGTCGCATCGTTCTGGTCAAGTCTGTGCTCACGGCGATTGCCATCTACCATCTCACACCGCTTGATTTGCCGGTTGAAGTGAAGAAGAAAATTGACAGCATCCGACGGGCGTATCTTTGGGCTGGTTGTGACAAGGTCTCGGGAGGCAAGTGCAAGGTAAACTGGGAGACGGTGTGCAAGCCCAAACGATATGGCGGCTTGGGTATTCTCGACCTCGAGAAGTTTTCTTCGGCGCTCCGCCTACGCTGGCTTTGGTATGAATGGGCCGACCCCCCGAGGACGTGGCTTGGCCTAGGATCCGCATGCACCACCGAGGATCGTGATTTGTTTGCTGCTGCCACAAGAGTGACTGTTGGGGACGAAAACACGGGCAAGTTTTGGGAATCTCCATGGTTGGAGGGGCTCAGACCGATGGATATTGCGCCCAAGATTTTTGAGCTCTCACGCAAGAAGTCTTGTTCGGTGAGAAAGGCGTTGACGGACAACAATTGGATTACCCAAATTAATACCCACCAGGGCATCTCTCTCACACACATCCAGGAAGTGGTTATGCTTTGGGAAAGGCTCGCTGACATCACTCTCATGGATGGGGTTCGCGATTCAATTACTTGGAAGCTCTCTGTCGATGGCATGTACTCTGCGTCCTCGGCTTACAAGGCGCAATTTGAGGGTCTTACCGTCTCGACCATGCTGACAACCGTTTGGAAGGGTTGGGCCCCCCCAAAGTGCAAGTTCTTCGCTTGGTTGGTCTTACAAAATAGGATTTGGACAGCTGATAGACTAAGTCGCCGTGGATGGCCAAACTGCGGTCTCTGCCCTCTTTGCAAACAAGCTCCTGAGTCTGCTGTGCACCTTCTCGCCCAATGCCGCTTCACGAACCGTATTTGGACAGAGATCGCCAACTGGCTCGGCCTCCTGGATTTCTCTACTTTGGCTTGGGCAAATGCCACCTCGATGAGAGGTTGGTGGACCGATACAGTGAACAATACAAGACCGCACTGGAAGGCTCTCACTTCGTTGATGATGTTGGTATCTTGGGAGATTTGGAAGGAACGCAACGCAAGAGTTTTCCGCAACACCGCCGCACCCACCATGGTGATTGTCGGGAGGATCAAGGAGGAGGCCCATCTTTGGGCGTTAGCGGACGCGAAATACTTGAGTAATGTAATGCCGCGGGAGTAGTTGTTTTCTTCCCCGCGTTGCGGGCATATGTCTAAACCTTCTCCCTTAATTAATGAAAATGACAAATCTTTTCTCTTGTTTCCAAAAAAAAAAAAAAAAAGAAGCATCCGGTTTATTGCTATGGGTGTGTGTACTAATTTCTGGTTGGTCGGTTGTGTAGTTCCCATTGGATTTCCCCTGTCATGTTATCTTGATATTCTTTGTTCCGATCTACAGGTATGGGCGTGGAGAGACGGCTCCTCGCAAAATAGCGGTGGCACACCCCAGTGCGGCGGCCGGACGCAGATGTGGCCAAACCGGTGCGCGGGGCGACGGCTTTCCGTGCACACGCCGACGACACTGATGCAAGTAAGAGGCCTTCCGTGGCGAGCGGCGGCAGCGTCTGCGCCATCCCCTCCCTCCGAGTACCAGTCGACCATGACGTGTGGTGGCCGGTGGGGGCGTTCACATCTGTGTCGTCCGCGTCCGATGCGCACGCTCCGGTCCGCACTGTCGTGGGAGGCCTCCTCTTGCTCTGGCGTCGGTTACTGCCAGGTTACCCACGCTCGGACGCGTCGAGCTTGCATGGCCTCATCTTCCAAAGGCATCTGCAGGGCCGACAACGACTTGATGGAGCTGCTATGGCTCGACAGGGCTGTCCTCGCACAGTTGGGGACGCACTCTAGGCCTGCGGCCATTGGCCACACCAGCGGGCAGAGCGCCGCATGGTTCCTGGACGCGTTGATTATGGTAGTTCTAAATCTTGCATTGATTTTTCAGCAAGTATTTTTTTTTAGTATGAATCTCCCTCATTCCTATGTAGTATGCGTTATCATGTAAAGCTATATAATCGTAGTCATAAATCAGCATCCAAAGATTTTGTTAGATCACTCTTATAAGCCTCTCGGTTTGCAACTTTTGCCTAATTAAATGCGAGTGGAAAGGAAGGGAAGGACAGATCTAGAGGAAAAAGGTAAGGGAAGATCGGTGTTGATCCTAGAGAAAATCAGAATCAGGGCGACCCAGATTACGGAATCGTTGGGGGGCACGGGGGGCAATTGCCTAGAGCCAGCCATGGGGAGGAAATCAGCTGCAGACCTGGTAAGTAAAACCAGTACTCAGATCTCACTAGCTGCAAAGATACAGAGAAAGCCGATGGAGGAAACCACTGATCCGACTGCTGGCATAAAAAGTGTGGATTTGCGGGAGGAAACGCATAAGGAAAAATATACTAGCATATCTGCGACAGAGGGACAGGAGATGAACAGGGTTCAGGCAGACCAGAGGGTAACGAAGGCAAAGGTGGATGATCAACAGAAAGAGATGATACAGCAGGATTCAATTACCCTGCAGTTGTCACAGACAGGGGATCCTCCTGATTGGAAGATTAAAGACGCCAGTAGTCCAGCAGATCAATTAACCAGGCAAACGATACGAGCAACTGGTCAATCGGGAATGAGATTATTTCCTGTCGGGCAACCTGGGATCATCGGTGGTATAAGAGGGACGGAAGTGGGAGCTGTCTCGGCACAAAGCAAACCCACCATAACCAGACTTCACCTCACCACCCAAATGGAGACCCCGTCTGATCGCAAGATGAAGAAGGCGATGGTGAGCAGCAAGCTGGAGGAGGTGGCTTCAAATGGTGAGCCCCGTGTGGCAAAGAAGCTGCTGAAGGGGGACTCATCGCGTGCAGTGAGCCATGACTATAACCTTTGTAATGCCTCTTAACAGGCCTTCTTGGCGTTGTTCCTCAAAAATAAAATAAAATAAATATATATTACTTTGTTCCTTGCCTATGAAGCCAGAAATGTAGGAGAAATACACGCTATTACTTTGATATCTTACAAGCTGTTAATGCAAAAAAAAAAAAAAATCCATACGAACTGTGCTCTCTCTTAGGAAAGTGTTCAAATCATAGCCTATTAGTATTATAATCATGAAGGGGTGTTGGGCTGTTCACTGGTATTATTGACGAAGAGCTCTTTTTTAGCTTATTAGCACTTCCTTCTGCTAGCTACCACACTGTATCTTACTCCATGCTCAATATACACCATCTATGCATTAATACCTATGTGATCAGTCAAAACCCAAAACACTCTCCAAAAACATAAAAAAAAGAACACCGCATATCAATCAGTACGGCGCGGCCGCCGCGCACTACACGCTAGTGTGAAACTACTAGTACTGCTGTCAGATTTTCCCTAGGAAAAATGTAGGATACTCAAACACTTGACTGAATAAAAACACACGCAAAATCTGAAAAAACACGCAAAAGAAAACTGAAACCTGTATATAACTTCAATAGATACAGTGATGGGGAGGAGAGATGCTTACACCATAGCGTGCGAGAAAAAAAATCACAGGGCATGGTTTTGGCTGAGCAATGGCACATGAGGCCCCCATCTTCTTCACCTGGCTCTGTGGCAAAAAACTCAAAAGATCAGGAAAAAACTAACAACTACGACCTGTGAATGATAAATACAAAAATCTAAGAAAAGTAATTCTCAACTATTGTGATCTCTGATTGACTAATGACTAGATATTGAAGACTAAAACCTGATTAAAAGATCACAACCTGAAAAAAAAAATACTTCCAGATACTACCTACAAAATTTTCCTTCATCCAGTACACCAACACGCAGCACCTGAACCTAGCAGGAAAACTGAAAAATACCTCTGTATAGACTAAAGATATAGGTAGTTAGTCGCCAGTCTTTGGTGGACATGAAAACTGAAAATATAGATAAAAGAACACAAAAAACATGAAAATACTGATAACTGAAATTACTTACTCAGACTAAAGAAACTAACCCTAACACTGAAAATGACACCTACTGGAACCTGAAAATGACGCCGATCCCTTTTAAGAAACTGAAACCTGAACAAAGACTGAGTCACAGAGCCTAATGATAATAGGAATGAGAGAATACTTATATATTCTAAATAAATGACAACACTGATAGGTGAACTATAAAGAACAATTCTAACATACAACAGGAATAGAATTAATTAATAAATAAATAACTGATTCTTAGGTATTGAAAAGTGTACATCTGCACTGAAGATGACTGAAACTGAAACTGACAAAATGAGGAATAGAGAAAACTGAAACTAGAACTGAGATACTGAAGAATAGACAATAAAGGGGCAGCCCGGTGCATGTAGCTCCCGCTTGCACAGGGTCCGGGGAAGGGTCCGACCACTTTGGGTCTATTGTACGCAGCCTTTCCCTACATTTCTGCAAGAGGCTGTTTCCAGGACTTGAACCCGTGACCTCATGGTCACAAGGCAGCAGCTTTACCACTGCGCCAAGGCTCCCCTTCTGAAGAATAGACAATACAAAATGAAAATACTAACTGAAGGTCTTGCTGAGTTAATCATGAGCAGGCACTTACTGATAAACACTAGTGTAGGAGACTTGCTGAGTTAATCATTAACAGACTGAAGGAGTGAATGAATGACAAAACAAGGACTGTAACTGAATATGACTGAACAAAGAGGAAAAATGGACACTAGGGACAAAAGAAGGTAATGAAATGACAAACTGAAGAAAATGAATATGAATATTGAGGAACAGATTGGACTAAAACTTGAGGACATATATACTGAAGAAACCTGATGAATGACACTCAAAAAAAAACCTACCACCAAAACAAACTGAGAAACAAATATCTAAAACTGAAGAAAACTCTAAAAAACTGAAAGAAACCTACAATGAAGATGATTGAAACTGAAAACTAAAAACTGAAACACTGACCAGTCATCTTTAATTTCTATAAATCACTGAAAAATTTATCAACAAACTGAAAAAATGAAGAGTAATCACTGAAATCATGGAGGCTGATAATAGAGAATACACGGAGGCTGATGACTGAAAACACTACTAAATAATAATCAATGTCGGAAGACTGATGACAACTAGCACACAAACAAAATCGGAGAAACTAATGGATGAATGACAAGTGAACTAAAGGAAATGACAGAACAAACTAATCAAGGTTAATGGATCTAAAGACTGAAGCGAAAATGAACACTGATGAATTCAAAGGAGTAAGAATCACTAGAATGGAAACCAATAAATTCTAAACTGACAAAAATCAGCATGGACTAAACCTACATTCTGAAGACAAAACTGAAGAAGACACACAGATAAGAAAAACCGATGCCTTAAAAGACTGAATCAACTACAAGACTCATGCTGAGATACTGATCTACTAAATGAAACATGACTTAATTTAGAATCAACTAAAGACTGATGACTGAAAATGATCGGTAATACACACTGCTACAGATGATAAATACTGAAACTATATACAAGGCCGATGGAATTAAATGATCAACTGAAAAATAAAATAACTAAACTGAGAAAAGGCAGAGCAAAAGATAAAACATATCTGAATACTGAGGGGAAGAATAAGCTGATAACAAAAACATGCATAGCTCACACCTTTTAAGCTGCTGAAAATAAAATAAATATAAATCACACACACATATGCATGGATTGAGAACCACCACAACTACCTCACAAAAATAATGGGCTGCTGTAGAAATTTTGCCACTGAACAAAAATCCTAGTACACATGATGACTGTCAGAGAGTAAAATCTATATTTCAGATTTGGGATATCACTACTAGGGAAAACCCTAGCAGTAGCGCTGGTTTTTGGCCTAGCAGTAGCGCGGGTACCAGCGCTACTGCTACGGTGCTACAGCTAAACTTTAGCAGTAGCGTGGGTTGGACCCCCGCTACTGCTAACTCAGTTAGCAGACTCAGTTAGCAGTAGCGTGCATTCCAACACGCGCTACTGCTAATTACTAGCAGCGCGCCCATACCCCGCACTACTACTATTCTTCCGTATTTCATTTCTCTTTTGTTTTATACTATATTTATACACCGTTATACAAGTTTTCATACAATAGCAATTTAGAGATTGTTATATTATTATGATCATGATAGACTGGATCGTCCTACTAATCCAACTTGGTCACTTTGGATCCATCCACTTGAATCTAATCCGCGTTTCTTTCACCCAATAATATAATAACTCATCATGATCATAATAACAACTCATCATCATTATCATCATCATCATGATAACAACTCATCATCATCATCGTCATAACAACTCCTCATCATCATAACAACTCCTCATGATCATCATCTATGAGTCATATAACAGCTCATCATTCTAGCTAACACATTGTAGCACATAACTCATCATCATCATAATAACAACTAATCATCATCATCATAGTCATAATGAACACTAGCTAATTGTTCTTACTACCTAGGACCTAGTCCTCTCTCCTAGGTAAAATAGCATAAAACAGGTAAACCGGTCCATCTCCAAAATGGAGAATGGAGATCCACCTGTCGCCAACTTCTGGCTTGCGCACACGCATGTTGTCTCCAATCGGTTGCGTGCGCGCCTTCATTAGTTTGCTTCATTCTTTGATATTGAGCCTTCCATCTTTCAAAGAAATAGAGTATTCACTTTTGTAAGCCGTCGGCGGAAACGGTCATAAGCTAACCATATACATACTCCCTTCGATAAGCATCATGTGAGGTACAATCTCGCTCGGGAGCTTCTGTTGAACAACATAGTAACATATATAGTTAGCAATGTTGTTTACTGAAGAAGAATGTATGCAACGAAGTTACCATCATTAACAAAATCATACCAAGTTTTTGGCAATGAAGTTACCATCATGTAACTCATGGACGAGTGGCACGTATCCAGTATAACTTGGGCTGACAAAGTGATTGGTCTTAAAAGTCTCAACATCATCTATAAATGAGACAAGATATCCTTTCTCTTCACAATTAAGCTCGGAGCCATAGCTGTAGTACGTCCCGTCCACAGCTTTCCGAGTATTTCTTGAAGATAAGAAATAAGCTGACAATTATAAATAAACAAGTTTAGTACCGATGAACACCAAATATTTTTAAATAAACAATATAAATTACTTAACAAATTAGTTTGACAAACTCACATTTAGGCAAAACTGGAGGCATATCAACGTCCACCCGAATGTCGATATTATCTTCATCTTCGGGACGAATATCAAAGGTTATTTGCATATTCTCCTCAAATCCATATGCCTTGCAGAGAGCTTCCCAATTTGAGCAACCGAAGTGGGAGTGATTAAGTGCATTGTAGAGCTTAACCCGAAAAGCATAATCATGTTTAGTCCTGAGGTGAGCTCTCCTTGTCTCCATATTCTCAAAGTCTTGGAAACCAAGCTTCTCCAAGACATAAGGTCTTGCATGGCAGGGGATGTACTACTCGAATTGAAAAATACGGAAATTACACGTTGAAGCAAAGAATCACAAGTCATGATTAATTACGAAGAAATACTTGTCGTCGTTGCGTACCGTACAAACATCGAAGGTCTCTTCCAGCTTGACCGTGAAGTACCTACCATTTTGCAGGTGAGGCATCCTGTCGCACAAACCCCGGTCGTCGCAGCAGTATTCGCACTCCGGGATCCTATCAGCGTCAGACATTTCCTGTGTTCAAAATTCAAAGATTATAAATTGACACTCCCTCTCTCATATATGGTGGACACTCCCTCTCTCATATTGCGACCGTCGGTGATGGTCGCTCCTCCTTTTGTTCGAAAGTGCATTACACCAATTTGTCTAGCACCTTCGAAAAAAGGAGAAGCGACCCCCACAACAACAGTCGGGATTCTTCTCTCTCATATATGGAGCAAGGAGCCCCAACAGACTGAATGTCAACCCGTTACATATATGGAGCAATGGCATAAAAAATGGCCTATGTTCTGCCGGAATCTCGATTAATTCCCGTTCCGGCAAATCACGGGCACTCGATATTTCCTACTTTCTAGCACAAGTCATGCCAAAATTCACGAAAAAATTTGGCATGGCCTTTGCTAAATTAGGACATATCGAGCGCCTGAAATTTGCCGGAACGGAAATGAATCAACATTCTGGCAAAACATAGGCCACTCGGAGGTGTTCCCTGCAAAATTCATCTATGCATCCATTTTGTCGGCATTTTTTAAAATCAATAATGAAACAAAAGTGCAACAATCAATAATGCATCCATGCATCCATCCATCTAACCATCCATTCTAGCAAACATACATCCATCTACATATATATTAAAATAAAACTAAATCAAAAACTAAACAGAGAGGAGAGGGAGGTGCTCACGATGGCGGGACGGGGCCGAGCGGGTGAGGGAGACGCGACACGAGAAATCCTGCATAATCCACCGATTGAAAAATTATATCATCAATATAATTGGCAACAAACATTTTTATATTCTATTCTTTTACTTAAAATTTTCTATTCAATTACCATTCATAAAACATATGTATACCATTCACTATTAAAAATAAAATAAAATTTATGTACCTAAATTTTCTTATTAAAAATTTCTATTACAAATTTTTTTTACTAAAATTTTCTATTACTAAATACCTACATTCTATTCATATAACCTAAATACCTACATACCTACATTCTATTCATACAACCTAAATACCTACATTCTATTCATATATAACCTATTTTCTATTACTAAAATTTCTGTACCTAAATACCTACATTCTATTCATATACCCTATATGTTCTATTTTATTCAAAAAAACATAGATGGGGGAGGGAGGAAGGGAGGAAGGGAGGGAGGGAGGGAGGCAGGAGGGACGAAGGGAGGGAGGGAGGCAGAAGAGATGGGGGGGCGGAGGAGAGAGGGAGGAGGCTGGGATGGGGGAGGGAGGGAGGAGGACGGCGGGCGACGAGGAGGAGGGAGGAGGGCGGCGAGCGGAGGAGGAGGGAGGAGGGCGAGGACGGCAGGCGGCGAGAGGAGGGTGGAGGGAGGAGGGCGGAGGGCGGCCAGAGGAGGAGGGAGGGAGATACCTCGGGGGTGACGACGGGCGACGGCGGCGGCAAAGAGAGCGAGCGAGAGAGTGTGAGGGGAGAGTGAGGGAGAGGTAGTTGAACGGGCCGCGGGGAAGAAGATAGGGCTATCTTAGCAGTAGCGCGGTGTTCGGGCCGGCGCTACTGCTAAGCCTGTTATCTGTAGCACGTGGTCCAATACCGCGCTGCTGCTAAGTGGGCCGGGGGAGCTGGGCCCGGGCTAGCCACAGTAGCAGCGCGGGTTATAGCACCGCGCTACTGCTAACTGGCTTAGCAGTAGCGCGTTCCGACGACCCACGCTGCTACTGTGGCCAACCCATGGGGGCACTGCGGAGCCCACTTAGCAGCAGCGCTTGTTTTGGTCTGCCGCGCTACTGTTACGTACTACCTGTAGCGCGTGTTCCACCCCATCGCTACTGCTATTTAACAGTATCGTGTGACTAGGACCCCACGCTACTATTAAGAATTTACCTATAGCCCTTTTTGTATGAACTGCCTCACAAGAGTACTGAACTTTGAACATCGCAAATGCTTACTGAACTCGAACATAGGGGAGATCGCCGGGTGATTTACAAATTTTAAATTCCCCCAAATCGAAATGACCAAATCTGAACAGTGATGACCTCGCAGCACCAAAAGCTACACGATTCAGGTGAAGCTAAAATCTGGGGCGGCAGGAACATGGTAGCAGGCTGACCAAAAGAGGAGCTTAGAGATGAGAAGAGAAAAATGAGGGGAAAGGCTCGCTGTACCTTCCACTCGGCCTGCGATGACGGCTGGTTCCGGCCTCCGCCACGAGCGCTTGCTGGTGGCGGACCCAATTGGAGCTTCGCCGACCTCCTCTCACTACCACCCTCTCTCCTTCCTCCCTCTGCTCCCCGGCAGCAAGCCTCCCTCTTTCCATGGCTGCTCGCAGGCAGCTGGCCGCGCTCCATGAGCTCTCTCCAGCACCTAGCTACTGCCGCTCGTCGACGGGGACAACTTCCTCCACCGCTCCGCCTCCCTCCCCTCCTCCGCTAGACAGCGACAAACACCTCACTAGGCACTAGCGGTCGGCGTACAACGTACACGTGGGTGACACCCGCAAAGCCAAAATCACAAAAAAGCCCAAACCCAAAATCGCACGCGCGTGCTGGCAAAAAATAGTGGAATGAGGACTCAAAGGTGTGCTGAGATTCGTACTGATCGGACGGCAAAAAAAATGACCTAAAGCCAATTTAAAAACAGACGGCTGAATTTTAGTAAAACTGAAAAAAAATGCTAATTTCATACCGAGCTTTGCTATACACACGTAAGGATTTCACGGATGTAAGGCCGTGCTGACGTGGAAAGTTGTGACTGAGAAGAAGAGGTGAAGCGGGCCCACCCCATGAAAATCAGATGGTAGTTTAGCAGTAAGTTGGAAGGGGTCTGTAGCATTTTTGTTTCGTACCTATCAGCGTTGGGAAACGGATTGGCAGGCTAAAGTAACGTACCACAACGTCTTACATTTTGATACAGAGGTAGTAGAAGGGAGTATGTCTAGGGATTATGCTTGGGAATTATAGATCGGTTTTGCTAAAACTCATTCAACTGAGAATTTTTTTGTCTCATTCACTTTTTCAACTGTAGGATCCAATCATGCCGCAATTCATTTTCATCGAGGTGGCGAGCTTTCTAGCGACGGGGACGCGGCCCATCTGTCGTTTGGCTCGTGGCCATTTTCTTTTGTCGCACATTTCGTTGACGAAGAGCACTTGCAGCCCCGGCTCCTTTATTTAGTACTCCAGCCCCGGCTCCTTTACATAACACTGTAGCATTTTTGTCCTTTGATGATTAGGCCATCCAGCCACTCTTTTCTTTGTCAATATATATAGTATGGCAGCTTTTGAACTATGTAAGCCCCTGGATGTGTTATTTTCATGTCTTTTTTTTAACAGCATTTTCATGTGCTAGAGAACCTGTCTGTGTACCTATATATGCATGTGATGGCAGAAGCATATTATCACTTTTTCATTTTGTTTTTTGCTTTTTTTTGTGTAGCGATTTTTTGTGTGTTCGTAAATGAGTCAGGGGTGGGGGGGATCCTTTTGTCGGGGTTGCCAGCGGTGACCGTCTTTTTTGCATAAACCGATCGTAACCGGTGTCGGGGGGAGGGTTGTCGGGGGTGGATTGTTTAATTAGGGGTTTTTTGTAGTAGGTGCAAACCGCCTCACCCCAGTTGCAACTGCAACTCATTTTACCGAAGTAACAGGGGTCGTTGGGAGGTTTTGTCGACGGCCGGATGTTTTTTTTAACATTTTTGTAGCAGTTGCAACAGTCGCAACCTGGCCGCAATTGCATCTCATCTTACTCAAGCGCAACTTCAAGGGGTATAAGGTGACCGCAACCGGGGGTCGATGGGATGTTTGTCGGTGGCGGGACATTTTCTTCTTTTGTAATAGTTGCAACCGCCGCACCCCGACCGCAACAGCAACTCAGCTTACTCAAGCGCAACTGCAAAGGGTATAATGCAACCGCAACCGGGGTTGAGGGGGGAGGGTTGTCGACGACGGGATTTTTTTTTTCATTTTTAGTTTTTTTCATAGTAGTTGCAACCGCCGCAATCCGACTGCAACTGCAACTCATCATACCCAAGCGCAACTGCAAGGGGTATAAAGCAACCGCAACCGGGGTCGGGGGAAGGGTTTGTCGGCGGCGGGCTGTTTTTTTGTAGTAGTTGCAACCGCCACAATCCGACTGCAATTGTAACTCTCATACCCAAGCGCAACTGCAAGGGGTATAAAGCGGCCGCAACTGGGGTCGGGGGAGGGTTGTCGGCGGCGGGCTGTTTTTTTAGTAGTTGCAACCGCCGCAACTCGACTGCAACTACAACTCATCATACCCAAGCGCAACTACAAGGGGTATAAAACGACCGCAACCGGGTCGGGGGATGGTTTGTGGGCAGCGGCGTAGTTTTTTTAGGGTATTTTTTGTACTAGTTGTAACCGCCGCAACCCGACTTCAAGTGCAACTCATCATATCCAAGCGCAACTGCAAGGGGTATAAAGCGACCGCAACCGGGGTCGAGGTAAGGTTTTGTCGGCAGCGGGATTTTTTTTATAGTAGTAGCAACCACCGCACCCCGACTGCAACTGCAACTCATCATACTCAAGCGCAACTACAAGGGGTATAAAGCAACCGCAACCGGGGTCGGGGGAAAAGTTTGTGGGCGGCTGCGGAGTTTTTTTAGGTTTTTTTTGTAGTAGTTGCAACCGCCGCAACCCGACTGACGGTGTCCTGGACTAGGGGGTACTCACCATGTCGTCTCCCGACCAATGGGTCGGGCCGAGGACCCCCATGGCGGTTCACTAATGGGCCACTTCGAGCAGCCCATGACATCTACGAGGAAGACTCCACATGACCTGGCGCACAAGACGAGGACTCTTCTAAACCCTAGGCCTCCGGTGCATATATAAACCAAGGCCAGGCTAGTCAATAGATCGACTCATATTCATTAGAACAATCTCATGGTAGATACCTGTACTCTGTACTACACCCCATATGAATACAATCAAAAGCAGGACGTAGGGTATTATCTCTTCGAGAGAGCCCAAACCTGGGTAAAATCATGTGTCCATGTTACCATCGCTCCAAGACGCCTAGCTTAGGACCCCTACTACGAGATATGCTGGATTTGACACCGACATTGGTGCTTTCATTGAGAGTCCGCTGTGTGATCGCAAAGCATCGATGGCTCGCCTGCAGATCAAATGCGACGTCGGCATCTCCATCGCCGGCCCGACTGGTCATCTTGGCTGGACCGAGGACTAGGCTTCTCTTCGGATCGTCAAGATCGAACGGATGTCTTCATCATCATCAATTTCAATCTCATCCGGGACCATGGAAAAATCGTCCATGGAGCTCGGGAGCTCAACGTCAACATTGCCCTCGCGAGATTGACAGCAGTTTTTTCTGGACATCGGATTTGTGTTCGCCATCCTCGCCTCCTCGAGCGTCGCTTTGACGATTTTTTCGATGGAATTGTGCGGAATTGAGTCTAGAACAACCCTGCAAAATTTCGTCGTGTTCCGATGTAGGAATCTCCGGCAAACTCCGATCTACCGGAGCCCTGTCGAATCTGGACGGGAATCTGGACGAGTTTGGGGCAAGGAGTCTAGCAGTTTTTTTTTTGAACTAAGGAGTCTAGCAGTTAGCTCGGACATCCTTTGGAAGATCCAACCGTTCATTGGCTGCGGAATTCCCATATCAACCACCCCTCAAAATTTCAGCTCGATCCGACCGTCCAAACTCCGCGACGAGTCCGAGGAGTGCACCAATTTTCGGATCTGTTTTCTGCGCGAAAACGAATCCGACCCGAGTTCATCTTTTTCATGAACGGGTTATCGGACGTCCTTTTTGAAGGAAATTTTCTCTAGGATATTGTGTTTTGTTCTCAAGCACATGCCTACAAATTTTGAGCCTTTTCCGAGGCGATCTTCACCATCGCGCCGATGTCAAACCGGCCCGGCCATGTTGCTGCACGGCTGCTGACCTGCGCCAGCATCGACTGCGCCGTCACTCCATCAAGCCGACGACAACCATCTCGGATCTTCACCTCGGCGAGCCGACCAAGAGTTCGGCATCGTGAAGGACAAATAATCGTTAATACAAGATCGTCGCCCCACGGATTGTACGGGTCGGGTGCGCCGGCGTCGCCGCGCGGTCACTTCATCAAGCCGGCATTGACCACGTCACAAATTCTGACCTGCGTCGGTATCGCCACGCCGTCGCTTCTTCAAGCCGATAACCACCACGCCGTCCTGCTTCGGGCACCTCGGCTGGCACGGGGGCTGCAATGTCACCTTACCGACCTGCTCCAACACCTCAGCCAGACCGGGGGCTTCGCCATCTCTTCATCAACCTACTCCGGGGAATTCGGCGTCACCAGCCGATCAGCTTCGTCACCTCGGCTGGACCGGGGGCTTCACCTCGCCACATCGACCGTGCCGCGTCGCTGCTTCATCAAGCCGAGCTCTTCGCTCGGCCACCTCGGGCTTGGGGGCTGGGACCTCGGTCAAGCCGAGGACTATGTGTCCTCGTCCCGCCACGAGCCCACACCACGTCATCAACGCCGAGCACATTAACCAGCTAAGTCGATTTCATGCTTAAATTTTCTAAATTCTTAATTTTTTGTTCGGTTCGACCAAGCATTATATTTATGTTAAAATCGGTTTGTTAAAAACGAGGTTCGTTTAAAACCACTTCCTTTACCCATGTTAACTGGGGGGCTCTTAAATTTATATGAGCCGTTATAATAAGTGTTTTCTTTTTAGTCGTTGCAAAGTCTTTTTCTACTACTTCTTTTTTCGACGCGAGTGTGTGGTCAATAGCCGGGTTGCCTGGTTTCTCTGTAAAGCCGCTCGAGTTTAGTTTGCTAAACTGGCCTAATAAACACTCCGCCTTCGGGATGGGAGGTTGAAGCCAAAGGCTGACCCGCTTGAAGTCTGGAGATTGGACGTATCATGTTAAAGCACGACAGAAGCACAAATTAATTTTAAGACCAATTTCGGATTGGCACCAAAAAACTTGATTTAATCTAGACGTAAAGATTTTATGTAAGTTTTTTGGTTTTTCGAGCTTATGAAGCTTTTAACCTATTTGTATGTTTTTTTTCAGGAGGCGGGACATCCTCTTGACCGAGGTGCCGTGCATAATAATTCGGCTCGGGAAATCTTTTCCGACCCGTAGTTCGGCAACTTCCCTGCCGAGCTGTACCTCGGCACGCCCGAACACTCCAAACACTAGGGGCTAGTTACTTGCCCCCACAGTCAAGCTCCTATGACTAAGTGAAAGTTATAAAGCCTACATATCTGATTGCCTCGTTTCCGCTAACACAACCGCCTCCGGGCACCGAGACGTCGGCTAAGGGTTGTCTTTTTATTGCGGAAACACCCTGCGTAGCATCTACAAAGGGGTGGAAGCCGACGATGGACCACTTTCAAATTATAAACAGTCGCAACGGAGTCAAAATAACATATAGCATAAAGCTGCAAAATACAGCTTAAAAGCTGACTACCACAAACATGCGCAAATTCAATCGGCCGATCAGCTTGCTTTCATAAAAGTGTTCGGCATGTTCGAGGTCACTAATAGAAAAGCAGTTCGGCCGTCTTTGAAAAAACCGTGTAATTCTAACCTCGAGTTTTTGGTATAAAACACTTCGGACATATAAAAGAGTCCAATAAACCGTACCAGGGGCTCCTTGAGGCACCTCGGCGCGGTTACTTTGGGACTCCTGGAGAGTCCGACATATTCTCAGCATTTGTATTCAATATACTAGCGCTGCCTTCCCATAAATCGTTATAAAGCCAGAATATGCATCAATTTGACTTGAGATCTGAGCAAGCTGGGTTGCCTGGCTCCTGTGCTTACCCCCTACGTTCCCGATTGTTCGGCTAGGGGGTAAAGGGAGCACCTCTGTGATTGATACTATCGGGTTATCCGGGTTAGTACCTCAGACTGGGTGAAGCCGAAAGCTAGCAATCGCAAGAACATAATTGGTCGGCAACGACGGAAGTGAAAATCTCGGTTTTTTAAAGCCAAATACTTTGGGAATTTTCCCCGAATTGATCTTCACTATTTTTCTCCCACTTAGATCGGAGGTGAAGTTACATCATCCTGCTTAGCATGACAACCCAAAGAAAGGAACCGATAGCGGAACTATTTTCCTTGGAAGATGTTTCTTACGTTAAATAGTAATATAACATATCTCTCTGCGTAACTTTGTTTATAAAACCGTATGGCCGGATTGCCTTGTTTTCCGTAAATCTTTGCCCTTATAACGGCTTTATAAAGTAGGAAAACACTCCTCGGCTACTGGCCGAGGAGGTTGAAGCCGATGGTCGGTCAACAAAGTTTGTACAATGCGGATCCGAGCATTAATGATGTAAAGTACTTTGATACATAGAATCATTACACATACTGGACAAAGTTAATTTACTTCAAGTCGTCTATTAACAAGTCGAGGGCACAGTCTTGTTGAGACAGCCGAGCAGCCGGAATTGAATTTTGTGTCAAACGAATATCGATCCTTAATTCGGCCACCCATGTCCAAATTAAGACTCGGGGGCTACTGCATTGACGATTCAATGCAGAAAATTCAAAGTGCAAAACAATTTTCGAGGAGATTACGATCCTCAGGTTGGTCGGCCGCACCCAACCTGAGTCTCGGGGGCTACTGCACACAGCGTTTCTATTCCTACGTATGTTGCCGAGCTAGGAGTTGACTCTCAGTCCGATTTCGCGAATCGACCTGAGTCTCAGGGGCTACTGGGATCAGCGGTTTCATGTTTTCCTTCAGGTGCATCTCGGATTTTAGGCCGACACACACCTTGAGGGCTACTGGCTATATATCTCGACAGAGAATAAATTGCACCAATCGAAAATATATCCGCAAAAAATCAGCCCAAGCCCGAGGTGGTGCATCACCTCGGAAGCAGCCCGGCGTAAAGCTCGGATGCAAGTGGCTGGCTCCATAGAGGGCATTTCCGGCATTAAGCTCGGCTGAACTCCTTCAACTTTTTCAAACCAAGGTGATCTATGACACCTCGGATGCAGACCGTCGTTGGAGCTCGGCTGCAAAAATATACCTTGGATGCAGTCCCGTGTTGAAGCTCGGATGCGGACACCGCCGCACGGGAAAAACTTTGAACCCGAGTTATGGCGTAAAAAAGAATAAGGCATTGATAAAGTCCAAGAACCTAAAGGGGCTCCTCGTGTTGGAAATATGCCCTAGAGGCAATAATAAATTGGTTATTATTATATTTCCTTGTTCATGATAATCGTTTATTATCCATGCTATAATTGTATTGATTGGAAACTCAAATACATGTGTGGGTACATAGACAACACTGTGTCCCTAGTATGCCTCTAGTTGACTAGCTCGTTGATCAAAGATGGTTAAGGTTTCCTAGCCATTGACATGAGATGTCATTTGATAATGGGATCACATCATTAGGAGAATGATGTGATGGACAAGACCCAAACTGTAAACGTAGCATTTGATCGTGTCAGTTTATTGCTATTGTTTTCTGCATGTCAAGTATCTGTTCCTTTGACCATGAGATCATGCAACTCACTGACACCGGAGGAATACCTTGTGTGTATCAAACGTCGCAACGTAACTGGGTGACTATAAAGGTGCTCTACAGGTATCTCCGAGGGTGTCTGTTGGGTTGGCATGGATCAAGACTGGGATTTGTTACTCCGTGTGACGGAGAGGTATCTCAGGGCCCACTCGGTAATACAACATCACATTGAGCCTTGCAAGCAAAGTGACTAAAGAGTTAGCCACAGGATCTTGTATTACGGAACGAGTAAAGAGACTTGCCGGTAACGAGATTGAACTAGGTATAGTGATACCGACGATCGAATCTCGGGCAAGTAACATACCGAAGAACAAAGGGAACAGCATACGGGATTAACTGAATCCTTGACATAGAGGTTCGACCGATAAAGATCTTCGTAGAATATGTAGGAGCCAATATGGGCATCCAGGTCCCGCTATTGGTTATTGATCGTAGAAGTGTCTCGGTCATGTCTACATAGTTCTCGAACCCGCAGGGTCTACACACTTAACGTTGGTGACGATTAGTATAGTTGAGTTATTTTGTTGGTGGCCGAAGGTTGTTCGGAGTCCCGGATAAGATCCCGGACATGACGAGGATCTCCGGAATAGTCCGGAGGTAAAGATTGATATATGTGATAATAGTGTTTTGATCTCCGGAAGGGTTCCGGAATTCACCGGAAGGGGTTCCGGATGTTTACCGAAGTGTTCGGGTGCAGCAACACTTTATATGGGCCAAAGGGATAAAGCCCACGAGGTATTGGAAAGTGCAAAAGTAGTTTTGCTGCCGCGTAAGCGGTACTACCGCTTGGTGAAGCGGTACTACCGCCCGAGCGGTACTACCGCTTGTGTGAAGCGGTACTACCGCTTGTGCGCGGCTGTGCACGGTTTGGCAGGGATCCGAGTTGGACTCTTTCCCTGCGGGCCAAACCGACCTTGTGCGGGCAAAACCGACCTGGAGGAGGCTTTTACTCCAAGTTTAGACCCCAAGGCTCAACATATAAATAGAGGGGCAGGGCTAGCACACGGGATACATCAAGATTTCCCCAAGCCGTGTGCGGCAACCCTAACCCTCTAGTTCCTCCGTCATAATCTCCGTAGCGCTTGGCGAAGCCCTGCAGAGATTGTTCCTCACCACCATCACCACGCCGTCGTGCTGCTGGAACTCAACCACTACTTCACCATCGCTCGCTGGATCGAGGAGGTGAAGGCGTCATCAAGCCGTACGTGTGTTGAACGCGGAGGTGCCGTCTGTTCGGCGCTAGTTCGTGATCGGATCGAGGGACGACTTGCGATTTGGATCGCGGAGACGTTCGACTACATCAACCGCGTTTCTTAAACGCTTCCGCTTAGCGATCTACAAGGGTACGTAGATTCACTCTCCCTCTCGTAGATGCTCATCACCATGGATAGATCTTGTGTGTGCGTAGGAAATTTTTTGTTTCCCATGCAACGTTCCCCAACAGTGGCATCATGAGCCAGGTCTATGCGTAGATGAGATCTCGAGTAGAACACAAACGAGTTGTGGGCGTGGGTGTATACATATTGCTTGCCGTTACTAGTTGATATTTGATTCGGCGGTACTGTGAGATGAAGCGGCCCGGACCGACATTACGCGTACACTTACGCGAGACAGGTTCCTTCAACTAACATGTAACTTCGTTGCATAAAGATGGCTAGCGGGTGTCTGTCTCTCTCACTTTAGTTGAATCGATTTCAATGAAGAGGGTTCTTTTAGAAGATCAAAAAGCAATCACTACACCACGTTGTGGTTTTGCGTAGGTAAGAACGGTTCTTGCAAACCCGTAGCAGCCACGTAAAATTTGCAACAACAATTAGAGGACGTCTAACTTGTTTTTGCAGGGTATGTTGTGATGTGATATGGCCAATTACATGATGAGATATATGTGATGTATGAGATGATCATGTGTTGTATAGAATATCACGACTTGCATGTCGATGAGTACGGAAACTGGCAGGAGCCATAGAGTTGTCTTTAATTATTGTATGACCTGCGTGTCAATCATTAAGCGCTATGTAATGCTTTACTTTATCGCTAAACGTTAGCAATAGTCGTGGAAGCAACAGTCGGCGCGACAACCTTATGGCGACACGTTGATGGAGATCAAGATGATGGAGATCATGGTGTCATGCCGGTGACGATGGAGATCATGCCGGTGCTTTGGAGATGGAGATCAAAAGCACAAGTTCATGGCCATATCATGTCACTTATGATTTGCATGTGATGTTAATCCTTTTATGCATCTTATTTTGCTTAGGACGACGGTAGCATTATAAGGTGATCCCTCACTTAAATTTCAAGATAAATTGTGTTCTCCCCAAGTGTGCACCGTTGCGAAAGTTCGTCGTTTCGAGACACGCCGTGATGATCGGGTGTGATAGACTCTACGTTCACATACAACGGGTGTAAGCCATGTTGCACGTGCGGAAACACTCGGGTTAAACTTGACGAGCCTAGCATGTACAGACATGGCCTCAGAACACAAGAGACCGAAAGGTCGAACATGAGTCATATAGTAGATATGATCAACATGAAGATGTTCACCATTGAAACCACCTCGACTCACGTGATGATCGGACTTGAGTTGGTGGATTTGGATCATGTTACACTCGAATGACCGGAGGGATGTCAATTTGAGTGGGAGTTTTTAAGTAATATGATTAACTAAACTCATTATCTAGAACAATAGTCTAAGTTGTCTTTGCTATATTTATGTTGTAGATCATGGCTCGCGCAGTAGCACCCCTGAATTTTAATGCGTTCCTAGAGAAAGCTAAGTTGAAAGATGATGGAAGTAACTTTGTGGACTGGGCCCGTAATCTAAGGATTATCCTTACGGCTTCCCAGAAGGCTTATGTCCTTGATGCACCGCTTGGTGATCCACCCGCTCCAGTTGAGTCTCTAGACGTTGTGAACGCCTGGCAGGCTCGTTCTGATGATTACTCAATAGTTCAATGTGCAATGTTGTATGGCTTAGAACCGGGACTTCAAAGACGTTTTGAACGTCATGGAGCATATGAGATGTTCCAGGAGTTGAAGTTTATCTTTCAGAAGAATGCCCGGATCGAGAGATATGAGATCTCCGATAAGTTCTATGCTTGCAAGATGGAGGAGAACGGGTCTATCAGTGATCACGTGCTCAGAATGTCTGGGTACTCCACCCGTCTGGCTGAATTGGGGATGCCCCTTCCGCCAGAGGCTATCACTGACAGAGTTCTTCAATCATTGCCACCTAGCTACAAGAGCTTCGTGTTGAACTATAACATGCACGGGATGAACAAGTCAGTCGTCGAGCTGTTTGCGATGCTGAAAGCCGCTGAGTCTGAAATTCAGAAGGAGCATCAAGTGTTGATGGTCAATAAAACCACTAGTTTCAAGAAAAATGGCAAGGGTAAGAAGGGTAACTCCAAGAAGAGTGGCAAAACAGTTGCTCCTCTCGTAAAGAAACCCAAGGCTGGACCCAAACCAGAAACTGTGTGTTTTCATTGCAAGGGAACTGGACACTGGAAGCGGAACTGCCCCAAGTATTTGGCTGACAAGAAGGCGGCCAACAACAAACAAGGTATATATGATATACATGTTATTGATGTGTACCTTACCAACCCTCGTTGTAGTGCCTGGGTATTTGATACCGGTGCGGTTGCTCATATTTGCAACTCAAAACAGGAACTGCGGAATAGACGGAGGCTGGCAAAGGACGAAGTGACGATGCGCGTGGGAAATGGTTCCAAGGTTGATGTGATCGCCGTCGGCACGCTCGCTCTTCGATTACCGTCGGGATTAGTGATGAACCTAAATAAGTGTTATTTGGTGCCTGCGTTAAGCATGAACATTATATCTGGATCTTGTTTATTGCGAGACGGTTACTCATTTAAATCAGAGAATAATGGTTGTTCTATTTATATGAGTAATATCTTTTATGGTCATGCACCCAATGTGAGGGGTTTATTCTTATTGAATCTCGATAGTAATGATACACATGTTCATAACATTGATGCCAAAAGATGTAGAATTGATAATGATAATACCACTTTCTTGTGGCACTGCCGTTTAGGTCATATTGGCGTAAAACGCATGAGGAAGCTCCATGCTGATGGACTTTTGGAGTCACTTGATTTTGAATCACTTGACACATGTGAGCCATGCCTCATGGGCAAGATGACTAAAACGCCGTTCTCTGGAACAATGGAACGGGCAAGTGACTTATTGGAAATCATACATACTGATGTGTGCGGTCCAATGAGTATTGAGGCGCGCGGTGGTTATCGTTATTTTCTCACCTTCACTGATGACTTAAGTAGATATGGGTATATTTACTTAATGAAACACAAGTCTGAAACATTTGAAAAGTTCAAACAATTTCAGAGTGAAGTTGAGAATCATCGTAACAAGAAGATTAAATTCCTACGATCTGATCGAGGAGGAGAATATCTGAGTTATGAGTTTGGCAGTCACTTAAGACAGTGTGGAATTGTTTCACAATTGACACCGCCTGGAACACCACAGCGTAATGGTGTGTCCGAACGTCGTAATCGAACCTTATTGGATATGGTGCGATCTATGATGTCTCTTGCCGATTTGCCACTATCGTTTTGGGGTTATGCATTAGAGACAGCTGCATTCACTTTAAATAGGGCACCATCGAAATCCGTTGAGACGACGCCATATGAACTTTGGTTTGGCAAGAAGCCAAAGCTGTCGTTTCTTAAAGTTTGGGGATGTGATGCTTATGTCAAAAAGCTTCAGCCTGAAAAGCTGGAACCCAAAGCGGAGAAATGCGTCTTCATAGGATACCCAAAAGAGACAGTTGGGTATACCTTCTACGTCAGATCCGAAGGCAAAGTGTTTGTCGCTAAAAACGGAACATTTCTTGAGAAAGAGTTTCTCTCGAAAGAATTGAGTGGGAGGAAGATAGAACTTGATGAGGTTGTTGAACCTTTACTTCAACCTGAGAGTAGCGCAGCGCAGAAAGTTGTTTCTGTGGAGCCTACATTAGCTGAAGAGGAAGTTAATGATGATGATCATGAAGCTTTGGATCAAGTTGCTATCGAACCTCGTAGGTCGACAAGGACGCGTACTGCTCCCGAGTGGTACGGCAACCCTGTCTTAGAGGTCATGTTGTTAGACAACGATGAACCTACGAGCTATGGAGAAGCGATGATGGGCCCGGATTCCGAGAAGTGGTTAGAGGCCATGAAATCCGAGATGGGATCCATGTATGAAAACAAAGTATGGACTTTGGAAGTATTACCTGAAGGGCGTAAAGCCATTCAGAACAAATGGATCTTTAAGAGGAAGACGGACGCGGACGGTAATGTCACCGTCTATAAAGCTCGACTTGTGGCAAAGGGTTTTTCACAAGTTCAAGGAGTTGACTACGATGAGACCTTCTCACCCGTAGCGATGCTTAAATCCGTCAGAATCATGTTAGCAATAGCTGCCTTTTTCGATTATGAAATTTGGCAGATGGATGTCAAAACAGCGTTCCTTAACGGTTACCTTAAGGAAGAGTTGTATATGATGCAACCAGAAGGTTTTGTCGATCCAGAGAATGCTGACAAAGTTTGCAAACTCCAGCGATCCATTTATGGACTGGTGCAAGCATCTCGGAGTTGGAATCTTCGTTTTGATGAGGTGATCAAAGCGTTCGAGTTTATACAAGTTTACGGAGAAGCTTGTATTTACAAGAAAGTGAGTGGGAGCTCTATAGCGTTTCTAATATTATATGTGGATGACATATTACTGATTGGAAACAATATAGAAATGCTGGAAAGCGTAAAGGAATATTTGAACAAGAGTTTTTCAATGAAGGACCTAGGAGAAGCTGCTTTCATATTAGGCATCAAGATCTATAGAGATAGATCGAGACGCTTAATAGGACTTTCACAAAGCACATACCTTGACAAAGTTTTGAAGAAGTTCAAAATGGATCAATCCAAGAAGGGGTTCTTGCCTGTATTGCAAGGTGTGAAGTTGAGTAAGACTCAATGCCCAGTGACTGCAGAAGATAGAGAAAAGATGAGTGTCATCCCCTATGCTTCAGCCATAGGCTCTATCATGTATGCAATGCTGTGCACAAGACCCGATGTCAGCCTTGCCATAAGTATGGTCGGAAGGTTTCAAGGTGATCCAGGAATGGAACACTGGACGGCGGTCAAGAATATCCTGAAGTACCTGAAAAGGACTAAGGACATGTTTCTCGTTTATGGAGGTGATCAAGAGCTCGTCGTAAAGGGTTACGTCGATGCAAGCTTTGACACTGATCCGGATGACTCAAAGTCGCAAACCGGATACGTATTTATTCCAAATGGGGGTGCGGTTAGCTGGTGCAGTTCCAAGCAAAGCGTGGTAGCAGATTCTACATGCGAAGCAGAGTACATCGCTGCCTCGGAGGCGGCAAAGGAAGGTGTCTGGATGAAGGAGTTCATGACAGATCTTGGAGTAGTGCCTAGTGCACTTAACCCAATGACTCTGTTTTGTGATAATACTGGTGCCATTGCTCTAGCCAAGGAACCAAGATTTCACAAGAGGACCAGACACATAAAGCGACGTTTCAATTCCATCCGCGATTACATCAAGGAGGACGACATAAATATTTGCAAAGTACACACGGATCTAAATGTTGCAGATCCGATGACTAAACCTCTTCCAAGGGCTAAACATGAACAACACCAGAACTGCATGGGTGTTCGATTCATTACAATGTAAATCACATAGTGATGTGAACTAGATTATTGACTCTAGTGCAAGTGGGAGACTGTTGGAAATATGCCCTAGAGGCAATAATAAATTGGTTATTATTATATTTCCTTGTTCATGATAATCGTTTATTATCCATGCTATAATTGTATTGATTGGAAACTCAAATACATGTGTGGGTACATAGACAACACTGTGTCCCTAGTATGCCTCTAGTTGACTAGCTCGTTGATCAAAGATGGTTAAGGTTTCCTAGCCATTGACATGAGATGTCATTTGATAATGGGATCACATCATTAGGAGAATGATGTGATGGACAAGACCCAAACTGTAAACGTAGCATTTGATCGTGTCAGTTTATTGCTATTGTTTTCTGCATGTCAAGTATCTGTTCCTTTGACCATGAGATCATGCAACTCACTGACACCGGAGGAATACCTTGTGTGTATCAAACGTCGCAACGTAACTGGGTGACTATAAAGGTGCTCTACAGGTATCTCCGAGGGTGTCTGTTGGGTTGGCATGGATCAAGACTGGGATTTGTTACTCCGTGTGACGGAGAGGTATCTCAGGGCCCACTCGGTAATACAACATCACATTGAGCCTTGCAAGCAAAGTGACTAAAGAGTTAGCCACATGATCTTGTATTACGGAACGAGTAAAGAGACTTGCCGGTAACGAGATTGAACTAGGTATAGTGATACCGACGATCGAATCTCGGGCAAGTAACATACCGAAGAACAAAGGGAACAGCATACGGGATTAACTGAATCCTTGACATAGAGGTTCGACCGATAAAGATCTTCGTAGAATATGTAGGAGCCAATATGGGCATCCAGGTCCCGCTATTGGTTATTGATCGTAGAAGTGTCTCGGTCATGTCTACATAGTTCTCGAACCCGCAGGGTCTACACACTTAACGTTGGTGACGATTAGTATAGTTGAGTTATTTTGTTGGTGACCGAAGGTTGTTCGGAGTCCCGGATAAGATCCCGGACATGACGAGGATCTTCGGAATAGTCCGGAGGTAAAGATTGATATATGTGATAATAGTGTTTTGATCTCCGGAAGGGTTCCGGAATTCACCGGAAGGGGTTCCGGATGTTTACCGAAGTGTTCGGGTGCAGCAACACTTTATATGGGCCAAAGGGATAAAGCCCACGAGGTATTGGAAAGTGCAAAAGTAGTTTTGCTGCCGCGTAAGCGGTACTACCGCTTGGTGAAGCGGTACTACCGCCCGAGCGGTACTACCGCTTGTGTGAAGCGGTACTACCGCCCGAGCGGTACTACCGCTTGTGTGAAGCGGTACTACCGCTTGTGCGCGGCTGTGCACGTTCGGCAGGGATCCGAGTTGGACTCTTTCCCTGCGGGCCAAACCGACCTTGTGCGGGCAAAACCGACCTGGAGGAGGCTTTTACTCCAAGTTTAGACCCCAAGGCTCAACATATAAATAGAGGGGCAGGGCTAGCACACGGGATACATCAAGATTTCCCCAAGCCGTGTGCGGCAACCCTAACCCTCTAGTTCCTCCGTCATAATCTCCGTAGCGCTTGGCGAAGCCCTGCAGAGATTGTTCCTCACCACCATCACCACGCCGTCGTGCTGCTGGAACTCAACCACTACTTCACCATCGCTCGCTGGATCGAGGAGGTGAAGGCGTCATCAAGCCGTACGTATGTTGAACGCGGAGGTGCCGTCTGTTCGGCGCTAGTTCGTGATCGGATCGAGGGACGACTTGCGATTTGGATCGCGGAGACGTTCGACTACATCAACCGCGTTTCTTAAACGCTTCCGCTTAGCGATCTACAAGGGTACGTAGATTCACTCTCCCTCTCGTAGATGCTCATCACCATGGATAGATCTTGTGTGTGCGTAGGAAAATTTTTGTTTCCCATGCAACGTTCCCCAACACCTCGGATGCCCGACGTGTCAACTCTTTGGATACACCTCGGCGATCCTCGAGATCGGAGATGTGAATATTTGTTGAACCAGTTTTCAAGACCGACGACCGAAGACGAAGAACAGCTCGGAAGAACCGAGGAGCGTCCCCAACTTGAAGACCGGTTCAGGGGCCTACTGACGGTGTCCTGGACTAGGGGGTACTTACCACGTCGTCTCCCGACCAGTGGGTCGGGCCGAGGACCCCCGTGGCGGTTCACTAATGGGCCACTTCGGGCAGCCCATGACATCTACGAGGAAGACTCCACATGACCTGGCGCACAAGACGAGGACTCTTCTAAACCCTAGGCCTCTGGTGCATATATAAACCGAGGCCAGGCTAGTCAATAGATCCACTCATATTCATTAGAACAATCTCGTGGTAGATACCTGTACTTTGTACTACATCCCATATGAATACAATCAAAAGCAGGACGTAGGGTATTATCTCTTCGAGAGAGCCCGAACCTGGGTAAAATCCTGTGTCCATGTTACCATCGCTCCAAGACGCCTAGCTTAGGACCCCTACTACGAGATATGCCGGATTTGACACCGACACCGACTTCAAGTGCAACTCATCATATCCAACCGCAACTGCAAGGGGTATAAAGCGACCGCAAATGGGGTCGGGGGGGGAGGGTTTGTCGGTGACAAGATGTTTTTTTTAGTTTTTTTTGTAGTAGTAGCAACCGCCGCACCCCAACTACAACTATAACTTATCATACTCAAGCGCAACTGCAAGGGGTATAAAGCGACCGCAACCACAGTCGAGGGGGGAGGGTTGTCGATGGCGGAATATTTTTTTCGTTTTTAGTTTTTTCGTAGTAGTTGCAACCGCCGCAACCCGACTGCAACTGCAACTGATCATACCCGAGCGCAATTGCAAAGGGGTATAAAGCGACCGCAACCGGGTCGGCGGAGGGTTTATTGGCGGTAGCAGACTTTATTTGGTTTTTTTGTAGTAGTTGCAACCGCCGCAACCTGACTTCAACTACAATTCATCATAACCAAGTGCAACTGTAAGGGGTATAAAGCGACCGCAACCGGGGTCGGGAGGGGGGGGGGGTTGTCGGTGGCAGGATGTTTTTTCCTTTTTAGTTTTTTTTCCAGTTGTTGCAACCGTCACACGCCGACTGCAAATGCAACTCCTCATACTCAAGCGCAACTGCAAGGGGTATAAAGCGACCGCAATCGGGGTCGAGGGGGTAGTGTTGTCAATGGCGAGATGTTTTTTCCTTTTTAGTATTTTCTAGGAGTAATTGCAACCGCCGCAATCCGACTGTAACTGCAACTCATCATACCCAACCGCAACTGCAAGGGGCATAAAGCGACAACAACCGGGGTCGGGGGGAGGTTTTGTCGGTGGCAGGCTATTTTTTATTTTTATTTTTTTATAGTAGTTGCAACCGCCGCAACCCGACTGCAACTGCAACTCATCATACCCAAGCGCAACTGCAAGGGGTATAAAGCGACCGTAACCGGGGTCAGGGGGAGGGTTGCCGGTGGCGAGCTATTTTTTTCTTTTTAGTTTTGTATAGTAGTTGCAACCGCCGCAACCCGACCGCAACTGCAACTCATCATACCCAAGCGCAACTACAAGGGGTATAAAGCGACCGTAACCGGGGTCGTGGGGAAGGGTTGTCGTTGGCGGGCTGTTTTTTCTTTTTAGTTTTTTATAGTAGTTGCAACCGCTGCTACCCGATCGCAACTGCAACTCATCATACCCAAGCGCAATTGCAAGGGGTATAAAGCGACCACAACCGAGTCGGGGAGGGGGATGGGGGGAGGGTTTGCCGATGGCGGCGGAGTTGAATGTCAAACACTCGATATAGAACTACAAGTGTTGTAACCATGACCTAACTCTAGAGGAAGACACGCCCTCGTAACTACACACGACACATGTATCATGCAACTGCAAGGGGACAACGTAAATTCAATTAAGGCGGCGCTGTAATTTATTTTTATGTTTTTGTCGTTTTCTCTCCCTTCGCACGAGAAACAATATTCTTAGATGATCCCCCGTCTAAGGGAATGTCTTGTTTCCCTTCGGGTTTTTCTCTTGAAAAAAACTACCGCGAGCCAGTTGCATGTCCACCCCTTGACACGCAACTGCACATGACACACATACCACGCAATTGCAAGGACCTCAATACGGCGGGCATTTTTCTAAATACACGGTGAAATTTTTGTGAACACAAGTTGAACTGTTTTAGCATTGAAAATCATTTTCTAGATACACGTGAATGTTTCAAATAATACTATTTTTTTTCCAAATGGCTATTTTTAGTACATGACATATAATTTTGGAATTGTGTGAACATTTTTTTGTGAAATATCACGTCAAAGGTAAAATTTTGTTTACATATTTTTATTTTCAAGGAACATGAAAAATAAAAGAACTTGAATAGGAAAAATTAAAAAAATGTAACATAGAAACAGAAAAGAAAACCAGTGAAGAACTGCACTTTAGAATAAAAAAACGCATGAGAAGAAAACGTTAGGCTGGATAGTGCTTGTGGCGATCGCTGCTGCCTGCAAAAGAAAAAAAAATCGCAATCTAGCCCAGAACGTAGGAACTGAAAAACGTGTGTGTTGGGTTCGCTAAAAAAACGTGCGTGTTAGGTTCGGCCTACATCCAAAACGGGCTGAAACAATAAATAAATGATGTCATCTGATGTGAGGTGAATGAGACCAAATTATATCTCATCTAGATGAGGTCTAGGCACTCCCACCCTGTCCCCTACTTGATGTGTAGGGGAACCATTGGTGGGTATTTTGGAGGAAGTTTCATCCCACCTGAATTAATTAACAAGGGGATTAGGGAAGAATACGTGGGAATTGACATGTTTAATTTCTTTTCCCTGCCCTTCTCAACTCCCTTACCCCCTAACCAAACAATGGATTATATGCCTCATAGCCTCTTTGATTCGCAGGATTTGTAAAATGCAGGAATAGGCAAAATAGAGGAATGGAGTTGCATTTCATCCTGAATCCTATACAATTAGTATGAGCGTTTGATTGTGTGCAGGCAAAACGTAGGATTTTTCACATGAGGATGGAGTGGATGGAAATTTTCCTATGAAAACCAGTACAAGTGTGAATTGCAATCCGATGTATCAAACAACCCACGAAGAAAAAAATCCTAAGGATTAGAATTCTCCAAAATTCCTTTAAATCAAAGAGGGGCTAAACTCCCATTTCTTATGACTAATTCCCTCCAACCAAACACGCAGTACGAACCTTCCTTCCCCACTAATCAACCTCGCCCCCCCCCCCCCCCCCCCCCGAATTTCAGGATGGGTCCGGGCCTGCAATAATCTCCAATTAAAGATTGCCACATCATTCCATAACGATCCCTTACCCCGTAATCTTATGTAGGTGTAGCAAAGCTCAATTAAATGTGGGAAATATATGCAACCCACTACTCTTCTCTTTAGATAATAACAGTTGCACATACAACAACTTCCTGTGATATACATTTTCATACAACAATAGGCGAAAAACTGAACAACCAATACACGAATTTGTCACGCAGGTGCACTTTGCTACAAAAGCTGTTGAGTCAAACTTTGGACGGTTTTGGTAAGGTGTTGTCGCGAAGTGCACTTTGGTATGAAATCCACATCTTGTGCAGTTCATGAGAGGAAAGTGGATCAAACTGGGGTGACATACGACGTGGGAGGAGCTCGATGAATCCATGTCGACTAGCCGCGGACTACGAAGTCGAAGGAGAGAGAATGGCAGTGAGGCGCTGAGGCAATGGTAGCCGCCATCATAGGGCTCTGACTAGAGATTTGAAACTGCGTTATGTACCGTGGCCATATGAGCCACGTCATAAAGCCAGCGCAGCTAGAAGGAGCCCAATAGAAACACGGGCCCAGCCCAGCAACACCACACTCAGGGCTGGCTAGTATGCTCACCCTGCAACATAGCTAGTGGCCCGTCAAAAATAACTAGTGGCCCGTCATCTAGGAAGAGCCCACGAGCCACGTGTCACTCGCCCTGAGGGCAGCCCCCTGGGACCTCCTATTTAGCCGAAATCACTTGCTAAGTGGCACCCCTTGCAAAGATCACTCCATACTTCTCTAGTGATGGCAAGTGGCACACATGGTGCACTGCATGTGCGCCACTTGTCGCTACCGGGAGTTTTTTTTTCCGTTTATTCGTTTTTTCATAATGGTTTATCCCTTGAACCATGTGTCCAAATGACGATCCCTTTTCACCGTTGTATTTCTCGCATCGAGATATTTGAAATTAGATTCCATGTTAATAAGTTTTGACCATTTTTTGGGTGAAAATACCAAAAAATAGGGGAAAAACCCCAAAAATAAAAAAACAACAAAAAACAAAAATCAGAAATAAAGAAAACCGAAAAACACTGCAAACCGAAACAACTGAAAACCAAAAGCACGTTGCGCTTTTCATTTTTTTGAAAGGGAAAGAAGCACATTTGTGCTTCCACGAGAAGCAAAACTGTGCTTCATGCATTTGTTTAAAAAAAAACTGAATTGTTTTTCGAGGAAAACGTAGAAAAAACTGAGCATAATCCATAAACCCAAAACAAGCAAAAAAAAAAAACTCCGAAAATGCGGACAGAGAAGAGAAAAAATCGTGCTCCCGCAGGGTGCGCCAGCGCCGACATGTGGTGACCGCTGGGCGCACCAAGTGGCGCACTCACAAACCACCCAAAGTGCCCGCTGGGTTTCCCCCGAAGGGTACCCCTTAATTAGTTTTTTTGAGGGGACCCCTTAATTAGTTGCTCCCCTATTTAGCGCATAAGACGTTGGATGACCCACAAACGTGTAACCCCCGCTCCCTCGCGCGCTCTTGTGGGCCGGCCCATATTCGGGGCAGGTGCGCCCCTGCTTTTTTCTTTAGTTTTTGCCTTTTCATTTTATTTGCTTGTATAAAAAATGTTCGTGATTTCAAAAAAGTTCTGAATTTCACAAAATGTTCAGAAATCTAAAAATTGTTCATGGTTTTCAAAAAATATTCCAACTTTCAAAAAGTAGTCAAAAAGTTTGAAAATGTTCATGAATTGTTAAAAATATACACAAATTTGAAAAATGTTTGTGAATATGAAAAAGGTTCATGTATTCCAAAAATGTTTGAGAATTCTAAAAACGTTCATGAATATTTTAAAAACACGATTTTGAAAATATTCATGAATTTTAAAAAATGACTGTGAATTCAAAAAATGTTCAAATGTTCAAAATTTTTATAAAATGTGCACAATTTTCTTTAAAAGGTAGCGAATATAATAAAGTTTACAATTTTGAAAATATATTTAAAATTTAAAAAAAGTTCAAAACTTTCAATAAATATTCACGAATTCAAAAATTTTCATGAATTTCAAACAATGCTCGCGAGTTTTATAATTGTTCATGAATTTCAAAGAATGTTCGCACATTTGGAAAAAATCCCAATTTTAAAAATTGGGCTTGATTTTCAAAAAAGTATATGAATTTGAAAATTGTTAGCTTTATAAAGTATTTACGAATTTTTAAAAGTTTTCCAATTTGAAAAATACAGTAAAATAAAGAAGAAAAAGAAAGAGCACAATAGAAAAAAAACCTAAAAGGAAAAAGAGAGACAGAAAAGGGTCAGAAGAAATTTAGTAACAGACGAATGGGCTGGCCCATGACGGCGGGCGTGGGTGCGCGTCGGGTCGCTATCCGCCGACCCGCGCGGGGAATAGGATTCCCCTTTCTCCAGTTTCCTCTTCGCAGTACCATCCGCTGCCTACGAGATTCCCCCCCTCCTCCAGCCGCTCCACTCCGACCTCTCCGCTCTCGCACCACCACCACCACCACAGCTCGGCCCCCCTCTCCCCCCTCCTCTCGGGAAGATGGCCGCGGCGGCGTTGGCGAACGGGGACGTGCGCGCTGGCGGCGGGGGCGCGGTGCCGCGGCCGACGAACCCGATGGTCACGCCCCTGCTCACCGACCTCTACCAGTTCTCCATGGCCTACGCCTACTGGAAGGCCGGCAAGCACCTCGACCGCGCCGTGTAAGCACCCTAACTTACTCAACCTCCGCTCGCTCCATTGTTACGTGCTGTGTTTGATACTGAGCTCCGACGGGCGACGGCGGAGTGAAGGTTTAGGAGCAGTAGACAGTTCCCGGCTCCGCCGAATCAGGCGCGGGGGAGGCCCAGTTTGGTGCTGAAGTTTAGGATCTGTTCTGTACAGCCGTGTCCCGGATTCGAGCTCCGGGGAGATTTCGTGCTGTCAAATTTGGACTGGTGTGATGTCTGTCTGTTAATCAGTTTGCTAGTCAAGTGTTCCATTTAAGGGACTATTAGGTTCGATGTACAGTATGAAACTTGTGTGGTGCATATTTTGGCGGTTGCTCCATTATTGCGTGCGGTTGCTCCATTATTGCGGAACAGTAGAAATCGTCGGTCGTTCTTATTGGGAGAAATAAACAAACCATGTTTGATGTAGCCTAAGCAGAATCTGAGACGAAAACTTATGCTGATGGAATATATGGCAACTGTGTATAGATTCAGTGATACCCACCTTTGATAAAAGCAAGCAGTAAACCAAGTATCAAGCTTGCTTGCCAATGTTAAAAACCAATGTAAATAGTCTATAACCAAGCAATCGCATGCACACATTACAAGCGTACTGTTTCTGGAGGTTATATCAAGCATAGCTGCAGTGTTAATTAGAACCATATGGATGAGGCCAGCCAGGCGAACAGTTTATCTGTATGCCCTACCTGGAAATGTGATATCCAGTCTTCTAATCAAGTTATCATGCTCTTATGCTTGTTGATGTTTATTGTGAACCATACTGTTTTCAGCTTTGATCTTTACTTCCGGAAGAGCCCCTTTGCTGGTGAGTTCACCGTCTTTGGCGGCCTTGAAGAGTGTATACGATTTATTGCCAACTTCATGTTCAAAGAAGAGGAAATCAATTTTCTGCGCACTGCATTGCCTACATGTGAGGTAAGAATACCAATGTTGTAGAAAACATGTGGATCATTTATGGGAAATCCTGCACTCTATCTTGATTATGCTCATGCTCATGTATGAATAGGTTTAGTCGATTTGAATGCTCATACAAGTGGAAGGATCAGGGTAGTGGGTACTAAAGGGATCCTTGTGGATGCCCCCCTGAACCCATCCACCATCCAGAATGCCTATGGACAAACAAAACCCACAATATAATTTTAGTTGTCACTCTTAAGTAGACTCATTCTTGTTTAGATAACCATTTTCATCTTTGCGTTCAACTAAAACTGTATGCTTAATTTTCTTTTGGTAGGATGGCTTCTTTGAGTACCTCAGTTCGATTGACTGCTCAGATGTTGAGGTTTATGCCATCCCTGAGGGCTCTACCGTGTTTCCTAAGGTTCCACTGATGATAATCGAAGGACCTGTTGCGGTATGTACCATGAGATGTTTAGCAAATAAAATTCATAGTTGTCATATGTTACCTTATTTAGTTTTTCCTTTTATTTTTTGTCCCAGGTTGTCCAACTTCTTGAAACTCCATTTTTAAGTCTGGTGAACTATGCTTCATTGGTTACTACAAATGCTTCAAGGCACCGCCTTGTAGCAGGAAAGCCAAAGAATTTACTTGAATTTGGACTTCGAAGGGCTCAAGTGGGTCTTACTTTGTTTTGTTTTGCTTCTTTTGATCCATTATCCTTAACATGGACTTATGAGCACTCGTCTATCAGGGGCCAGATGGAGGAATCAGTGCATCAAGATATTCTTATATGGGAGGATTTGATGCAACAAGGTATGGTCTGCTCACACAATGAGCACAATATGTACCTTTACAATTTTCTCATAGTCTCTTTCTATCTGCCTTCGAACATTTTTGTTATGTCTTCATAGGTCTTAGCTTTGTAAATTATTTGCTGGGTGCTCATGGTAGGCGATATATCTTTGAGTTTCTTCTGCTACTGATGCAAACTATTGTTAACTGTCTAGATTAGGATCACATGTTTTCTTGAACTTGACTATACAGTTTTAAACCATGTTAAGTCATCATAAGATGATAACTATTCTTACTCAATATTTGAACATGTGAAACAACTTTAAATTATACTGAAGGCTGTACAATGCTTATCCAAACAGACATTTATCATAATAAGCAATAGTCTGACATTCCTACCCGAGCAGCAATGTTGCAGCAGGAAGGTTGTTTGGGATACCGATACGTGGGACTCACTCACATGCATTTGTGAGCTCTTTCCTGGTTAGTAGTTACTTTCAGGTCTTGCTATGGTTATGAATAAATTTTCTGGTGTTTGGGACTTGCTTCAATTTTGTTATTTAATGGTTGAAATGTCATTCCTGTTCAGGAAAGAAACATCTTCCATGTTCTAATAATTCTTCATGGATAGGCTTGATTTCTCTAGAATGTATCCGACATAGATTGTGTTTATTACCATTCATCTAGCACAAGCTTGCTTCTTTCCCTAGTTCCCCTCTTTTCATCTCGCGCAATTCCAGTTTGGACCAACTATTTGATACTTTGAGAAAGAATAAATCCAGATAGAGTATGCATTTGGGCCAAAATTTCCTAACCAGTTGCACTTGTATTGAATACATAGATGAACATAAATCATTCATCAATCCGATGATATTAGTCAATCCCTCTGACATTGATATTCAAATGCAAAATAGTGAAAAACAGTATATATATTTGGTGAGCGAAGCTAAGCGTATGCTTATCAAATATATAAATATAATCATAACATCTGGCTAGTATGAGCAAAAATCTAAGTCACGTAATTTTCACCCAGTTAAGACACAATAGATCTGACCATTTAAAATAGAAACCTATCAGGTAAATGTACAGGATGCAATATGTTTTACATCATGAACCTTGCAACTATTTCATTAAATTTGTTTGATCCTGATTTTCACCATGTTTTTTTTTGGGTGAGAACTAAATCTCTTTTATACCATTGATTTTCTTTGCTAATGTATTCGTTGACTGTAGGGTCTTGATGAAATAATTGACAAAGCACTTTCTAGCTCTGATGGTTCGAGCAAATGTGAAGACTTTGTCTCTCTAGTGCAGAATTGGCTAGTTAAGATTCAGGTGTGATAAAATACCAGTTATTTTGTTAATTCCTTTGCTCATGTTACTGAAGTCTTATAGAAACTTTTCCTCTTGATAATTTGAACATTGTTTGATGCTTGTGATTGGCCGTACCTAGTTAAATGCTTTTTTAGTGAACAAACTTCATACAATTCTTGTCATCTCATCTGACCTATTAGAATAAGAGATTAAGAGGTATAGTTGAAGTTGATGTAACTATTTGTTAAAGTACCACTTGCAAAATATTAAGCATAACAGCGTGGCTTTACTGTTTAAATTATACAGATTACATATCAGAAATATTCAATATTGTACTTACCATGATATGCATGAAGGTTCTCTTACTTGCAAGTTGCTACATAATTCCTATGTAACTTGTTGCTATAGAACTTATGGCTAGTAATTTATGTTTAACTATTCAAGATCTGTCCATACATTTGTTTCAGGATGCTAGCTCATTGCGTGGTTCCTTTGGCGAAACAAATCAAAGTGAATTGGCTGCATTCACGTCATATGCACTGGCATTTCCAAACTCCTTCCTGGCCCTGGTGGACACATACGATGTTAGTTAATCTTTGCTCTGCATTAGTGTACTCGCGCTTTCTACGGCATATGGCCTACATATTCATCTGTTCAATGTTTTTTAACTTTTTTTAAGTTGACTAACTTTGTCGATGCTGTAATAATTCATTATTACTTAAAACATGTTTTCTGTGACATGCTTAAACTGACTTGTTTCGATATGTTCCTCCTTTTATGGTTATGGATTAAAATATGAATATCTAGCCCATATATGTTGAATCTACTGTTCACGTAACTGTTTTAAATTATTATCCAAGCCAAATTTAAAATGTGCTACTGTAGGGGCCTCCCCTACAATTTCGTTTTTTTTTAAAATGTGTCCCCTTGACCTTTAACAATTATACTCTAGTTATTTCAGGACTGACTTTGACAGAATAATGCATTAACTCAGGTATATATGGGCATGGTTGATGTTTAAGTATGTATCGTTGCTAGGTCATGAGAAGCGGAGTGCCAAACTTCTGCGCTGTTGCTTTAGCCCTCAATGATATGGGGTACTATTGCCTCAACACTTCTTTGTACTTTAGTCTTCTCTTCTTATTTGCCCAACTTGCTTCTGTTACATGTGAAGTTGTAGCTGATGATAACACAAAATAAAATGAAGCTTTCTCCTGGGTGTGTTTCCTTGATAATACTTTTCAGATACTTTCTAGTTTCTACATGCGTATAGTTCGTTTCTTTTGAGTTTTTCTTCCATTATATACATAAAAGTTGCATGTTTGAATTCATATGCATGGACTAGCTTTATTTTTCATACCTAATGGTTCACTGATGCCTAACTTGTTGGGCCTAGACCTCACAGCGTAGACAATTGATACCATCCATGCGCCCTTGTTGTGATATGTAACATTAATTATTATCAAGTCTCCTGTATTTTGAACAAGCATCTTGAGCATAAGCAGAAACACTAACTTATACGGTTATACCCACTTGGGATGTAAATGGCGCAATAAACGGCGCCGCAAGGCCCGTTTAGTTAGCTCGGTAGTTCATTTTCCCCGAAAAAAAAACTTTATTGAACTGTTAGACCGATAAGTGGGCTTAAACGGGACCCGGTTTACATCCCTAGACCCCTTCATCCCTTTGCTTTAGAAATTTTGGTCTCTTGATTGCATTTTTTGGTTACTTTAGGAATTTAATTACATCCCTTGCTGAACTTTAGGAGTAAGATCTGCCTGCAACATGTTAGCCATATTGCTGTTTGATCAATAAATGATTTAAAAGAAGGGATGGATTTAGTTGATAGGTCTGGCTAGTGACTATATTCGACTTCCTTATCACACTTACGTATTTTAGCTGAAATTTGGGTGTATTGTTGATTCATAAACCTTAGTTGTTAAGCATTAATGAAAACTTTCCGTTTCAGGTATAAGGCTGTTGGAATTAGGTTAGACTCTGGTGATTTAGCATATCTGTCTATTGAGACACGCAAGTTCTTCTGTGCAATTGAAAAAGAATTTGGGATTGTTGGCTTTGGAAAAACGAATATTACAGCAAGCAATGATCTCAATGAAGAAACAATTGATGCATTGAACAAGCAGGTAAGCTGTACTTTAGAAGTCCAGATAGTTTGCTGCATACCACACCCTTCGAGCTATTATTAAGTTTCTATATTTATCTAGTGAAATACTTTGAAAGTTTTTCAACAATTTTACATTCAGATGGTTGCTACTTGTTAATGGTTTTGGCCATTTGGTGGTTTTGCCATCTGATGGTCTGTGTTGGTTTTAATTAACTGTGATAGTGAGTAAAAAGTACGCCCATAATTGTATAACTAATTTTAGATAAATATTAAGAGTAAACTACCCAGCTGATCCTGACAATTGACAACTTACTACAAAGTTTAAGGTTTGCTTTTTCCCTAAAAAAAAAGTTTAAGGTTTGCTTCAAAATACTCGGTATCAGTCTATCATCTGCTATTCTGCTGAATGAAGCTTTTGCTGTATTGAAATCCAGCGCTTAACATGCCTGTGAATTTGATGGATATGCATCTGCTCTGCTCAAAGATATCTGTTTTTGTGCCTTCACCATGGTCGATGGCTTGGTGAATGACTTGACATTTTGTGTAGGGACATGAGGTAGATTCATTTGGCATTGGCACCTACCTAGTTACCTGCTATGCACAAGCAGCACTTGGTTGTGTATTCAAGTTAGTTGAAATTAACAAACAGCCTCGCATTAAACTCTCTGAAGATGTCACAAAGGTATGCATGTTATTACTTATTACTCATTAGTATTCAAAGAGAAAAGATATAGCTTTAGCAACCTCTGGTCTACCAGAATGACTAATTTGTAGTCCTATGCTCCAGGTATCCATACCATGTAAAAAACGATGCTACAGATTGTATGGAAAAGAAGGTTATCCTTTAGTTGATATAATGACCGGACAAGACGAGCCAAGCCCAAAGGTAAACAATATTCATGTTGCACTTGAGCAGTAAGCCTGCATCAAAGAATGTGCCCACTTCAAAACTCTGCTGCCAAGCATGTAATTTCTCATAATTAGTTAGCGGAAATGTATATGTTTGTGGGCTTGATCATTATTGCATTCATTGATAGGTTGGTGAGAGGATCCTGTGTCGTCACCCTTTCATCGAGTCAAAGAGAGCTCATGTTGTTCCGCAGCATGTTGAGGAATTATTAAAGTGCTACTGGCCTGGAAATTCATGTATGTGTATCCACTCGATTAGCTTCTACTGTTCTATCTCAATACTATAATCTGGTCCAATGTAAACTTCATAAATCATAACTTGTGTGTCTCAAGTTCAAAAGGGCATTGATGGCAATCTTTATCCTCTTGTCATGCTGAAGCCGTACAAAGAGAGGAGCTGCCATCCATCAATGAAAACAGGAGTCGGTGCATGAGTCAACTGGACCGAATGAGGCCAGACCATCTGAGGAAGCTGAATCCAACGCCATACAAGGTCCGACAGACTACTCTTAAGCTTGATATTACTTATATGACCCATCGCATCTCAATCTCACCTTACACACGCGCTCTGCGCGGCTCTTGATCAGGTGAGCGTGAGCGCCCAGCTGTATGATTTCATCCATTTCCTGTGGCTCAACGAAGCTCCAGTCGGCGAACTGCAATGAAGAAAGATGACAAAGGGAGCATCCAGCACCGGATTGAATCCCGATAACCTGTTTTTTTTTCCCAAGAATAACGCGTGTGTATCTTCCACGATACACTGTAAGGGGTTCATGTCGAAAGGACACGGCCTTAACATATATACTGCTCAGGTGCTCAACAAGCATCAGACCAGAGTATGCATTATTGAGTTAACAGAGTACCATGCTGTTGTGCTCCGAAAAACGATGTAATTCTCTTGCAAGGATGTGAAACATGATGGTGAGAAGCCGAGGTGCAATATGGAAATTATGAATTATCTCTGCTATATATTGGGTTAGGGTGTCTTTGATTCACATGAATCTTTAAATGTACAAATAGAAAAAGAAAATGTAGAATTGAGTGTTGAATCCTACATTAATTTGTACTATAAATTGTTTGATTATACATAGAAAAAAGGTAGGAACTTTTCTAAAGGATTAGGTGCATGGAATAGTTGTTATAGAAACAAGGGAACATATATCCATGAGGTTGGACTCAGTTGGTGATTTTCCTTTGAAATTGTATGCAAACTACTACCATAGGGAAGGTTCATATGGTTTGCATCTCTACAAACTAAACCAACTCAATTCATGCGGTTTTCATTCCTATTCAAGGAATATAATTCTCCAAAATTCCTATGAATTTTTTTGGACCGTGATAAGTGCCACACGAGTGGCATGAAGCAATTCCGCCCGACGTTTTATGATGGCAACTTTAGTTGTGAAAGCATGGCAACTTTCTGTTTGGATGGCAAGTTCTAGTTTTTTTTGGGTTTCGTTTTTTTAGATGGCAATTTTAGTTGTAAAAACGTCAGGGCGGTGTTATTTCGTGCCACACACGTGGCACTTATCATTTGGTTTTTTTTAAGCAAAGAGGTCTTTATCTCGTAATGACGTGGACTAGGATTTAGACGATAGACACTGGTTCTAATTGGATGTGTTCCTCGTACGAGTCGAGTACTCAGCTTCACATATGAATCGGATTCGGAGCTCCTAACAGTGTCGGGTTCGCCTCTCCGTCTCCGGGACTCCATATATGGTGGACGCTGCCCCATGGACGCAGCGCAACGCACATACGTCTTTGGTTTCGATCCCATGGCGGCCGGCGGAAGGAGCAGCGGCGGCAACGCGGTGGATGCGGCGGAGAGGCTTCACAGGCTCGATGAGCAGCGCTTCCTGGTCGGCGACGTGGCCGGGGCGCTCCGGGCGGCGCGGGAGGCCCAGGCGCGCTGCCGGTCGCTCCAGGGGCTCGCGCACGCGCTCGCAGCCTACGAGGTCCACGCCGCCGCGGCCGCCTCCCGCGCCAGCGGCAGGAACTGGTACGCTATCCTCAGCGTCGGCGCCCGGACGTCGCTGCCGAGCGGCGGCGTGGGCGTCTCGCACGAGGACATTAAGCGGCGGTACCGCCGGCTCTGCCTCGCCCTGCACCCCGACAAGAACCGCTCTGCCGCCGCCGACGGCGCGTTCAAGCTGCTCCAGCAGGCGTGGGGGGCACTCTCGGTCCGCCACCCGCCCGCTCCCCGCGACGCCGCGGCTACCGGAGTCGCCAAGCCGTGCTCTGCCCCGACGTCGTCGTCGCTGCGACCCCGGCCGCCGGAGTCTCCCGCTCCTGCCGCGAAGCCCAGTAACCAGAGCCGACCACCGCCGCCTGCCGCCTCCCCCGCCAACAACGCGCCCAAGGACGAGAAGCGGCGAGCCGGCGCCGGCGACACGTCTCACAGTCGGCCACCGCCGCCGGCCGCCCACGCACCCAAGGCCGAGAGAGCCAGCGCGGACACGACGCGTCACACGCCGGCGTCTCACGCGAAGCCCGGCAACCACAGCCGATCACCACCACCGGCAGCCTCCGTCGCCCAGACGCCCAAGGACGAGGGATCCGGCACGGACACGCACACGCCGCGGCGGCGGCAGGGGAGCAGGAACAGCAGGAGGTTCCCGTGCCCGGCGCAGTGCGTGCACTGCGGCGCGGCGTTCGCGTCGTCGACGGTGTCCGTGGGCACGTGGCACCTCCACTGCGCGGCCTGCCACAGGTACGCCAAGGTGTGCGTGCGCAGCCCCTCCAACGCAGAGATCTGCAGGTGAAGAAGCTCCATCGAGGCAGGGACGGTCTGCGAGCTCCGTGTGAAACTTGACGACGGAAGAGACGATCATATCCTAGGCTAGCTGGTATGCCATTTTTATTTTACCGCACAATGTTTCCTTGTGCTTTTTTTCTTCTTCTTGTCAGGAGATGATGTTGGCGCACGTGTTCATGCATGTCATGTCTGGAATCCTTGGCGCCAGGATGAGGTGCTATTCTATTAGGTTGGTTTCAACTTTGAAGCCGAACTCTCTCAAGTATGGAACAGTTCACTGTGATCTTTTGCAGTTTATGTATACAATAATAACCTGTATGCTATGTGCTCACTTGGTTCGGGTGGTTTGCTTGTTTATTTTCATTTATTTGCTCAGTGTCGTCCCGTACGTCCCAGAGAAATGATCGATGCAATGCAATGTTTCAGTGGTAAAACAGACCCGCTCTCCCGGCTGGCCAAGAGGAAAGATGAAGGAGAGTCCTCAGGGGATAGTTGAGGGCAAATCTGATCCATCTTTGCACAGGTACTACTACCTATTAACTGGAACTTGACGAAAAATCATGTCTCCAACTTTCAAAAACAATAGTGACAATTTTGGTAAAAAAGACATTTTAAAAAGGAATGTCCACATAACTTTATTTGTGACTAGTAAACATGCCCGTGCGTTGCAACGGGAGAAAAAAAGTTAACGTGCTTCGCTGCGAAACAAACACCAATTATCATTAATCAGGTTGGCAAGATAGAGAATAAGTTTGATGATGACAAAAATGATGGTTCAGTTAACAATAGGATTGTTTGGGGCGCTAGTTTGAAACAAAAAAATTACAAAGACATGCATTGTTTTGTACATAGATTGATAGCTATAGAGTATATCTACTGCTTTTTTTTACGGGCCTATGGAGTATCTACTGCTAGTGTGGATTTTCTAGCTTGTAGTTGTACCCTTCGTGCATAGAATAAGAGATTTTTACTATGCAAAATCTCATGCCATGACATTTATAACATAATTTCAAATTTTAAAACCTTATCCTGCTGCAACAATTTTAAATTAATGAAATCAAACAGGCTAATTATTCTTTTAGGTGACCCCATATTCATTTTTTTCTTAGGTGTATTCAAAATCTCATTGTTAGTTTATTTAATTTTATAAAATGAAGTCTTATTTTTTTACATGATCTTCCTTGGTCATTGTACCCGAAATATGACTATGTTTGTGGCAAAAATAAAACAAAAACTCAAATGTGTAGTTATTTTTTTCATGTAGAGCATACATGTTTTGATTGTTTGCACCTAATTTTATTTTCCAGTAAGAGAAAACCCCCTCAAAAGTGTAGTTAATTTTCTCATCCGCATGAGGCAATTTTTTTGTGAGTGTCCATGAGTTTTATACAGTTTTTGTGTGTGTCTGGCTCGGCTCCTATCGCCATCAGCGATATGTTCATGTTCCTGCGCACGCTCATAGCCGTTGGCAATTGTTGACGCAGATGGTGGTATGTGTGCATGGTGTGGTGGTCTTGGCGCCCACTCGCCGCCGGCCACACTTCTTGACAGATTGGTCCTGGAGTCTTCTTATTCCTATCCTCTTGAAGCTAGCGTTCATTTTTGCCCTAAATCCAACTCCTAGTTCTAACCCATTTGAATTAAGTTCTAATGAGTTTGAATTCAAATTCTTTCATCATGAACAAACCCTACGTACCTGGATTAAGCACATTTAAATTAATCCAGGGGAATTTTCGTCACTTTAAAAATCTTTTCCAAACTCCATGTGCTTCTCTTTTAGTTCTCTATTTATTTCTAAATGAAAAAAGAAAAGAAAAAGTAGAGAGCGCAGCACAGCAAGCCGCGGCCTACTTGCCTGCCTAGCAAAGGCCCACTCCTTTCCCCTTAACCCTAGCAATCATGCCTGACCCCCGAACCGCAATTCCTCTCTTCTCTGTCTCGATCCCTTCTGTGCCGCCACCCACGCACGCCCGCTGGTGTCAGTACAGGTCTTCAGGCGGGCTCGAATGGCAAATGGCTGGGGATTCTTTAGGATGGCTGGGCACCCATCCATGGTGCCACCAATTTTTTCTGAATCTTCTTCATGCGCCTCTCCTTTTTGAATGGTCGTATCTCACCCTATTTCTGTTGGCTTGTTGCTTCTTGCAATTTCGAACGTATTTAAGTTGCTAGGATTCAATGTAAAGTGGCGAGGTGGGACTATTAATTCGAATCTGATTTTTTAGAACAAACTCCGTTTGTTGCAGCCGGAGATCGTGAGGTCGAATGTTTTTAGCGGCCCATAAAAAAATTCTGGCCCGTTGACTTATGCAGCTGCAAACAATGTTCGGAACCAGACGAGCGAACAGACCGCAATTATGGTACTGCAGGTTGAATACGTAAAATAGCAGGGACTTTTGTGCAAAACTGCCGCGACGGTGAACGGACCAAAGCGATAGGTGCTTTATTAGTAAGTAGGTAAAGATTTATTACGTGTGTCCGCTTGTCCCTAGAAAATGGTAGGCGTAGTTTTTTTCTCGAAACTTATAACTATGTTTTCCAAGAATTTTTTGCCGGGTATATACAGTGGCGGAGACAGGGGGGACCAGCAGGGGCCCTGGCCCCCCCTGACACCATTGATTTAAGCCTAATTTTCATATGAACAGTGCATACTTCAGATTTTTTACTCTAGCCGGCCCCCTCCAACATGCAGATTTTGCAAATCCTGCCTCGGCCACTGGGTATATACCATGTTCAGAAAATTCACTCTCTGCACGAAAGGCTCTCATCCGCTGCCAAAAGCGCGGTTATGTTGTGATATTTTACCAGAAATGCAGAAAACCCCTACGGACGGCACTACACTAATGGGTCTGGCGCATGTCAGTGTGCGTATGTCAGTGTAGCACCCTCCCTCCTGCGCGCGCGACACACACACACACACGATCGAGCCAACAAGGCCCATCACCATCATTGATATACATATATTGCATTGCACAAAGTATTACACAAATTGCATTGCATTCCAATTCAACTACATCGAAATACAACAATTGCTCAATTTATATCATTTCTTAGAAATCTCTTCTAGGCTTGAACTAAATTAAACGAGTACAACCCTTGTGGCATGCATGTGCTTATAGGGTTAGAATTTCTAAAAAATGGAATGGGACGGTGACAAAACGTGCTGTGAAAAACGCATCGATGTTGTTGCAAAGCCGTCTTCAGCACCTCCCGCTTGTTTACCTGGAAATCCCACAACCAAGAAAAGTGAATATAGGATGCTAGGACACTCGTTTCTTTGAAGCACACGGAGAAATCCCACAACCAAGAAAAGTGCATATAGGATGCTAGGACACTCGTTTCTTTGAAGCACGGATAAATTCCTGAAGAATCATCGTAATATATATCTAGCTATATACTACGATGCCATCCTCGGAAATTTATCCGCATTTCAACGTATTTCATCTTGAAATTTTACACACATACGCCTCACATCATTGTTTACTTGTACAAAAAAATTCAGATTTTTTTGAAACCAAAATTTTCAAATTTTGGTTTTTTCAAAAAATCGTCCTCCATGGAGGCCGAGAGCCAAAACGCCATTCTCATGCCATCCTAATATATCTATTCGGCTATCCTACATGCCATACTAATCTATCTATGTATGCTATCCTTCTATATGCCTTGCTCACCGTCGTTTCATGCCTACAAAAGTAAAGAAAAAAAATTCAGTTAACACAAACCCTAGAAAATTTTCGGCTAGATGCCCGGGAACCACATTAGCGCTACTCGATGGCCATCACATATGTGAAACAAAGGAGATGCCTAGCAGGCTTCGATGGCGGGTGGTCACTTGGAGGTGGACATGCGGCATGTAGGAGGTGGCTGATGAGTGTACTCTACACCCATCTTCTTGAGTTTAATCATGTGCCACTTTAGATGAAACAACAGTGGTGGGAGTGTTGCACATGAGATTAGTACTCCCTCCATCCCATAATATAAGAGCGTTTTTGACACTACACTAGTGTCAAAAACGCTCTTATATTATGGGAAGGAGGGAGTAGATTCCAATTTGCAAAGTATTCTTGGTGACAATAAGAGAAGAAAAGCTTTAATGAATTCGCATCAGCAAGGGTAAAAGAGGGTTGACACAGGGGTGAATGGAATATTACTGACCTGCATGCCACATCATGTTCTATGAAATGCTCTTTTTTATTGCTTAATACTCGGGGTGTATGGGTTGATTTCAATGGCTTTGAGTGGAGTATTAGTCATGCGATACAATAGATGTTGGTGTTTTGTCTTATAGGTTTTTATCATTTATGCCACTAGTTGTGTCCCACTACTCGGTTTTGCTACTAGGAGTTTCAACTGCTAAAAAATGTCATCGCTGTCAGCTCAAAGCCCGTTTACCATGTTATATGGCCAAAATACCCATGGACCCACATGTCAGTTCTCCCTTTATCTCACTACGGTGTAGTGTGGGTCCCACTCGATCTCCAACATTGTTCTTATTTTTCTCTAAAATTCTTCGCTTGCTTACTCCTAAGAAGTTGAGCCCACACTTATCATTGTGAGATAGAGAGAGCTGACAAATGGGTCTAGGGGTATTTTGGTCATATAACATGGTCAATGGGTTTGACATGATATTAACAGTGTCTATGGCATTTTTTAGCAAACATCTAATGCAACGATGACATTTTTGAGCAAGCGTCTAACGGAACGATGACATTTTTGAGTAGTTGTAACTTCTAATGGCAAAACTGTGTAGTGGGACAATCTTGACAATTTTTGCTATTATTCCTAGAATTGTTCTGGAAACTTCTGGGATTTTTCCGGAGAAAAAACCGGAAATGTTCCGGAGCTGCCAGAACCGGTTTGGTTGCTTTTCGCAGATGAAAATCACTAATCCGGAATTGTTTCGGAACACGTCCAAAATCATTTTAGTGGGTACTGGAATTTTTCTAAGATCCACAAAAATATTTTCGGATTTAACGGTCGCGGAAAAATGTTTCCGTGAATAGTGAAAGTGCTTTTTGGGCTACTTAATGGAAAGCCACCTTTTAGGGCTTTTCCCAAAAGGCTTCTAGAAGAACTTGGGGACTAAGGAACCCCCTTTGGGGGGTCCACATGGGGGGTGGCCGGCCAAGAGGGGCTCCTCCATGGAGCCCCACTTGCCCCACTTGCCTTCTCATTTATGCCCTTGTGAAGGACATATTTTGGGGGCATTTTGGTATTTCAAGTGGCACCCCTACCCATTGGGATTTCCTATAAATAGAGGTGGAGAGGTGCTCTCCACACTCACTCCTTTCTCACATACAAGTGCCATGCATGATCTGGCTTCTCTCTCCCTCCCCGCGAAATAGTTTCGTAGAGCCAAAAGGCTGTCTGGGTTTCGGTGGGAACTAGTTCTGGACGGCGAAGCCCTGCCGGATAGATGACACTGTATTTGTGCAACCCCGTAGAGAGGTCGTAGGTTTGATCTTTTTGCCCGAGGGGCTGTTCGAGAGTGCCTCCCGAAGGGCTGTCCGAGTGACCGTCCGAGTTTTGAGGGTCCTCCCGAAGGGCTGTCCGCGACACCGTCCGAGGGACTGTTTGACCGCCTCCCGGAGGGCTGTCTGAGGGGCAGTCGAGGGAGTACATCCTCGCAGTTGGGAGGTTGTAAATCCTAGCTGCAGGGATCTGCACCAACGATCGTCATCGACTCTACTTCCGCTGCGCTACGAGTCGGTAACGAAAAGATCAAACCTTGTATGCAGTCTCCATAGTGGTCCTGGGCTGGTGCATAGGTCGGAATTTTGTTTGTTTTCTGCTGCGTTCCCCTATAGTGGCATCATGAGCCGTGCTATGCGTAGATGCAGGTTACGATCTAGAATACATAGAGATGTATGGGTGTTGTATAATATAATTTTGTAGTAGATGAGATCTATTGCTGAAAATTATTTATGCGGGTAGCAGATGAAATCTATTACCCGATGTTCTTGTTGCTTCCCTTGAATTTGCGTATTTTTGATCTTGATAACGGTATGGTGGAGTTTCAAAGTTCTGGCAATCCGCGATCCTGATTGATCAACGAAGTGCTAACAGTTCTTTGAATTCCACCATAGTTAAAAGAAAGATGAAATTTCGCAGACGAAAGGGCAATGCAGATATGATCTGCACGAGGGTCATGCGTATGACGAAGTTAAGTATGGGGCTCGAGATTTTATTATCTCGTGTTTCATACACCCCGCAAAGTTAATCTAGCGACTTGAATAATCATACTTGATGATGGACGTTGGTAGCTTCGGTTTGTTTCGAAACCTTAGAAGCCACGTAAAATAAAATTTTGCATAAACCGATTAGAGGCTTCTAACTTGGTTTTGCAGAATGTGCATGTGATGTGGTATAGCAATGCTCATATTAATTTGATTATGTATGAGATGACTATATGATGTAAAATTAACATGACCTGCGTGTCATGATTCGGCATGATGGCTGGAGCCATATGATTGTCACTTTAATGACCTGCGTGTCAACCTTAAGTAATGCACTTATTTTATTAGCTATAGAGATAGCAATATCATCTGGTGCATCGACAAGGTGGTGGCAAACTTCGCAAAGGTGAATACCGACGCGAATGCCGAAGACGAAGAAATAAAAGACTTCTCCGTCAGAAAGGGCTATACCATATCATGCTATTATGAATTGCCTGAGATGTTTATCCCTTATGATGCACCATTCTTGATTGCGCGGTAGTCGCTTTTTATTAGGGTGATCTCTCACAAAAATATCAAGTAGTTAGTGTTCTCCCAAGTGTAGCACCATCACGGCACCTATCTCTTCGGGGTATCACATGGATGCATGGGTACGAACGATTAGAGAAGTGTGAGGCGGGTGAGTAGAGACCTCGCAGCGAGATCATTTGGTTGTCTTGACGTTCTGGCTTGATCGTCCTGAGCTCGGAACACGCCCATCGAAAGATGAACAAGAGTCACATAGAGATGTGATTGGCAAGTTGGCCTACCGATTGCAATTCTCGTCACTTGAGATGGATGCATCCTTGGCATTGAATTGTAATATGGGTCTTGTATCACTCACAATCAATTATGAGAGATATTGATTTGAGTGGGAGTGCACTTTAGAATTAATTCTTTTAATTCTTAGTGCAATTAATTATGAACTTTGTCTAACTGAAATTTGCATAATAGTTGTAGAATAATGGCTCGCGTTTCCACCTTCCCTATTAAAATTGAATAGCTGTTATATATCTGGTTAAAACTTTACGATTGGTAACGTAATATGAGGATTGTCCTCAAGAGTGCCGAGAAGGATTTTGTCCTATCGCATGCTTTCGGTATCCTCCCGCTAATGCTATGGATGATGTGACTCTCGTCCTTCGATCCAAAAGCTAGAATTCCGTTACGGTCAAGTGCAATATGTTTGCTTCCATGAGACCCGAACTTCAAAAGTTTGGGATAGCTATGTGATATTCATGGAACTGAAAATTAGTTTCAGATACAAACAAAGGCTAAAAGATATGAGATATCCAAAGAAATGTTTGTTTGCAAATTATTAGTAAAGTGTTTACTATGCATTTGACTGATAAGAGAGGGATCCAGAAGAACGCCTGTCATATGATGAAAGGTGAATAAAACAAACAACTTAAAGAGAAAGGAAATGCCCAAAGGGTGTTAGTGTGACTTACACACCTAGGAAGTCCGGGGCTAACGCCACTCTTAAGTTGAGTGCTTCTTCTGAGAGTAGGAGAAATACTGAAAGTTAAACTGTTAGAAGTATAAAGGTAAAAAGAGAGAAGACTGGAATGTCCAGCTCATGTATGAAAGTCATACAAACTATTGATGTATAGAAGGCTGGCCAAAGAAATAGTTCTTGGGAATTGTGATTAAATTTTTAGTCACTAATTCTTGGGTATTGTGAGTTGATCACAAAGATACCCGCTCGATTGCATTCTGCTGCGACTCGATGCAAGAACTACTACGGCCTAAAAGACTTGCCGGAGTGAGGTTTAGATATGCGTTGGGAACATAGTAAAAGTTGCTATACTCGGTACATTACCTATGTATTTATTTTCATAATTCATTTTAGAGTTTTTATACACTCTATCCCATTGCATAAAGTATCTTGCAAGAAGGTTGTTCATAAGAGAACTTTTGATGTTCGGTGTTATGAATAACATAAGGGCCATGCTTCCATCATGGATGGGATGTATGTTGTGAATATTGATAATAATATATTACCTCCGTATTTGCTTTCATAATTCATTTTAGAGTTTTACACACTCTAGCCCATTGCATAATGTTTGTTGCAAAAGGGTTGTTCATAAAAGAACAATTGTTGTTCAGTGTTATGAATAACATAAGGGCCATACTTCCATCATGAATGAGATGTATGTTATGAATATTGATGGTAATATGATACATCCATAACACTGACACTAAATGTCGCAAGACTAAGAGAATACCACACATGTGTGGCATTGCATTTGGTCACATTGGAGAAACCCGCATGGTGAAATTCCATAATGATGGATTTTGAAGTCGTTTGATTATGAATCATCTGACACTTGCAACTTTCCTCCGAAAAATGAAGTGACTGAAATACCGTTCACATGCCATAAGGAACAAGCAACGAACTTATTGGTGATCATACATTTTGATGTATGTAGTCCGATAAATGTTGTTGGTAGCAGTGGCTTTATCTATCTTTAGAAATGACTCAAGTAGATATATGGATATTTACTTGATGAGACGTAAGTCTGGATCTTTTGAAATCATTCATAAGGTTTTCAAAAATGAAGTAGAAATTATTGTAACAAGAAAATTATGTTTCTGCAAACTAGATTGCCGAAAGGAATATTTGAGTTACAAGTTTAGCGAATGACTGATGAGTTGTGAAAAGAGTTTCATAACTTACACCTCAAGGAGCACCATTGTGAGTGGAATATCCGTAAAGATGTAATCAAACCATTTATGACATGGTAAGATCAAAGATGACATAAATCAATTTGCCATTATCCCTTTTAAAAGTAATGCTTTAGAGACTGCGGCTTTTACACGGAAAAGAGCACCATCAGATCTGTTGAAATGACTCCATGGTATGGTACACCCAACCATGTTATGTCTTTTCTTAACATTTGGAATATGGGGCTTGTGTAAAATATTTACAAACCTATTCCAAAGCAGACAAGTGCTACTTTGTAGTTTATCCCAAGTTATTGGGTATTCCCCCACCACTGTACCGAGGCAAAAGGTTTTGCCACAATGAACGGTATGCTTTTGAAGAAAATGGTTCTTGCAAAAAGGTGAGTGGGAGGACAGTGCGACTCGACGAGATAACAGTATCTTCGTCATCAGATCAAAGGAAAGAAACCTTGGAAGTAATTCCAGAGTTACCTACTGCGACTGATACGGAAGCCTCTACATAAGATGTATGGACTTCGGTCGAACTTGCAATTGAACCACATAGGCAAAACTCGTGCAAACCTCTCAGGTGCGCAAGCGAGATATTGTTGTTAGACAACAGTATACCTACGATACACAAGGAAGCGTTGATGGGCCCTGACTCCGGAATTAGCTAAATGCCAATATAATCCGAGATAGTTTCCATATAAATGATTCAAGATTTTATCTTGATAAACCCTTCGGAAGACTTGGAGTCTATCGAACATTAATGGAACTATAAACTGATGTGGATAAAATATTTTATCCATAAAGCTCGACTTGTTGCAATAACAAATTCAAGGAGTTGACTACGATGAGATTTTCTCACCGTAGCGATGCTTAAAGTCAGATCGGGTTAAACTAGCAATTAATACATATTTCAATCTTGAGATATGATACATGGATGCCAAAAGGATTTCCATGTGATGGAAATGCAACCTAGGACTTGCATGTGATACAGTCCTAAGTATTTTGTCAATCCAGAGGATGCTACTAAGTATGCAAACTTCAGAGTTCCAGCAATGGACAGAAGAGAGCAAAATGGAGTTGGAATCTTCGTTTTGATGAAATAGTCAAAAGAGTTTGATTTCATCAATGGATAACGAAGATGCTTGTGGTTACAAGATAGTAAGTGGGAGCATAATAATATTTCTAAAAACTTTGTGTGCTTGACATATTGTTGATTGGAAATAATATAAATTTCTTGACACGAATTAGGACTTCATTGAAAATAGTTTTTCTATGAAGTGCTTGGGCTAAATAGCCTTGATATTAGGCATATTTATCTACGAGATAGAATTGCCTAATAGGCTAAGCCAAAAATACATATTGACAAGATGCTAAAACAGTTTAGCATTAAAACGTCAAGGAGTGATTCTTGCCAAAGTCACATGGAAAGAGTTTTTGCAAGACTCGGTGTCCCAAAACACTGATGAGCAAAATACATGATGGAGATTCCACACACTCTTGTGTTTGGATTAATCATGTATTCCATGGTATGTAAAACAACTAGATATGTCCAATACTCCCAAGCTGTTGCGAGTATAGATACCAAAGTGATCAAAGTACTGATCATGGGACAACAGTGGAAAATGTCATTAAGTACTAAAGTAGCACTGATGACATGTTTTCTCGCAAGCAGAGATTATGAAGTGCTCGTTGTAAGTAATTACATCGATATAGTCTTCATCAATGCTCCATGCGATTTTCCAGTTAAGTTAAGGGTTTTGTGTAATACACGATATGGTGGCACGGTAGTTGGAAATTGTTCCAAACAAGTTACTGTGGCGATTTCTATAACAAAGGCTAAGTATGTTGACGCTTTGGAAGTGACAAAGATGTTGAATCATATATATAGTTCATTCATGAACTTAGTATGGTTGCAAAATGGCTTTGGTCAATGGGACACTATTGCAGATAGTTGCTCCATAGCTCAGTCTGAGGAATCAAGGTTTGACCTGTGATTCACATATATATACAAAGCCAAGTCCACACAAAATATAAATTTTGTGAAAGCGTGAAAACGTGAGGAGATGCAAACATACACACGGAACTGAAGTTGTCAGATCCGTTGGACATCAGGCAATACCACAAGCGAAGCATATTTTACACCAGTATGCCATAGGTGTAAAGTGCATTAGCATTGACTAGATTATTGACTCTAGTGCAAGTGGGAGTCTGTAGGAGATATTCCCTAGAGGCAATAATAAATGTTATTATTTATCCCCATGTTCCTGATTAAGTTTATGTTCCATGCTATAACTGCTATGGTTCTCGAGTCTGCAATAACCACGAGGCTCGAAGGAAGACTCATATGCACGTGTGGAATAATAAACGGTAAAATGTATTCCTAGTCTGGCCTCTAAGACTAGCTCAAGTGTTGCATGATGGTTCTGTTTTTCCTGATCATGGGCATGACTATGCCAGCAACTTTGAGGGCACAATGTTTGGAGAACACTTGTGTTGAATCGACCCGATTGATGTTATGCTATGAGATACATTCGTCACAAGTTAATGGTTAATAACACAGAGAAAGTTAATGTTTGCATAATTCCTTAGACCATGAGAGTATCGAGTTTCTTCATGCTTGCTTCATAAACTTTTGGGTTTGTTAAACGTCATCCGTAAATGGGTGGCTATTACGGCGGCTTACAGGTTCATGGAAAAGTATGTCAATGGACTTGATAGCTCAAGATTGGGATTTGCTCCTCCGACGATGGAGAGATATCTCTGGGCCCTCTTGGTGTTACGGTATCCATCATCGTCTGGCCAGATACAATGTGATTTGATCACAGGGATGCCGGAACACGGGAACGAGAAAAGAGAACAAAACCGGTAACGAGGTAACTGGCATTGTGGACAAGTGTTGATCCACAGGGATGCCAATAAATCTCACCTCGGGTATTTGTAACATATCGTGAAGCAACAGGAATAGCACACGGTAACTGGAGGTTCACTCGAATATTTATTCGTGTGGGTATAGGGGTCAATATGGGTGTCCACGGCTCCGATGTTGATCATTTATCGGAAAGTGTTCCGGTCATGTCTATACTTCACCGAACCTATAGGGTCACATGCTTAAGGGTCATCTATCTGCTGAATACTAGACAGGGAGTCTGAGAGAAAGTCACCGGAGAAGTTTCGGAGACAGCGGAAAAGTTCCGGAGAGAGAACACCGGAATAGTTTCGGTAAAACTGAAAAGTTGTTTCAGGGTATACCATTAAGTCAAATTGGTTTCAGCACACGTCTGGAAATTCTTGGAGGGTGCCAGAATTGTTCTGGAAACTTCTGGGATTTTTCTGGAGAAAAAACCGGAAATGTTCCGGAGCTGCCGGAACCGGTTTGGTTGCTTTTCACAGATGAAAATCACTAATCTGGAATTGTTTTGGAACGCATCCAAAATCATTTTAGTGGGTACTAGAATTGTTCTAAGACCCACAGAAATATTTTTGGATTTAACGGTCGCGGAAAAATGTTTCCGTGAATAGTGAAAGTGCTTTTTGGGTTACTTTATGGAAAGCCACCTTTTAGCGCTTTTCCCAAAAGGCTTCTAGAAGAACTTGGGGACTAAGGAACTCTCTTTGGGGGGTCCACATGGGGGGTGGCCGGCCAAGAGGGGCTCCTCCATGGAGCCCCACTTGCCCCACTTGCCTTCTCATTTATGCCCTTGTGAAGGACATATTTTGGGGGCATTTTGGTATTTCAAGTGGCACCCCTACCCCTTGGGATTTCCTATAAATAGGGGTGGAGAGGTGCTCTCCACACTCACTCCTTTCTCACATACAAGTGCCATGCAAGATCTGGCTTCTCTCTCCCTCCCCGCGAAATAGTTTCGTAGAGCCGAAAGGCTGTCTAGGTTCCGGTGGGAACTAGTTCTGGACGGCGAAGCCCTGCCGGATAGATGACACCGTATGTGTGCAACCCCGTAGAGAGGTCGTAGGTTCGATCTTTTTGCCCGAGGGGCTGTTCGAGAGTGCCTCCCGAAGGGCTGTTCGAGTGACCGTCCGAGTTTTGAGGGTCCGCCCGAAGGGCTGTCCGTGACACCGTCCGAGGGACTGTCCGACCGCCTCCCGGAGGGCTGTCCGAGGGGCAGTCGAGGGAGTACATCCTCGTGCTTGGGAGGTTGTAAATCCTAGCTGCGGGGATCTGCACCAACGATCGTCATCGACTCTACTTCCGCTGCGCTACGGGTCGGTAACGAAAAGATCAAACCTTGTATGCAGTCTCCATAGTGGTCCTGGGTTGGTGCGTAGGTCGGAATTTTTTTGTTTTCTGCTATGTTCCCCTACAGTGGCATCATGAGCCGTGCTATGCGTAGATGCAGGTTACGATCTAGAATACATAGAGATGTATAGGTGTTGCATAATATAATTTTGTTGTAGATGAGATCTATTGCTGGAAATTATTTATGCGTGTAGCAGATGAAATCTATTACCCGATGTTCTTGTTGCTTCCCTTGAATTTGCGTATTTTTGATCTTGATAACTGTATGGTGTAGTTTCAAAGTTCTGGCAATCCGCGATCCTGATTGATCAACGAAGTGCTAACAGTTCTATGAATTCCACCATAGTTAAAAGAAAGATGAAATTTTGCAGACGAAAGGGCAATGCAGATATGATCTGCACGGGGGTCATGCATATGACGAAGTTAAGTATGGGGCTCAAGATTTTATTATCTCGTGTTTCATACACCCCGCAAAGTTAATCTAGCGACTTGAATAATCATACTTGATGATGGACGTTGGTAGCTTCGGTTTGTTTCGAAACCTTAGAAGCCACGTAAAATAAAATTTTGCATAAACCGATTAGAGGCTTCTAACTTGGTTTTGCAGGATGTGCATGTGATGTGGTATAGCAATGCTCTTATTAATTTGATTATGTATGAGATGATTATATGATGTAAAATTAACTTGACCTGCATGTCATGATTCGTCATGATGGCTGGAGCCATATGATTGTCACTTTAATGACCTGCGTGTCAACCTTAAGTAATGCACTTATTTTATTAGCTATAGAGATAGCAATATCATCTGGTGCATCGACAAGGTGGTGGCAAACTTCGCAAAGGTGAATACCGACGCGAATGCCGAAGACGAAGAAATAAAAGACTTCTCCGTCAGAAAGGGCTATACCATATCATGCTATTATGAATTGCCTGAGATGTTTATCCCTTATGATGCACCATTCTTGATTGCGCGGTAGTCGCTTTTTATTAGGGTGATCTCTCACAAAAATATCAAGTAGTTAGTGTTCTCCCAAGTGTAGCACCATCACGGCACCTATCTCTTCGGGGTATCACATGGATGCATGGGTACGAACGATTAGAGAAGTGTGAGGCGGGTGAGTAGAGACCTCGCAGCGAGATCATTTGGTTGTCTTGACGTTCTGGCTTGATCGTCCTGAGCTCGGAACACGCCCATCGAAAGATGAACAAGAGTCACATAGAGATGTGATTGGCAAGTTGGCCTACCGATTGCAATTCTCGTCACTTGAGATGGATGCATCCTTGGCATTGAATTGTAATATGGGTCTTGTATCACTCACAATCAATTATGAGAGATATTGATTTGAGTGGGAGTGCACTTTAGAATTAATTCTTTTAATTCTTAGTGCAATTAATTATGAACTTTGTCTAACTGAAATTTGCATAATAGTTGTAGAATAATGGCTCGCGTTTCCACCTTCCCTATTAAAATTGAATAGCTGTTATATATCTGGTTAAAACTTTACGATTGGTAACGTAATATGAGGATTGTCCTCAAGAGTGCCGAGAAGGATTTTGTCCTATCGCATGCTTTCGGTATCCTCCCGCTAATGCTATGGATGATGTGACTCTCGTCCTTCGATCCAAAAGCTAGAATTCCGTTACGGTCAAGTGCAATATGTTTGCTTCCATGAGACCCGAACTTCAAAAGTTTGGGATAGCTATGTGATATTCATGGAACTGAAAATTAGTTTCAGATACAAACAAAGGCTAAAAGATATGAGATATCCAAAGAAATGTTTGTTTGCAAATTATTAGTAAAGTGTTTACTATGCATTTGACTGATAAGAGAGGGATCCAGAAGAACGCCTGTCATATGATGAAAGGTGAATAAAACAAACAACTTAAAGAGAAAGGAAATGCCCAAAGGGTGTTAGTGTGACTTACACACCTAGGAAGTCCGGGGCTAACGCCACTCTTAAGTTGAGTGCTTCTTCTGAGAGTAGGAGAAATACTGAAAGTTAAACTGTTAGAAGTATAAAGGTAAAAAGAGAGAAGACTGGAATGTCCAGCTCATGTATGAAAGTCATACAAACTATTGATGTATAGAAGGCTGGCCAAAGAAATAGTTCTTGGGAATTGTGATTAAATTTTTAGTCACTAATTCTTGGGTATTGTGAGTTGATCACAAAGATACCCGCTCGATTGCATTCTGCTGCGACTCGATGCAAGAACTACTAGGGCCTAAAAGACTTGCCGGAGTGAGGTTTAGATATGCGTTGGGAACATAGTAAAAGTTGCTATACTCGGTACATTACCTATGTATTTATTTTCATAATTCATTTTAGAGTTTTTATACACTCTATCCCATTGCATAAAGTATCTTGCAAGAAGGTTGTTCATAAGAGAACTTTTGATGTTCGGTGTTATGAATAACATAAGGGCCATGCTTCCATCATGGATGGGATGTATGTTGTGAATATTGATAATAATATATTACCTCCGTATTTTCTTTCATAATTCATTTTAGAGTTTTACACACTCTAGCCCATTGCATAATGTTTGTTGCAAAAGGGTTGTTCATAAAAGAACAATTGTTGTTCAGTGTTTTGAATAACATAAGGGCCATACTTCCATCATGAATGGGATGTATGTTATGAATATTGATGGTAATATGATACATCCATAACACTGACACTAAATGTCGCAAGACTAAGAGAATACCACACATGTGTGGCACTGCATTTGGTCACATTGGAGAAACCCGCATGGAGAAATTCCATAATGATGGATTTTGAAGTCGTTTGATTATGATTCATCTGACACTTGCAACTTTCCTCCGAAAAGTGAAGTCACTGAAATACCGTTCACAGGCCAGAAGGAACAAGCAACGAACTTATTGGTGATCATACATTTTGATGTATGTAGTCCGATAAATGTTGTTGCTAGCAGTGGATTTATCTATCTTCAGAAATGACTCAAGTAGATATATGGATATTTACTTGATGAGACGTAAGTCTGGATCTTTTGAAATCATTCATAAGGTTTTCAAAAATGAAGTAGAAATTATTGTAACAAGAAAATTATGTTTCTACAAACTAGATTGCCGAAAGGAATATTTGAGTTACAAGTTTAGCGAATGTCTGATGAGTTGTGAAAAGAGTTTCATAACTTACACCTCACGGAGCACCACTGTGAGTGGAATATCCGTGAAGATGTAATCAAACCATTTATGACATGGTAATATCAAAGATGACATAAATCAATTTGCCATTATCCTTTTTAAAAGTAATGCTTTAGATACTGCGGCTTTTACACTGAAAAGAGCACCATCAGATCTGTTGAAATGACTCCATGGTATGGTACACCCAACCATGTTATGTCTTTTCTTAACATTTGGAATATGGGGATTGTGTAAAATATTTACAAACCTGTTCCAAATCAGACAAGTGCTACTTTGTAGGTTATCCCAAGTTATTGGGTATTCCCCCACCACTGTACCGAGGTAAAATGTTTTGCCAAAAAGAACGGTATGCTTTTGAAGAAAATGGTTCTTGCAAAAAGGTGAGTGGGAGGACTATGCGACTCGACGAGATAACAGTATCTTCGTCATCAGATCAAAGGAAAGAAACATTGGAAGTAATTCCAGAGTTTCCTACTGCGACTAATACGGAAGCCTCTACATGAGATGTATGGACTTCGGTTGAACTTGCAACTGAACCACGTAGGCAAAACTCGTGCAAACCTCTCAGGTGCGCAAGCAAGATATTGTTGTTAGACAACAATATACCTACGATACACAAGGAAGTGTTGATGGGCCCTGACTCCGGAATTAGCTAAATGCCAATATAATCCGAGATAGTTTCCACATAAATGATTCAAGATTTTATCTTGATAAACCCTTCGGAAGACTTGGAGTCTATCAAACATTAATGGAACTATAAACTGATGTGGATAAAATGTTTTATCCATAAAGCTCGACTTGTTGCAATAACAAATTCAAGGAGTTGACTACGATGAGATTGTCTCACCGTAGCGATGCTTAAAGTCAGATCGGGTTAAACTAGCAATTAATACATATTTCAATCTTGAGATATGATACATGGATGCCAAAAGGATTTCCATGTGATGGAAATGCAACCTAGGACTTGCATGTGATACAGTCCGAAGTATTTTGTCAATCCAGAGGATGCTAGTTAGTATGCAAACTTTAGAGTTCCAACAATGGACAGAAGAGAGCAAAATGGAGTTGGAATCTTCGTTTTGATGAAATAGTCAAAAGAGTTTGATTTCATCAATGGATAACGAAGATGCTTGTGGTTACAAGAAAGTAAGTGGGTGCATAATAATATTTCTAAAAACTTTGTGTGCTTGACACATTGTTGATTGGAAATAATATAAATTTCTTGACACGAATTAGGATTTCATTGAAAATAGTTTTTCGATGAAGTGCTTGGGCTAAATAGCCTTGATATTAGGCATATTTATCTATGAGATAGAATTGCCTAATAGGCTAAGCCAAAAATACATATTGACAAGATGCTAAAACAGTTTAGCATTAAAACGCCAAGGAGTGATTCTTGCCAAAGTCACATGGAAAGAGTTTTTGCAAGACTCGGTGTCCCAAAGCACTGATGAGTAAAATACATGATGGAGATTCCACACACTCTTGTGTTTGGATTAATCATGTATTCCATGGTATGTAAAACAACTAGATATGTCCAATACTCCCAAGCTGTTGCGAGTATAGATACCAAAGTGATCAAAGTACTGATCATGGGACAACAGTGGAAAATGTCATTAAGTACTAAAGTAGCACTGATGACATGTTTTCTCACAAGCAGAGATTATGAAGTGCTCGTTGTAAGTAATTACATCGATACAGTCTTCATCAATGCTCCATGCGATTTTCGATTTAAGTTAAGGGTTTTGTGTAATACACGATATGGTGGCACGGTAGTTGGAAATTGTTCCAAACAAGTTACTGTGGCGATTTCTATAAGAAAGGCTAAGTATGTTGACGCTTTGGAAGTGACAAAGATGTTGAATCATATATATAGTTCATTCATGAACTTAGTATGGTTCCAAAATGGCTTTGGTCAATGGGACACTATTGCAGATAGTTGCTCCATAGCTCAGTCTGAGGAATCAAGGTTTGACCTGTGATTCACATATATATACAAAGCCAAGTCCACACAAAATATGAATTTTGTGAAAGCATGAAAACATGAGGAGATGCAAACATACACACGGAAAGTTAATGTTGAGTCGACCCGATTGATGTTATGCTATGAGATACATTCGTCACAAGTTAATGGTTAATAATACAGAGAAAGTTAATGTTTGCATAATTCCTTAGACCATGTGAGTATCGAGTTTCTTCATGCTTGCTTCATGAACTTTGGGGTTTGTTAAACGTCATCCGTAAATGGGTGGCTATTACGGCGGCTTACGGGTTCATGGAAAAGTATGTCAAGGGACTTGATAGCTCAAGATTGAGATTTGCTCCTCCGACGATGGAGAGATATCTCTGGGCCCTCTCGGTGTTATGGTATCCATCATCGTCTGGCCAAACACAATGTGATTTGATCACAGGGATGCCGGAACACGGGAACGAGAAAAGAGAACAAAACCGGTAACGAGGTAACTGGCATTGTGGACAAGTGTTGATCCATGGGGATGCCAATAAATCTCACCTCGGGTATTTGTAACATATCGCGAAGCAACAGGAATAGCACACGGCAACTGGAGGTTCACTCGAATATTTATTCGTGTGGGTATAGGGGTCAATATGGGTGTCCACGGCTCCGATGTTGATCATTTATCGGAAAGTGTTCCAGTCATGTCTATACTTCACCGAACCTATAGGGTCACATGCTTAAGGGTCATCTATCTGCTGAATACTAGACAGGGAGTCTGAGAGAAAGTCACCGGAAAAGTTTCGGAGACAGCGGAAAAGTTCCGGAGAGAGAACACCGGAATTGTTTTGGTAAAACTGAAAAGTTGTTTCAGGGTATACCATTAAGTCAAATTGGTTTCGGCACACATCTGGAAATTCTTGGAGGGTGCCAGAATTGTTCTGGAAACTTTTGGGATTTTTCTGGAGAAAAAATCGGAAATGTTCCGGTGCTGCCGGAACCGGTTTGGTTGCTTTTCGCAGATGAAAATCACTAATCCAGAATTGTTTTGGAACGCGTCCAAAATCATTTTAGTGGGTACTGGAATTGTTCTAAGACCCACAGAAATATTTTCGGATTTAACGGTCGTGGAAAAATGTTTGTGTGAATAGTGAAAGTTCTTTTTGGGCTACTTTATGAAAAGCCACCTTTTAGGGCTTTTCCCAAAAGGCTTCTAGAAGAACTTGGGGACTAAGGAACCCCCTTTGGGGGGGTGGGGGGGGTGGGTCCACATGGGGGGTGGCCGGCCAAGAGGGGCTCCTCCATGGAGCCCCACTTGCCCCACTTGCCTTCTCATTTATGCCCTTGTGAAGGACATATTTTGGGGGCATTTTGGTATTTCAAGTGGCACCCCTACCCCTTGGGATTTCCTATAAATAGAGGTGGAGAGGTGCTCTCCACACTCACTCCTTTATCACATACAAGTGCCATGCATGATCTGGCTTCTCTCTCCCTCCCCGCGAAATAGTTTCGTGGAGCCGAAAGGCCGTCTGGGTTCCGGTGGGAACTAGTTCTGGACGGCTAAGCCCTGCCGGATAGATGACACCGTATGTGTGCAACCCTGTAGATAGGTCGTAGGTTCAATCTTTTTGCCCGAGGGGCTGTTCGAGAGTGCCTCCCGAAGGGCTGTCCGAGTGACCGTCCGAGTTTTGAGGGTCCTCCCGAGGGGCTGTCCGCGACACCGTTCGAGGGACTGTCCGACCGCCTCCCGGAGGGCTGTCCGAGGGGCAGTCGAGGGAGTACATCCTCGTGGTTGGTAGGTTGTAAATCCTAGCTGCGGGGATCTGCACCAACGATCGTCATCGACTCTACTTCCGCTGCGCTACGAGTCGGTAACGAAAAGACCAAACCTTGTATGCAGTCTCCATAGTGGTCCTGGGCTGGTGCGTAGGTCGGAAAATTTTTGTTTTCTGCTGCGTTCCCCTGCAGATATCACAACACAACTCTAGACACAAAATAAAATAATACATGCTTTATATTACAAGCCAGGGGCCTCGAGGGCTCGAATACATAAGCTCGAGTTACACAAGAATCAGCGGAAGCATCACTGTCTGAGTACAGACATAGTTAGACAAGGTTGCCTTAAGAAGACTGAACAAAACAACAACATCTAGACCGAAAAGGCGCAGGCCTCCTGCCTGGGAGCCTCCTAAACTACTCCTGGTCGTCGGTCTCCATGTAGTAGTAGGCACCGTCGGGGTAGTAGTAGTCGTCGGCGGGATCAGCTGTCTTCGGGACTCCGTCATCTGATCGCAACAATCGGGTATGGGGAAAAAGAGGTAGCAAAGCAACCGTGAGTACTCATCCAAAGTACTCGCAAGACTTACATCAGAACTATACTAAGTATGCATCGGTACCAAAGGGAAGGGGCTGTATCTGTGGACTATACTGCAGAAATGCCAGAATAGAGGGGAAGGCCTAGACTATCGAAGACTAGCATCTCGCAGCATCTTGCAACATTAGAAGAGTGCAGATTAGCATATAAAAGTATTAGTAACAAGTATAATAGTAGCCATGCCCAAAGATCCGAAAGCGATCCCGGAGCTAAAAAATTATTAAGTATCATAGGTCTCCAGTTCTAGTTGTAGTAGATCGGGATACAACTCCGAGCGTCCTGTTACCGTGGACACGGCTATTCGAATAGATAACTTCCCTACAGGGGTGCACTACTGTTACCCAACACGCTAACTCTGGCCGGACACACTTTTCGGGTCATGCCCGGCCTCGGCTGATCGACATGACGTAGTCCTACCCAGGCTCCGCAGAGAGGTCCCCGCCGGTCTACATCCTAAGCGCTCAGGGGTCTTGGGCCCATCGCCCTTTGCACTCCGGGTCGTTGCGTGCAGGGTGAAGCCAGGCACCACCCTTGTCCTGGATGGTGCCGGTCCGTCCCGGCCGCAATGCTGAATTGGACGTCTGACAGAGCTTTCGGAAGAATCGTACGACGCCGAGGGCCCCATTAAACCATTATCCCGCGTGGTGTTAGTGCGTATAGGCCAGTGGCCAACTCAGATCAAATACCCAAATCCATTAAGCGTGTTATTAGTAACTCGTAGACACGAACAGGGCTCAAGGCTCACCTCCGACACCCTGTCGCACCGACTTGGTAACCCGCGAACCAACGACCAGGAACCAGGCCCACCTCTCTCCTAGGTGGTCTCCACCTGCCCTGTTGTTCCGTCACAATAATCTCTCGCGGGTGCCCTCAAGGCCAACCCGACTTCCCAAAGGACTGAGGTGAAGGTCAAAGTACCCGTGTGTCAATAACATCGTGGGCAATCCGAGGAATCACCCTCGCTGGATTCCCACTCGATGTAACCATCAAGGTGAACTTGGAGGAATCACCATCGATAAGTTCACACTTGAGGGGCTGCACGACAGAGGCATCATCGGAGGTGGTGAAAGAGGAATCACCCTCGGTAACCCACAACCGACTAGCTACGCTACAGAGATATCATCAGGAGTGAGGTAGGAGGTATCACCCTCGGCACTCGATGGTAGCTCTGCAGAGTCGTACAACTAAGGGGTGTGCGGTGATGTGTCGGTCTCTGCACGTCGATCACCTGATCGAGTCATCGGTGGTAAAGCATGGCAACAAGGACAAGGGTGCGGGGCCACTGATGGATCACTAACCAGCCTACACTAAGCATATAGGACAACAGGTAAAGTATCAACAGCAGGTTACAAAATCAGGCTATGCATCAGAATAGGAGCAATCAAATACAGTAGCAAAATCTAATGCAAGCATGGGAGAGAAAGAATGGGCGATATAGAAATGATCAAGGGGGTTTTGCTTGCCTGGAAGCTTTGCTGAAAGGGAAGAAGGGTCGTCGGTGACGTAGTCGATCACAGGGGCTTCGGCAGCAATCACAGGGTCTACCGGAGAAGAAAGAGGAGGACGAAACAAATAAATTAACGGGCAAACAAATGCACACAGATGCATGCCAGGTCAGTACGGGTTGATTATGTGCTCTAGTGCTTCCCTAATTATTTTAGACGGAGAGGGAAAATATCCGGGAATATTTTCCCAACTCCAGGTGCTTATCGGTATATTGATCCGGAGGGGAAGGTTCCGTGTTCATCTAGTTAGGAGTGATGGTCAAGCATTCTGATCTCATATTCGGATTTGTCTTATTTTTCTGATTGTTTTTCATATATAAATTATTTTCATCCGAGTTACGGATTATTTTATATGATTTTTCAAAGTTTTAATCATTTTCTAGAATTTCTGGAATTTAATTTAATTTCGAAAATAAAATAGGAAATTGCTATGGGTACACAGAGAGTGTACCCAGAGATGTGCATCTGTGGCTGACAGTGGGCCCAGTTGATTGAGTCAACTGCCCAGTCAGCAGAGGCTGACTGGTGGGCCAACTGCCCAGTCAGCAGAGGCTTACTGGTGGGCCAGCTGCCCAGTCAGCAGTCAAGAGAGTTGACCACTGACTAGTCAAACTGACGGGTGGGGCCCAGTCAACTGCACAGTCAGCAGTTGACTAGTGTAACACCCCTATGTAATGAGCTACAATGATCCTCATGATTATGCTAAATCATTTTGCTTTTGCTATGTATGATCACTGTGAATTCATATCTCATTTCAAATTCCACCACTGAATTCAATTCAAATTGCAAGTGAATTTTGAAGTTGCACAAAAGTTGCTAAAAAATAGTTCATCATTTAGCAAATATTCCAAAACAAATAGTTGTTCGGGAAAACAACATCACCTATTTGCTAAAATGAGCTATAGCAATGAAAACAGTGCTAAAACAGCATATTTAAATGCTATTCCATTTATGAAAAATTCAAATGGATTCAAACCTCTCCCAAACTTTTTGTGGCAGTGCAGAATATTGCAATGTATTTATGTGGCCAAGCTTCACATTTTACAAAAATCATTTGGCCGCTCAAAATATTGCAAAACCTTTCTGTAAAAAGGAAAACAGAAAAGAAAAATGAAAAAGGCCTAAAAGCTACTGCGAGCTGGGCCTAAGTGCACAGTGCACCGGCCCAGCCCACCTCCCTCTCTCTCTTCCTCCTCCCGCTCTCTCTTTGCGCGTGTCGACGCGCCCGTGGACGCGCGCGCGCGCGCTCCGGTGGCCGGTCGACACGGCGACGCTACAGGGCGGCGAGGGGATAAGGGTGACGCCCCTCGTCCTCGTCATCGCCCTCGCCCACTTCTCCCCCTCTCTCCCTCGCCCGCTCGCTCTCTCTCACCCTCACCCGACACGGTCGTCGCCGTCGCCGCGTCGATCCCGCGCCCACTGACCTGGCCTCGCCTCGCCACCATGCCCATCATCTTCGCCGACGTCCGCTACGTCCTCCCCTGCCTCTCATTCGAACCGGGGATCACTGCACCGAGCCCCTCGACGTCGTCTTCCTCCTCTGCCCCGACGAGCTCCGCCGTCGATTCTGGCCACCCTGCAGCTCCTAAGCCGCCAACGGGCCACCGTGTGCCTCCCCGGTGAGCACGCGGATCTTTCCCCTCTCCTCTCCCCTTCTTTCCACGCCCGTAGACGCCTCGCCGCCATGGCCGTACCCACCGCCGCAGTAGAGTTCGCCGCCGTGGCCGTCGTCACCGCAGCTCGCGTCCGAGCACAGCAGCGTGCTCAGCACGCTCGCAGGAGCCCAGCGCCACTGTCTGCTCACTTTGCCGTGCCCCGCAACGCCGTAACCGAGCACGCCCGAACGCCACCGCCACCTGCCGTTGTTGCTCCGGCCAACTCCGGCCATCTCCGGCGACACCACCACCGCAGTTCGACGCGGCTTCGTCCGCTCGTTCGAACGCGCTATCGCGCGCGCCAAATGGCTCGCCGTAGCGGATTTCCGACGCCGGCCGTGTTCCTCCGCCGCGTTTCGGCGTCGCCGCTGACCTGGCACGCACGGGGCCCACCCCTGGGTCACTGCCAATGGGTCCCAGGGGCCCGGTTGACCGCGTTGACCGGTCAACCGTGCTAACTGGGCAGCATTGTGCCACTGACAGGCGGGCCCCACTCGTTTAAATCACTGTTAACCTAATTAAGTTAATTTGTTAACTAATGTGTCGCTGACAGTAGGGTCCTACCTCATTAGTTAACCCGTTAGATTAGTTTAAACCTGTTTTACTAACAGTCACTGACATGTGGGGCCAGCCACTGTTCCAGTGGATAAGGCTGGCCCAGTCAGCCTACTGACTGGGTAGCTGGCCCCACCCGTCAGCCACTGCTGACTGGGTGCTGACTGGGCAGTTGACCCAGTCAACTGGGCCCACTGTCAGCCTCTCTTGCACTGTGCTGTGTACACTCTCTGTGTGCATTTAGCAATTTCCGTTTTAATTTCGAATTTGAATTAATTCCAGAAAATCCTGAAAATGATTTAAAACTTTGAAAAATCATAGAAAATAAACCATAGCTCGGATGAAAAAGTTTTCTACATGAAAGTTGATTAGAAAAATGAGACGAATCCGAATATGCCCTCCATGTAGTTGTCACATGCCCACAACACTGCAAACATGGAACCTTCCCCTCCGGTTCATCTGTCTGACAGATTCCTAAAGCCTAGAAAATATTCCCAGATATTTTCCCGCTCCGTCAGCAACGTGTAGCATCACGTTAGGTCACCCCTGGCACAACATCTTGCCATGTCATGCATTGTGTTGCATCTTTTACAGTGTATTTATCTGTTTCTTCCCCCTCTTCTCTCCAGTAGACTCCGAGACGGACGCTGCTACCGAGCACGACTACGTTCCTGACGTCCAGCCCCTTTTAGCAAAGCTTCCAGGCAAGCAAAACCCCCTTGATCATTCCTATATCGCCTATTCTTTCTCTCCCATGTTTGCATTAGATTTTGCTACTGCATTTGATTGCTCCTATTCTGATGCATAGCCTGTTTTTGTAACTGCTGTTGATACCTTACCTACTATCCTAAATGCTTAGTATAGGTTGATTAGTGATCCATCAGTGGCCCCTCACCCTTGTCCATGTTGCCTCGCTGCATATCGGAAGGTTTGATCAACGTGATCGATGTGCAGAGACTGACACAGCACCGCACACCCCTTAGTTGTACGACTCTGCACAGCTATTATCGAGTGCCGAGGGTGATACCTCCTACCTTACTCCTGATGATATCTCTTTAGCATAGCTAATCGGTTGTGGGTTACCGAGGATGATTTCTCTTTCACCACCTCTGATGAAGCCTCTGTCGTGCAACCCCTCAAGTGTGAACCATCGAGGGTGATTCCTCCGAGTTCACCTTGACGGATACATCGAGTGGGAATCCATCGAGGGTGATTCCTCGGATTTCCCCCTTTATGTTTCGGACACACGGTTACCCTACTTTTACTTCAGTCCACTGTTGAAGTCGGGTCGACCCCGAGGGGTACCCGCGAGAGATATGAAGTCGGGTTGACCGTGAGGGTACCCGCGAGATAATTACGTGGCACGACCGGGCAGGCAGACCACCCCAGGAGAGGGATGGGCCTGGCCCTTGCCGTAAGCCCATGAGACGGGGCGATGGGGTCACATGATCGTGGATCTCTGCTCGTCTCCGCGAGCTCCCAATACACTGACGGTTTGGATATGTGATCTGAGTAGGCCTCTGGCCTTTTCGCACTAATCACCACGCGGGTTAGCACTCGACGTCGTACGTTTCTTCTGAAAGCTCTGTCAGACGTCCAGTTCAGCATTGTGGCCGGGTCAGATCGGCGCCATCCAGGACAGAGGTGGTGCCTAGATCCACCTTGCGCACAATGACCCAGAGTGCAAAGGGCGATGGGCCCAAGACCCCTGAGCACTTAGGATGTAGACCGGCGGGGACCTCTCTGCGGAGCCTAGGTCGGACTGCGGCGTGTCAATCAGCCGAGGCCGGGCATGACCAGGAAAAGTGTGTCCGGCCAGAGTTAATCGAGCGTGTTGGGTAAGTTGGTGCACCCCTGTAGGGAAGTTACCTATTCGAATAGCCGTGTCCACGGTAACGGACGCTCAGGGAGTATCCCGATCTACTACAACTAGAACTGAATACTTGTGGAACTTAATTAAATATGTTAGCTCTGGGATTGCTTTCTTGCAGGGAGTCGAGGAAGGATCTCTAGGCATTGCTACTATATACTTATTACTTTATGTTATGTTATCGATCTGCACTCTTCTAATGCTGCAAGACACTTCAAGCTGCTAGTCTTCGATAGGCTAGGCCTTTCTCTCTATTCCAGCATTTCTGCAGTCTAGTCCACAGATACAACCCTTTCCTTTGATACCAATGCATACTTAGCATAGATCTGGTGTAAGTCTTGAGAGTACTTTGGATGAGTACTCACGGTTGCTTTGCTACCTCTTTTTCCCCATACCCGATTGCTGCGATCAGATGACGGAGCCCCGGAGCCAGCTACCCCCGTCGACGACTACTACTACCCCTCCGACGGAGCTTACTACTATGTGGAGACCGATGACCAGGAGTAGAAAGGAGGCTCCCAGGCAGGAGGCCTACGCCTTTTCGGTCTAGTGTCGTTGTTTTGCTTAGCCTTCTTAAGGCAGACTTGTTTAGCTTTATGTCTGTACTCAGATATTGTTGCTTCCGCTGACTCTTGTGTAACTCGAGCTTATGTATTTGAGCCCTCGAGGCCCCTGGCTTGTAATATAAAGCTTGTATTATTTTATTTTTTGTTTAGAGTTGTGTTGTGATATCTTCCCGTGAGTCCTTAGGCTTGATCGTGTGCATTTGCGTGTATGATTAGCGCATGATTGAGTCGGGGGCGTCACAACTGGTCAACGTTGATTGGTCAACGGGTCCAGGGGGACCCACATGTCAGTGGCTGTGGCTTAATCAAATCTTATCCAGTTAAACAGTGCACCAGGGTCCACATGTCATTCACAATAAGGTTAATCAGAGTTTTATTTTAAACATGGCTTAATTAGTGGGTGGGCCCCTCATGTTAGTGGCACATTTAATTACCGGATTAACTTAATTAGTCTAAACAGTGATTATGCACGCGGGCCCTACGTGTCAGTGACTGGGGCTTGTGTCGGTGTCAAATCCGGCATATCTCGTAGTAGGGGTCCTAAGCTAGGCGTCTTGGCATGATGGTAACAGGATGAATGAGGGACACAAAGATTTTACCCAGGTTCGGGCTCTCTCGAAGAGATAATACCCTACGTCCTGCTTTTAATTGTATTCATATGGGGTGTGGTACAGAGTACATGTATCTACCACGAGATTATTCTAATGAATATGAGTTCATCTATTGACTAGCCTAGCCTTGGTTTATATATGCACCAGAGGCCTAGGGTTTAGGAGAGTCCTCGTCTTGGGCGCCAAGTCTTGTGGAATCTTCCTTGTATTCGTCATGAACTGCCCGATCTACCTGGTCGAGAGACGACGTGATGAGTACCCCCTAGTCCAGGACACCATCAGTAGCCCCCTGAACCAGTGTTCAAGTTGGGGACGCTCCTCGGTTCTTCCGAACTGTTCTTCGTCTTCGGTCGTCGGTCTTAAAAACTGGTCCAACAAATCTTCGCATCTCCGATCTTGAGGATCGCCGAGGTGTATCCGAAGAGTTCATACGTCGGGTATCCGAGGAGTCCTTTAAGTTCTCGGCCTCTATCAATGCCTTGTTATTTTTATGCCGCACTTCGGGTTCGAAGTTTTTCTCGGGTGGCGGTGTCCTCTTGTAGCCGAGCTCCAATGTCGGACTGTATCCGAGGTGCCATTTTGCAGCCGAGCTCCAATGCCGGTCTGTATCCGAGCTCCAGCGCCGGACTACATCCGAGGAGGCATAGAGTACCTCGTCTTTGAAAAAGTTTGAAGGAGGTTATCCGAGCTTAACGCCGAAAAAGTTCTCTATGGAGCCAGTCACTCGCAGCCGAGCTTTATTCCGGACTGCTTCCGAGGTGGTGCACCACCTCGGTCTTGGGCTGATTTTTTGCGAATATATTTTCGATTGGTGCAATTTATTCTCTGCCGAGATATATAGCCAGTAGCCCTCAAGGTGTGTGTGTCGGCCTAAAATCCGAGATGCACCTGAAGGAAAACATAAAACCGCTGATCCCAGTAGCCCCTGAGACTCAGGTCGATTCATGAAATCGGCCTAAGGATCAATTCCTAGCTTGGCAGCATATTTAGGAACAGAAACACGGTGTGCATAGTCCTCGAGACTCAGGTTGGGTGCGGTTGACCAACCCGAGGATCGTAATCTCCTCGGAAACTATTTTGCACTTTGAATTTTCTTCATTGAATCATCAATGCAGTAGCCCCCGAGCCACTGGTCGGGTGGCAACACCAGATCAGGGGATCGATGTAACCCGTTAATGACTTTTAAGTGAGAAGCGCGAAGCCCAGTAGCTCCCGAGCCTTAAGTTGAGCAAGGGTGGCCGAATTAAGTATCGATATCCGGGGTAAATTGACTTTAATCACAATTTATATGTAATGATTCTACGTATCCAAGTACTTTACATCATTAATGCTCGGATCCGCATTGCACAAAACTTTGTTGACCGACCATCGGCTTCAACCTCCTCGGCCAGTAGCTGAGGAGTGTTTGTCCTACTTTATAAAGCCTTTATAAGGGCAAAAATTTACGGCAAACAAGGCAATCCGGCCATATGGTTTTATAAACAAAGGTACGCGGAGAGATATGTTATATTACTATTTAACGTAAGAAACATCTTCTGGGAAAAATAGTTCCTTTATAGGTTCCTTTTCCCAGGTTGTCACGTTGACCATGATCATGAGACCTCACCTCCGATCAATGTGGGAGAAAAATATTGAGGATTTAGTTTGGGGAAAGTTCCCGAACTCTGTGGTCTTAATGAACCAAAATTTTCACTTCCGTCGTTGCCGACCAATTATATTCTTAAGATAGCAAGCTTTCGGCTTCACCCAGTCTGAGGTACTAACCCGGATGACCTGGTAGTAACAATCGCAGAGGTGCTCCCTTTACCCCCTAGCCGAACAATCGGGAACGTAGGGTGTAAACACAGGAGCCAGGCAACCCAGCTTGGCCAAAATCTTAAGTCAAATTGATGCATATTTATGGCTTTATAACGATAATTACGGAAGGCAGCGCTCGTATATTGAATACAAACGCTTTTATGCTATATGCTATTTTGACTCCTTTGTGACCGATTATCATTTGAGAGTGGCCCATCGTCGGCTTCTACCCCTTTGTAGATGCTACGCAGGGTGTTTCTGTAGTAACAAGACAACCCTTAGCCGACGTCTCGGTGCCCGGAGGCGGTTGTGTTAGCGGAAACGAGGCAATCAGATATCCAGGCTTTATAACTTTCACTTAGTCATAGGAGTTTAAAGTTGGGAGTCCAGTTACTAGCCCCCGGTTAGTATTCGGCGTCAGCCGAGGTCAAGCCATTAACACTTCGGCCAATTTTATGAAAGGCCCACGGGGTAACCTCTATCGATCGATAGTTTAACATAGTCATCGGATCGCTGACCAGTTTGCGCTCATTGTGACAGTTAGTTTTCGGCTTTCTCCACCGAGGTACTTGACCAGTTAAATCGGAAGTACAATCGCAGTGGTTCTCCCTTTGCACACCTAGCCGAACAAAGCAGAACGTAGGAGGCAAGCACAGGAGCCGGGCAACCCAACTATTGACTGAAGACACAATTCGAAACTGATGCATATAAAGCAATATCTGAGAACGTTTTACCGAGGACTCCTCGGAGTACCTTGGCTTTTGGTGGGTTCGGCTCTAGTCGTAGCCCCCAGTTGATATTGCCGATGCTTTAAAGGCATCCGACGTTGTACTGCGAGAGTTATGCTGGAGACACACAGTATCCCCCGAGACTCAGGTTGGGTGCGGCCGACCAACCTGAGGATCGAATCTCCTCGGGACTAGTCCAGATGTCATGTGCGTTTCGCCAACGCCGAGGTGTAGGTCGACAGGAAAGATGCTGAGCTGCGGGTCGGAAAAGATCTCCCGAGCTGAATTATTACGCAAGGCACCTCGGTCATGAGGATGTCCCGCCTCCTGAAAGAAAAACATACAAATAGCTTAAAGGTGCCATAAGCTCGGAAAACCAAAAAACTTTAGGAAAAACTTTACGTCCGAACTAAATCAAGTTTTTTGGTGCCAATCCGAAAATTGGTCTTAAAATTAAATTATGCTTCCGTCGTGCTTTAACATGATACATCCGATTTCCACACTTCAAGCGGGTCAGCCTTCGGCTTCAACCTCCTATCCCGAAGGCGGAGTGCTTCTCAGGCCAGTTTAGCGAACTAAACTCGAGCGGCTTTAGAGAGAAACCAGACTATCCGGCTATTGACCACACACCCACGTCGGAAAAAGGAGTATTACAAAAAGACTTTGCAACGACTAAGAAGAAAACACTTATTATAACGGCTCATATAAATTTAAGAGCCCCCAGTTAACATGGGAAAAAGAAGCGGTTTTTAACGAACCTCATTTTTAACAAACAGATTTTAACATAAATATAATGCTTGGTCGAACCGAACAAAAAATTAAGAATTTAGAAAATTTAAGCATGAAAGCGACTTAGCTGGTTAATGTGCTCGGCGTTGATGACGTGGTGCGGGCTTGTGGCGGGACGAGGACGCATAGTCCTTGGCTTGACCGAGGTCCCAGCCCCCAAGCCCGAGGTGGCCGAGCGAAGAGCTCGGCTTGATGAAGCAGCGACACGACATGGTCGATGTGGCGAGGCGAAGCCCCCGGTCCAGCCGAGGTGACGAAGCTGATCGGCTGGTGACGCCGAAGTCCCCGGAGTAGGTTGATGAAGAGATGGCGAAGCCCCCGGTCTAGCCGAGGTGTCGAAGCAGGTCGGTAAGGTGACGTTGCAACCCCCATGCCAGCCGAGGTGTCGAAGCAGATCGGCGAGGTGGACATCGGCTCGAAGAAGCAACGGCGCGGCGATGCCGACGCAGGTCGAAACTTTGTGACGCGGTCAATGCCGGCTTGAGAAGTGACCGCGTGGCGATGCTGGCGCGCCCGACCCGTGCAATCCGTAAGGTGACGATGTTATCTTGATGATCATTAGGGAGAGCAGTGCCAAACTCTTGGTCGGCTCGCCGAGGTGATGATTCGAGGTGGTTGTCGTTGGCTCGATGAAGCAACGGCGCAGTCGATGCCGGCGCAGGTCGGCAGCCATGGAGCAACGTGGCCGGGCTGGTTTGAGACTGGTGCGACGACGAAGATCGCCTCAGAAAAGGCTTAAAATTTGCAGGCACGTGCTTGGAAACAAAACACAATACCCTATAAAAAATTCCCTTCAAAAAGGATGTCCGATAATCTGTTCATGAAAAAGATGAACTCGGGTTGGATTCGTTTTCGCGCAGAAAACAGATTCGGAAATTGGCGCACTCCTCAGGCTGTTCCCGGAGTTTGAGCGGTCGGATCGAGCTGAAATTTTGAGGGATGGTAGATATAGGAATTCCGCAAGCGATCAACTGTTGGATCTTCGAAAGGATGTCCGAGCTGGACGCTGGACTCCTCGCCCTAAACTCGTCCAGATTCACGTCCAGATTTGACAAGGCTCCGGTATGTCGTAGATCGCCGGAGATTACTCCATCAGAATACGACGAAATTTTACGAGGTAATTATACACTCAATTCCACACAATTCCACCAAAGGATTTGTCAAAACGACGCTCGAGGAGGCGGTGACGTTGGACGAGAACCCGCTGTCCAGAAAAAACTGCATGATCGCGCGAGGGCAATGTTGATGTTGAGCCCCCGAGCACCATGGACGATTTTTCCATGATCCCGGATGAGATCAGAGTTGATGATGATGAAGAAATCCGTCCGATCTTGACGATCCGAAGAGGAGCCAGGTCCTCGGCCCAGCCGAGGTGACTAGTCGAGCTGGCGAGGAAGATGCCGACATCGGCAATAAAGCTCGTGTCGTGGTATTCTCACGGCAGATGCCATAAGATGGCTAAAAAGGTGGGGTTACAGGAGGACGCCGGTGGGTTCCGGAGGCGAGGTTGGCATGCACAAGTGTGAGACACGAGATGTACCCAGGTTCGGGGCCCTCCGGAGAAGTAACACCCCTAGTCCTGCCGAATGGAGTATGAAGCGCACAAGGGCTACAAGGTTGCTCCTGGAGCTGTGTGGGCGGAGGAGGAAGAAGGGGCTAGGCCGCCGTTCGACCTCTCCAGTGAGAGTGTGTGTATGTGTGTATGAACTACCAAATGGAGCTGAACTGAACCCCTCTGCATGGAGGCCTCCTGGGGGGTCTTATAGCTCAACCCCCCAGGGTTACATGGGTAAATTACATGGGCATGGGGCCCTGGTGTCATCGTCTGGGAGCCGGCGGTGGGGGCCGCGGGTCACCGGGTGCGCCGGGTTTGCCGGGCGCGCCGGGTCCGCCGGGTGCGCCGGGTCCGCCGGGCACGGGCTCGGTCAGCAGCGCGGCACTGTGGCAGGTCTTGTCGTTCGTCATGGGGCGGTCGGCACCGCCTAGCAACAGGATCGCGCCACCCGGACACCGCCTGCCCCGGGCGGGGGCGCAAGGAGTGCTGTAGCCATGCCCGCATGGGTCGGCGCAAAGGAGGGGGCGCTGTCGCCATACTTGCCTTGTCGTGAGGGTTTGCCCTCTATCGGCCAGCCGGCATGGGCCAGCCGGCCAGGCCGGGTCGCCATGCCGAGCCGGCTCGCGCTGGGGAGCCGGCGCGCGGGCCAGAAGGGGGATCCGGGCTCCGTTGCCTACCCGGGGATCATCCCCCCGACAGTAGTCTCTGAAGCTGTGAAGGTTTGCCGGCTCCAGACAGGAGGGCCTTCAAAGCTTACCCCCCTGTGGAACCAGTTTCTTGATGAAGTGCCGGAGTCCGACCAAGCGGCTCCGTCCGTCCGCACATCGGCAACGCGGCAGCGGACGCCGGGAAAACCCGCTGGGTGCCGGCTTCCGGAGGCCGGATCGCGGCATCCCGGCCAGGGCGGGAAACGGAAACGTTTGCAAGCCGAGTCTTGTGTCGCACGACGATTCGCGCCCACCGCCGCTCGACGGGCCGCCATGTGCCATGCCGCGGCGGGCGAGGCCTGCCAGACCACGCGCACGATGGGACGCGACTGTGGACCGGATCCACCACTCTGCGCCCTCAGCCCGCGCGCGAGGGATTTATTTTGGCAGCCCTTGGCGGTTGCGCTTCCCTGTGCAGTTAATGCGAACGGGAAATGTGCGCGCACAGTGCGGGGGAGTGGGGATCGTGGCGCAAACGATCCCACTTCCCCACGTTCTCTCGTGGTTATAAATGAGAAGGTGTCGTGGTTTTGTCACGGCAGATGTCCTCGTGAAAGGACTTAGTGGTGAGGCCATCGCAACTAGGTGGTAGCTTGAACGGGGCTGATCGTAATCGAGAGACGCGAGTTTTACCCAGGTTCGGCCCCTCGCGGTGGAGGTAAAAGCCTACATCCTGCTTGATTGATATTGATCATCATAGTCTCAATTACAAGGGTGCTGTTTTCCTGTCTCTGTCTCGAGATCTATCAAAACATCTGTCTCGAGACTTGTCTGTCTATCTTGACCTCTAAAAACCTGTCCCTCTTGGGGTGCCCTGCCCCTCCTTATATAAGTTGAAGGGGCGGCTTACATGAGATTCCGGGTTATACCCGTGATTGGAGTCCTACTCTAAGTCATCCGTGTTGTCCAAGTTAATGGGTCTCCATCTTGTATTTTGACTCTTTATTGACAGAACCTCGTCCGGGTCACTGTAGCAGACCGGGTTAAGTTCAGGCCTTGCACTGTAGCAGGCCGGGGTTAAGTTTAGGTCTGGCACTGTAGCAGGACGGGTTAACTTCAGGCCTGGCACTGTAGCAGACCGGGTTAACTTTAGGCCTGCCACTGTAGCAGGCCGGGTCATGCTTCGGCCGGGTCTCATCCTCAGGGTGACTTAAGCCCAGAGATGACTTAACCTCAGGGCGACTTAAGCTCAGAGATGACTTAGCCTCAGGGCGACTTAACGTCATGAGCCGGGTCATATCGTGGAGTTATATCCCCGATAGAAGGGGAGAGTGCGGCGGAAACGATCACGCACGCACCCCCGCCTCCTGCTCCTTCTATGCTTCCCCTCCACCACGCTCGAGCGAGGTGCCGCCACCGCGCGCTTTGCTCGCGCCCGCCGCCGTGCACCGCGACCAGAGGCCCGCAGCGTGCAGCTCTCCCTTCCTCCTCCTCTTCATCACCGCATCACGACGCCTGTAGAGCCCTCCAATGGTGCTGCCGAAAGGCTCTTGGGAGGCTCCATTACGACTGAGGCGAACATCCGACACCTCCGCCGTACGAAGTGGCTACCGCCGGCGGAGGCGCCGGTCGCGTGCGCGCCCGTCCCGGAGAGGGTGCCGCAGCCGTGGGAGGGCGAGTACATCGTCCTCTACTCGCATTTCGAGCGTAGGCTTGGCCTCCCCGCGAGCCTCTTCTTCCGCGCTTTCCTCGACTTCTTCGGGCTGCAGCCGCATCACCTCGGCGCCAACGCCATGCTGCAGGTCGCCGGCTTCGCCACGCTCTGCGAGGGCTACCTCGGCATGCTGCCGAATGTGGAGTTGTGGGCCAAGATGTTCTTCCTCAAGCAGCAGGGGGCATCAGCCGGCGTCATGTCCGACTGCGGGGCAGCGGTGGTCACCGGCCGGCCGAACGGGCCGTTTCCCAAGCTGCCCCTCAAGGACTCGGCAAAGAAGTGGCAGACGACCTTCTTCTACGTCCGGAACGCCGACCCGGCGGTGGACGTCATAAATCTTCCGCCCTTTGTCAACACGGCGCCGCTCGGCAAGCCGAATTGGGGCTACTGCCCCAAGAAACCTCCGCAGAAGATGCTAACCATCTGCCGCTGGGTCGGGGAGATGACGGATCGCGAGGGGCTGAAGCCGGCTGACCTCATCGCGGCCTTCATCGCCCGCCGGGTTCTGCCGCTGCAGCGCCGGTCGCACCGGATCTGCGACATGAGCGGCCGGCATAACCCGACCCGGATGTCGACCAAGGAGCTGACGCCGGCCGGGATCGCCCAGCGGGTGAACTACATCTCCAAGGCCGGGTTGAAGGAGGAGGATTGGGGCTTCGAGAAGGAGCCCTACCACCGGGGGAATCCGGCGCCGGCGGTAAGTCCTTGGTCATTATTCTTTGCCGCTTCAATGCTATTCTTGTGTCCTGACGCGACGGAAGAGCCGCAGCTATTCGCCAGCCAGCGGAACCACGATGGGCCGAATCCCCAGATTCTGCTGGCCGACCTACCCGACTCGGACGTGGAGGACACCGGCGCCGAGGCGGAGGAGGGGGCGGTCGAAGCGCGCCTGGCCGACGCCGCGGCCGGCGGGTCACGGCATGCTGGTAAGTCTCCGCCCCCAGATCTACTGCGAGACTGGCCGGATGACGATGAGGAGGACCTGACCAGTGCCCGCGGTGCAGCACCCTTGGTTGGGGAGGACGCCAGCGTCGACCCCCCAAGACGGCTGCGGAAGACGGCCGGCGCCGGGCCGGCCCGCGCGGCGGCGTCCGTCAGCCGGCCGCATGGGAAGGAGGCGGTCGAGTCGAGGCCGGCCGCAAAGCGGCCGGCGGCGACGGGTCCGGCGCGCGAGAGGGCCATCGTCAAGAAGAAGCGCCGGCTCGCCCCGTCGGAGGGCCAGAGGCGGGAGGTCCCGAAGGTCATTGGGTAAGTGTGTTTTGTCTTTTTCTGATTCCTTGCTTGTTTCTTGCTTATGCCTCCATCGTGACAAACTTGCCGTGCACAGGTCCGCCCTTGACTTGGCGGTGGTGGCAGCGGAAGCCGCGGTGGGCGAGGCCGTCTGGAGGAAGACTAGGAGCAGCGCCGTCGACCGCGAGCCGGACCGGACCGCGGAGGAGGACCTCGCGGCCCGCCAGTTCGGCCAAGATCTTGACGTGGCGACGCACGCCGCCTGGCGGGATCGGGCGGAGGCCGAGAAAGAGATGGCGGAGGCCTCGGCCCGAGCGTGGGAGAGAGCCTCCGCGAAGCGGGCCAGGACCGCTGAGGACCCGGCCTGGCCGGAGATGGAGAGGGGGCTGACGCCGGACGCCACCATCATCGAGCCGCAGCCGGAAGGGGCGGGCGAGCCGGCGGAGCGGTCGGAGCCGGACGGCGGCGAGTCGGACGTCGATGAGAACATCGTCGTAGACATGCCGCCCCGGGCCTCCCCGGCAGGAGGATGCGAGGGCGACGGGAGGGGGCGCGAGGCGGACTCCGCGCCATCCGGCCGAGCGCAGCCGACGCCGGCCCCGGAGGCCGCGACCGGGGACGCTGGTGTTGGGGAACGTTGCATGGGAAACAAAAAATTTCCTACGCTCACCAAGATCGATCTAGGAGATGAACATCTACGAGAGGAGAGATTGCATCTACATACCCTTGTAGATCGCTAAGCGGAAGCGTTAAGAAACGCGGTTGGTAGTCGAACGTCTTCGCGATCCAATCACGATCCGTCCCGCGAACTCCCGATCAAGTGCCGAACGGACGACACCTCCGAGTTTAGCACACGTGCGGCTCGGCGACGTCCTCTCCTTCTTGATCCAGCAAGCAAGAGAGAGGGGGTAGATGAGATCGGGACCAACATGACGGTATGGTGGTGGTGGTGGCAGCGGAATTCCGGCAGGGCTTTGCCAAGCGCGTACCGGTGAAACGTGGGAGGAGTTGGGAGAGGTATCGGGCAAGGGTCCAAGGGGTGCGGCCCCCAACGCCTCCCCACCTTTATATATGCGTGGAGGGGGCTGGTGGCTTGCCCTCCAAGGCCCTAGGGTCGTTGGCCAAACGGGGAGGAAGGAAATCCCTCCTTTCCTTCCCCACCGATCGCTATCCCCCCTTTTTAGAGATCCTGATCTTATCCCTTTGGGATATGATACTATTCCTTTTAAGGGAGGATCTTGGTGCGCCTAGACCAGGGTTGTGGGGACTTTCCCCACTACCCACGTTCATGTGGGTCCCCATTGCAGGTGGGCCCCACTCCAGAACCTTCTAGAACCTTCCCGGTACAATACCGAAAAAACTCAAACTTTTTTCGGAACCCCGATAACAACTTTCCATATATGAATCTTTACCTCCGGACTATTCCGGAGCTCCTCGTGATGTCCCGGATCCCATCCGGGACTCTGAACAACCTTCGGACTTTCCACTATTAATATCTCAATACTACCCTAGCGCTACCGAACGTTAAGCGTGCGACCCTACGGGTTCGGGAATATGCAGACATGACCGAGACTCCTCTCCGGTCAATAACCAATAGCAGGACCTGGATGCCCATATTGGTTCCTACATATTCAACGAAGATCTTTATCGGTCGAACCTCGATGTCAAGGATTCAGTCAATCCCGTATGCAGTTCCCTTTGTCCATCGGTATGTTACTTGCCCGAGATTCGATCGCCGGTATCTCCATACCTAGTTCAATCTCATTACCGGCAAGTCTCTTTACTCCTTCCGTAATACAAGATCCCGTGGCTAACTCTTTAGTCACATTGCTTGCAAGCTTATTGTGATGCTGTATTACCGAGCGGGCCCTAAGATACCTTTCTGTCATGCGGAGTGACAAATTCCCAGTCTTGATCCATGCCAACTCAACAGACACCCTCGGAGATACCTGTAGAGCATCTTTATAGTCACCCAGTTATGTTGCGACGTTTGATACACACAAGGTACTCCTCTGGTGTGAGTGAGTTGCATGATCTCATGGTCATAGGAACAGATACTTGACATGCAAAAACGATAGCAATAAACTTGACACGATCATATGCTACGTTCATAGTTTGGGTCTTGTCCATCACATCATTCTCCTAATGATGTGATCCCGTTATCAAATGACAACTCATGTCTATGACCAGGAAACCATGGCCATCTTTGATCAACGATCTAGTCCGGTAGAGGCTCACTAGGGACATGTTGTTGTCTACGTATCCACACATGTATTTGTGTTTCCAACCAATACAATTATAGCATGGATAATAAACGATTATCATGAACAAGGAAATATAATAATAACCATTTTATTATTGCCTCTAGGGCATATTTCCAACAGTCTCCCACTTGCACTAGAGTCAATAATCTAGCATTACATGGTTATGAATCTAACACCCATAGAGTTCTGGTGTTGATCATGTTTTGCCCGTGGAAGAGGTTTAGTCAACGGATTTGCAACATTCAGATCCGTGTGTACTTTGCAAATGTTTATATCCTCCTCCTTGATGGCATCGCAGATAGAATTGATGCGTCACTTTATGTGTCTGGTCCTCTTGTGAAACCTTGGTTCCTTGGCTAGAGCAATGGCACCAGTGTTGTCACAGAACAGAGTCATCGGGTCCAGTGCACTGGGCACAACTCCAAGATCTGTCATGAACTGCTTCATCCAGACACCTTCCTTCGCCGCCTCCGAGGCAGCTATGTACTCCACTTCGCATGTAGAATCAGCTACGACGCTTTGCTTGGAACTGCACCAGCTTACCGCTCCCCCATTTAGAATATATATGTATCCGGTTTGAGACTTAGAGTCATCCGGATCAGGGTCAAAGCTTGCATCGATGTAACCCTTTACGATGAGCTCTTGATCACCTCCATAAACGAGAAACATTTCCTTAGTCCTTTTTAGGTACTTAAGGATATTCTTGACCGCTGTCCAGTGTTCCACTCCTGGATCACTTTGAAACCTTCCGGCCATACTTATGGCAAGGCTGACATCTGGTCTTGTGCACAACATCGCATACATGATAGAGCCTATGGCAGAAGCATAGGGGATGACACTCATCTTTTCTCTATCCTCTGTAGTCGCTGGGCATTGAGTCTTACTCAACTTCACACCTTGCAAAACAGGCAAGAACCCCTTCTTGGACTGATCCATTTTGAACTTCTTTGAAATCTTATCAAGGTATGTGCTTTGTGAAAGTCCTATTAAGCGTCTCGATCTATCTCTATAGATCTTGATGCCTAATATGAAAGCAGCTTCTCCTAGGTCCTTCATTGAAAAACTCTTGTTCAAATATTCTTTCACGCTTTCCAAAAGTTCTATATTGTTTCCAATCAGTAATATGTCATCCACATATAATATTAGAAATGCTATAGAGCTCCCACTCACTTTCTTGTAAATACAAGCTTCTCCGTAAACTTGTATAAACCCAAACGCTTTGAACACCTCATTAAAGCGAAGATTCCAACTCCGAGACGCTTGCACCAGTCCATAAATGGATCGCTGGAGTTTGCAAACTTTGTCAGCATTCTCTGGATCGACAAAACCTTCTGGTTGCATCATATACAACTCTTCCTTAAGAAAACCATTAAGGAACGCTGTTTTGATATCCATCTGCCAAATTTCATAATCGAAAAATGCAGCTATTGCTAACATGATTCTGACGGACTTAAGCATCACTACGGGTGAGAAAGTCTCATCGTAGTCAACTCCTTGAACTTGTGAAAAACCCTTTGCCACAAGTTGAGCTTTATAGACGGTGACATTACCATCTGCGTCCGTCTTCTTCTTGAAGATCCATTTATTCTGAATGGCCTTTCGCCCTTCAGGTAATACTTCCAAAGTCCATACTTTGTTTTCATACATGGGATCTCGGATTTCATGGCCTCTAACCATTTGTCGGAATCTGGGCCCACCATCGCTTCTCCATTGCTCGTAGGTTCATCGTTGTCCAACAACATGACATTCAAGGCAGGGTTACCGTACCACTCAGGAGCAGTACGTATCCTTGTCGACCTACGAGGTTCGATAGTAACTTGATCCGAAGCTTCATGATCACCATCATCAGCTTCCTCTTCAACTGACGTAGGTTCCACAGAAACATCTTTCTGCGCAGTGCTACTCTCTGGTTGAACTAAAGGTTCAACAACCTCATCAAGTTCTATCTTCCTCCCACTCAATTCTTTTGAGAGAAACTCTTTCTCGAGAAAGGACCCGTTCTTAGCGACAAACACTTTGCCTTCGGATCTGAGATAGAAGGTATACCCAACCGTCTCTTGTGGGTATCCTATGAAGACGCATTTGTCCACTTTGGGTTCAAGCTTTTCTGGCTGAAGCCTTTTTACATAAGCATCGCATCCCCAAACTTTAAGAAACGACAACTTTGGTTTCTTGCCAAACCACAGTTCATACGGTGTCATCTCAACGGACTTAGATGGTGCCCTATTTAAAGTGAATGCAGCTGTCTCTAACGCATAACCCCAAAATGATAGTGGCAGATCGGCAAGAGACATCATAGAACGCACCATATCCAATAAGGCTCGATTACGACGTTTGGACACACCATTACGCTGTGGTGTTCCAGGTGGCGTCAACTGTGAAACAATTCCACATTGTCTTAAGTGACTGCCAAACTCATAACTCAGATATTCTCCCCCTCGATCAGATCACAGGAATTTGATTTTCTTGTTACGGTGATTCTCAACTTCACTCTGAAATTGCTTGAACTTTTCAAACGTTTCAGACTTGTGTTTCATTGAGTAAATATACCCATATCTACTCAAATCGTCGGTGAAGGTGAGAAAATAACAATATCCACCACGCGCCTCAATGCTCATCGGACCGCACACATCAGTATGTATGATTTTCAACAACCGAAGAACAGGGTCTTAGTCATCTTGCCCATGAGGCATGGTTCGCATGTGTCAAGTGATTCAAAATCAAGTGACTCCAAAAGTCCATCAGCATGGAGTTTCTTCATGCGTTTTACACCAATATGACCTAAGCGGCAGTGCCACAAGAAAGTGGTACTATCATTATCAACTCTACATCTTTTGGCATCAATGTTATGAACATGTGTATCATCATTATCGAGATTCAATAAGAATAAACCCCTCACAATGGGTGCATGACCCTAAAAGATATTACCCATATAAATAGAACAACCATTATTCTCTGATTTAAATGAGTAACCGTCTCGCATTAAACAAGATCCAGATATAATGTTCATGCTCAACGCAGGCACTAAATAACAATTATTTAGGTTCATCACTAATCCCGATGGTAATCGAAGAGCGAGCGTGCCGACGGCGATCACATCAACCTTGGAACCATTTCCCACGCGCATCGTCACTTCGTCCTTCGCCAGCCTCCGTCTATTCCGCAGTTCCTGCTTTGAGTTGCAAATGTGAGCAACCGCACTGGTATCAAATACCCAGGCACTACAACGAGAGTTGGTAAGGTACACATCAATAACATGTATATCATATATACCTTGTTTGGCGTTGGCCCCCTTCTTGTCGGCCAGATACTTGGGGCAATTCCGCTTCCAGTGGCCAGTTCCCTTGCAATAGAAGCACTCAGTTTCCGGCTTGGGCCCAGCCTTGGGTTTCTTCACGGGAGGGGCAACTACTTTGCCACTCTTCTTGGAGTTTCCCTTCTTGCCCTTGCCATTCTTCTTTAAACTAGTGGTTTTATTGACCATCAACACTTTATGCTCCTTCTGGATGTCTGACTCAACGACTTTCAGCATCGCAAACAGCTCGGCGACTGACTTGTTCATCCCTTGCATGTTATAGTTCAACACAAAGCTCTTGTAGCTAGGTGGTAGCGATTGAAGAACTCTGTCAGTGACCGCCTCTGGCGGGAGCACAACTCCCAACTCAGCCAGACGGTTGTAATACCCAGACATTTTGAGTATGTGCTCACTGACAGACCCGTTCTTCTCCATCTTGCAAGCATATAACTTATCGTAGGTCTCATACCTCTCGATCCGGGCATTTTTCTCAAAAATAAACTTCAACTCCTGGAACATCTCATATGCTCCATGACGTTCAAAATGCCTTTGAAGTCCCGGTTCTAAGCCATACAACATGGCGCACTGAACTATTGAGTAGTCATCAACACGCGTCTGCCAGGTGTTCATAACGTCCACAGGCGCGCCCTGGTGGCTTGTGGGGCCCCTGGCCAGCCTCCGGTGCCCATTTTCTGGTATATAAGCCCATTTTCTCTAGAAAAAATAAGGAGAAGACTTTTGGGATGGAGCGCCGCCATCTTGAGGCGGAACTTGGGCAGGAGCACTTTTGCTCTCCGCCGGAGCGACTCCGCCGGGGATACTTCCCTTCGGGAGGGGGAAATCGGAGCCATCGTCATCACCAACGATCCTCTCATCGTGGGAGGACCAATCTTCATCAACATCTTCACCAGCACCATCTCATCTCAAACCCTAGTTCATCTCTTGTATTCAATCTTTGTCTCAAAACCTCAGATTGGTACCTGTGGGTTGCTAGTAGTGTTGATTACATCTCGTAGTTGATGCTAGTTGGTTTATTTAGTGGAAGATTATATGTTCAGATCCATTATGCTATTCAATACCCCTCTGATCTTGGACATGAATATGATGTGTGAGTAGTTACTTTTCTTCTTGAGGACATGGGAGAAGTCTTGTCATAAGTAATCATGTGAATTTGGTATTCGTTCGATATTTTGATGATATGTATGTTGTTGATTCTCTTAGTGGTGTCATGTGAACATCAACTACATGACACTTCACCATCTTTGGGCCTAAGGGAATGCATTGTGGAGTAGTAATTAGATGATGGGTTGCTAGAGTGATAGAAGCTTAAACCCTAGTTTATGCGCTATTCCATAAGGGGCTGATTTGGATCCATATATTTAATGCTATGGTTAGATTTATCTTAATTCTTCTTTCGTAGTTGCGGATGCTTACGAGAGCGGTTAATCATAAGTGGGAGGCTTGTTCAAGTAATAACAGCACCCAAGCACTGGTCCACCCACATATCAAATTATCAAAGTAGCGAACGCGAATCAAACAAACATGATGAAAGTGACTAGATGAAATTCCCATGTGTCCTCGAGAACGTTTAGCTTATTATAAGAGATTGTTCTGGCCTGTCCTTTGCAACAAAAGGATTGGGCTACCTTGCTACACTTTAGTTATTATTTCTACTTGTCACATGTTACAAATTATGTTGCTATCAAACTACCCGTTACCAATAATTTCAGTGCTTGCAGAAAATACCTTGCTGAAAACCGCTTGTCATTTCCTTCTGCTCCTCGTTGGGTTCGACACTCTTACTTATCGAAAGGACTACGATTGATCCCCTATACTTGTGGGTCATCAAGACTCTTTTCTGGCGCCGTTGCCGGGGAGTGAAGCTCCTTTGGTTAGTGCTGAATTTGGTAAGGAAACATTTATATTACATGCTGAATTTTTAGCATGAATTGACAATTCATTTCAAATTGTTGCATCATTGCAGCCATATAGTCGGGCAGTGGTGGATTGTTGGCACCACGGCCATGACCTGCTGGTCTAACCATCCTGCTAAAAATTAACAGGGTGTAGTTTAGCAACGTGTATTGCAGGTGTATGGATTCATTTACGAAGTAACACACACATCAAAGGAAGTGCAATAGATACACCACAATAGTCAAACATGACATACATATCCATACATAGAGTTGGTTACAAGCCAGCGGTACAAGTTCGGAAAGGAAAAGCTAGACACATTAGGCGGCACGCAGGCATGCGGTGGAGGGATACAACAACGGGACATAGCGATAACTACATCAACGTCAGAGAAAACCACTGAAGCCAGGCAGCTGTAAGTGATGACGCAGGGTACCCTCGACACAAGGATCCTGCACTCCGTGAACACTCTGGTGCAGAACCTGGTCCTGAACTGGAAGAAGAGGACCACGTGGAGGAGTATGACCTCCAACAGCAGGCCACTCAAGACCTGGTGGCATCTCTGTCCTGCGCGGGTAAAGGATGTACTGAGGATGTATCCCTGCACTGAGTGCTGGCAACAACTGTGTCAGAGCATCGTAAAGACAAGCACGAGTGGCGTACAACTTGACAGCAAGAGCTCGGGCAGTGCGATCCAGAGCCTCAGTGTACTGGACCAAAACCTGCGGGTCATAACGACGTCGCACATAAGGGGTACAGACAGCAGTGTAGTAACCACTCTCATCCCCAGCAGGGGCATACGGGATATATCTGAAACCAGTCTCCTCCAAGCGGCTATGCTCTCCACGGAGACGGGCAATAGCATCATAGGCAGCATAATGGACTGCCATGTCAACAGTCACTCCAACACCATGAAAGGTGTGCAACTCAGTGATGGAGTTATCCTACCGATCGAAGATTCGAACCACAGCAAGGTTCTGCTCCTGGTTGAACTCGCGGTAGTCCTCATAAACAGTGTACTCGGGGTACCAGCGATATCCTAGCCTGGTCAAGAGGTCGACCATAATAGCAGGGAATCCAGTCGCATCAACAGCCATTGTCTGGAATACGAGCTGCGTTGCGGGACGCATCTGAAACAAGGGAGTGCAAGAGGTCAAATGACAGTGTGAGAAGCATATGATAACATTTAAAAGAATGGTTGCAGATAATCCAGCTCTCCGAATTGATGTGATCACGAGAACCTAATGTCAGAGTTAGCAAAATCTTTAACCCGAAAGGAAGAGAGATCAGAGTCCCAGAGTAAGGAAGAGGAATAAAAGAGACTAAACCCAACCATTGGCGATGTGGGCCCGTAAGCCACACAACAGGGTTAGCAAAACAGTTTTGGAGACTAGACTCAACTTCGCCCAAGGAGTTGAAAAGGGGCTTCCTACAGGCAGTCGGCTCTGATACCAACTTGTGACGCCCCCGACTCGACCGTGCACTAATCATACACGCAAATGCGCACGATCAAGCCCAGGGACTCACAGGAAGATATCACAACACAACTCTAGACACAAAATAAAATAATACAAGCTTCATATTACAAGCCAGGGGCCTCGAGGGCTCGAATACATAAGCTCGAGTTACACAAGAGTCAGCGGAAGCATCATCGTCTGAGTATAGACATAGTTAGACAAGGTTGCCTTAAGAAGACTGAACAAAACAACGACATCTAGACCGAAAAGGCGCAGGCCTCGTGCCTGGGAAATTAAGCCTCCTAAACTACGCCTGGTCATTGGTCTCCACGTAGTAATAGGCACTGTCGGGGTAGTAGTAGTCGTCGGCGGGATCAGCTGTCTTCGGGACTCCGTCATCTGATCGCAACAATCGGGTATGGGGAAAAAGAGGTAGCAAAGCAACCATGAGTACTCATCCAAAGTACTCGCAAGACATACATCAGAACTATACTAAGTATGCATCGGTACCAAAGGGAAGGGGCTGTATTTGTGGACTATACTACAGAAATGCCAGAATAGAGGGGAAGGCCTAGCCTATCGAAGACTAGCAACTTGCAGTATCTTGCAGCATTAGAAGAGTGCAGATTAGCATATAAAAGTATTAGTAACAAGTATAATAGTAGCCATGCCAAGAGATCCTTCCTCGACTCCCTGCGAGAAAGCGATCCCGGAGCTAACAAATTATTAAGTATCACAGGTATCCAGTTCTAGTTGTAGTAGATCGGGATAGAACTCCGAGCATCCTGTTACTGTGGACACGGCTATTCGAATAGATAACTTCCTTGCAGGGGTGCACTACTGTTACCCAACACGCTCGATTAACTCTGGCCGGACACACTTTTAGGGTCATGCCCGGCCTCGGCTGATCGACACGACGTAGTCCTACCTAGGCTCCGCAGAGAGGTCCTCGCCGGTCTACATCCTAAGCGCTCAGGGGAATTGGGCCCATCGCCCTTTGCACTCCGGGTCGTTGCGTGCAGGGTGAAGCCAGGCACCACCCCTATCCTGGATGGTGCCGGTCCGTCCCAGCCGCAATGCTGAAATGGACGTCCGACAGAGCTTTCGGAAGAATCGTACGACGCCGAGGGACCCATTAAACCATTATCCCGCGTGGTGGTAGTGCGTATAGGCCAGTGGCCAACTCAGATCAAATACCCAAATCCGTTAAGCGTGTTATTAGTAACTCGCAGACACGAACATGGCTCAAGGCTCACCTCCGACACCCTGTCGCACCGACTTGGTAACCCACGGACCAACGACCAGGAACCAGGCCCACCTCTCTCCTAGGTGGTCTCCACCTGCCCTATTGTTCCATCACAATAATCTCTCGCGGGTACCTTCATTGCCAACCCGACTTCCCAAAGGACTGAGGTGAAGGTTAAAGTACCCGTGTGTCTATAACAACGTGGGGAATCCGAGGAATCACCCTCGCTGGATTCCCACTCGATGTAACCGTCAAGGTGAACTTGGAGGAATCACCCTCGATAAGTTCACACTTGAGGGGCTGCACGACAGAGGCATCATCGGAGGAGGTGAAAGAGGAATCACCCTCGGTAACCCACAACCGACTAGCTACGCTACAGAGATATCACCAGGAGTGAGGTAGGAGCTATCACCCTCGGCACTCGATGGTAGCTCTGCAGAGTCATACAACTAAGGGGTGTGCGGTGATGAGTCGGTCTCTGCACGTCGATCACCTGATCGAGTCATCGGTGGTAAAGCATGGCAACAAGGACAAGGGTGCGGGGCCACTGATGGATCACTAACTAGCCTACACTAAGCATATAGGACAATAGGTAAAGTATCAACAGCAGGTTACAAAATCAGGCTATGCATCAGAATAGGAGCAATCAAATACGGTAGCAAAATCTAATGCAAGCATGGGAGAGAAAGAATGGGCGATATAGGAATGACCAAGGGGGTTTTGCTTGCCTGGAAGCTTTGCTGAAAGGGAAGAAGGGTCGTCGGTGACGTAGTCGATCACAGGGGCTTCGGCAGCAATCGCAGGGTCTACCGGAGAAGAAAGAGGAGGAAGAAACAAATAAATTAACGGGCAAACAAATGCACACAGATGCATGTCAGGTCAATACGGGTTGATTATGTGCTCTAGTGCTTCCCTAATTATTTTAGACGGAGAGGGAAAATATCCGGGAATATTTTCCCAGCTCCAGGTGCTTATTGGTATATTGATCCGGAGGGGAAGGTTCCATGTTCATCTAGTTTGGAGTGATGGTCAAGCATTCTGATCTCATATTCGGATTCGTCTTATTTTTCTGATTGTTTTTCATATATAAATTATTTTCATCCGAGTTACGGATTATTTTATATGATTTTTCAAAGTTTTAATCATTTTCTGGAATTTATGGAATTTAATTTAATTTCGAAAATAAAATAAGAAATTGCTATGGGTACACAGAGAGTGTACCCAGAGATGTGCATCTGTGGCTGATAGTGGGCCCAGTTGACTGAGTCAACTGCCCAGTCAGCAAAGGCTGACTGGTGGGCCAGCTGCCCAGTCAGCAGTCAACAGAGTTGACCACTGACTAGTCAAACTGACAGGTGGAGCCCAGTCAACTGCACATCAGCAGTTGACTGGTCAAAGGGTCCAGGGGGACCCACATGTCAGTGGTTGTGGCTTGATCAAATCTTATCCAGTTAAACAGTGCACCGGGGTCCACATGTCATTCACAGTAAGGTTAATCAGAGTTTTATTTTAAACAGGGCTTAATTAGTGGGTGTGCCCCTCATGTCAGTGTCACATTTAATTACCGGATTAACTTAATTAGTCTAAACAGTGATTATGCACGCGGGTCCTACGTGTCAGTGACTGGGGCTTGCCTAGTCAGCACGTTGACCCGGTCAACGTGGTCAACGGGACCCACCGGGGCCACTGGCAGCGACCCAGGGTGGACCCCAAGCCGTGCCATGTCGGCGTCGGCGCCGGAGTTGCTCCGGCGACCCTTTTCACGGCGGGCCTTCGTCGGAGTTGGCCGGAAACGCGGCACAGAGGCCCGTTTGCCGCGCGGCCGGGTGCTTTCGAACGGGCGTTGCACCGCGCGTCGTCCTACGGCATTTGTTTGGGCCGGGCTGCTCGAAATCGAGCAGGGCGTCGACGGCAGGCGGCGGCCGGAGCACGGCGGTGTCGGGTTCGAGCCCAGGGACTCGCCCGAGATGAACTAAATCGCGCGCATGCTTCCTGGGATCTCTAGGAGCACGGTGAAGGCATTGTCTTGGCACGGGGAGGACGAAAGCAAACGCGGCGAGTGCAGCGGAGGAAGCAGAGCTTCGGCCATGGTGGAGCTAGCGCCAGAGGACGCAAACGACGACGAGAGGAGAGGGGAAGGAAGCAGAGGCTCACCGGGAGCCTGCAGGGGTGCAAAATGGGCTCGGGGAAGGCTCGGAGCAGGCGGCGAGGTGGCGGCGATCCCTGGCAACTGAGGAAGAAGAAGGGGTCGGGGACGGCATTCAGGGGCGTCCGGTGTCGTGTGGCTCGACGAGGAGGTGTAGACGACGGAGGTGGAGCTCGGGGACATGTTGGCGAGGCGAGAGGCGGCCGGTGGCCGCGGGATCGAGCGGCGCACGGCAACGGCTGCGCTCGGTGAGCTTGGGATCGAGCGCGAGAGGTGAGGGGAGAGGGGGATGAGGACGGGCGCGAGTCCCCGAGGCCGCGGTGGCATTCTTATCCCCTCCCATGGCGCCTGTAGCGGCGCGGAGCGGCGAGCGGGTGCGGTGGCAACGGCGGACGGCGTCGGACGCGCGTGCGCTGGCTAACACGGGGAGGAGAGAGAGAGGAGGGAGACAGCGCGGTGGGCTGGTCCGGCTGGGCCTGCTCCTGTGCACTGAGGCCCAGTGCACAGTGGCCCTTTTCTTTTTCTCTATTTCTTTCTTTGTTTTTCTTTATTGCTTTCGGTTTTTGTATTTTGTTTAGCCACTATTTGGCTTTTGTAAAATATGCAACTTATCACATATTCATCATTGCATTATGTAGCACTGCCGCAAAAAGTTTGGGGAAATATTGAATTGATTTGGATTTTGTTTAAATAAAAATGATTTAATTTGGGGTTGTTTGGCTACTGTTCTGGATATTAGGGTCAATTTGGAAATTCAAATAATGTTGGTTTTGTTTTTATAATTGCTTTGGGATTATTTGCAATATCATGAACTATTTTGTTTACAAGTTTGGAGTTTTTCTAATTTCACTTGTTATTTGAATTTTGAATTTGAGTTGAATTATTTCTTAATTACATTTCTTAGGGTATAATGATGATGACTTGGCATCATTATCATGTGGTCGCTGTAGCTAACCACTGGGGATGTTACAGCGCAGCTCCACCACCTTCCGCCGAATGCGGTGGTTTACTTGGCGGCATTTGTCTCGCTGTGTGAAAACTTCATCGGTTGCTACCCCCATTGGGGGTTGTTCAAACACATTTTCACCTGTCGGTCGATGACGGTGAAGAAGGACTCGCCCAGGGGCGCGAAGACCAGCGTGACGCAGCAGTGCGGGGGACTAGGGATCCAACTCAGGGGGCACTCGGCCTTCCCCAAGATGAGCTTCCCCGACTCTGTCAAGGGCTGGCAGGACAGCTGGTTCTACTGCAAAGATGTCCCGAGTGAGGGGAGCCCGATTGGGTTGCCTCCGTACTCGGTGGTGAGGGTCACTGCTCCTCCATCTCTCACAGTCGCCAAGGAGGAGAAGGTGGACATGGGAATCTTGGTGGACGCTTTGGTGGGAGTGGTGCGGGCCGGAGTCGACGGGATGGACCTGCTGGAGGCGTTCCTCAGTCGGCGGATCCAGCCGCTGCAGGACAGGGCGCACCCCATGTGGCTGTACCAGGGGCCGAGTGACCCCACCCGAGTGCACCCTGATGTCTTGTCGGCAAAGGCCCTCAAGGGCAAGATCAAGGCGATCACCTCAGCGCGTGACAATCCGCGCGGAGCCAGGACGGTGCCCCTGTACGACTTGGACAATCAACATATCGACGTAAGTTCGTGCTTCATCCAAGTGCTCTGTATGACAACTCTTTCGCGCCTGCTTATGTTTTGAAGAGTGATTTCTTCTCGCAGAGTTTCCAGAAGATGCTTTCACAGGTGTCGGCCGTCGACCACGACCCAGAGGACGTGACGAGCGACACGGAGCGCCAGCACCCAGATGACAGCGATGAGGAGGAGGAGGGCAACGACGAGGAAGAGGAGGAAAGCGATGAAGACGTGAGCGACACCGAGGAGGGTGAGGAGGCTGAGTCTTCCCCGTCCGAGACTGTTCCCCGGGAGCGCCGCACCAAGGAAAAGAATGACCCGGGCACCAGAGCAAGGAGCACTCGGGCGCCGAGTGATTCAAGGCCGACTGCTTCGGCTTCTTCGCGCGGAGCGAAGCGCCTGAGGGCGGAGGCTGCTGACTCGGCAGAGAAATAGCCCAAACAGCCGAAGCAAGTCACCGCTAAGCCCCAGAAGGCGGCGGTGCCAAAGATCAAAGTGGCGGTGCCACTGGCTTCGACGTAAGTACTCGAGACCAGATCTCTTCCCCACGTAATTTTCATTCGTCTAAGGTGCTGAGTGATCTCCTATCTTGCAACAATGAGACATCAATGACTTCACCGGATCCGGATGCTCCAAAGCGAGGCCAGATGGAGGGTGATGCTACCGACACTGCTACTTCCAAGGGTAAGGTTTTACCGACTGCCATTCATCTTGAATCTTGTCTGAGTGGTTTGTAGCCTGATGTTATCTCCCGAATGTCCATGCAGCCCCAGCTGAAATCATCCATCTGGACGAAGATGATAGGGCCAACCCGCCGAACCCGGAGGCCGACAAGGGGGCGCCAACTGGAACTGACAGCGTCATGTGGGAGGCTTCACCCGGCCAGAAGACTCATGTTTCTCCTGCGAAGACTGCCAAGGAACCAGTCGGCCCAAGTCCTTCGGTTCGGGCTAGCTCTTCATTGGTGCTCATTGCGCCGACTCCCAAGCCTACGCCCGTGCCACCCTCGGCTCCCGCCACTACCTTCACTCTGCATCGGGTCCCAGAGGACCAAGTAGGAGCGAGCAAGGAAGCCTTGGTCCAAGTCGAGGTGATGAACAGTCGGCTACGAGAAGCGTACGATGCCAGCGAGGCTCTGAGGACCAACGTCCGAGTAAGTACCATTGTAAGTGTTGTTCAAAGTTTCTGTTTTGAATTTGTAACTGAACTTCCGTCAGTGGGTTTGCGCGGGGCACACACACTGGGTGTTCGTTTTTCTCCAGTGGGGGCACGCTGAGTGCACCCACTGGGTGTAGTCCCCGAGGCCCCCGTTGACTGGAAACAGTCGGCGGGAGTCTTAGAATTTTGTCGTTATTTCCACTCAGTTCAACCGGAGTCTTTTCCGAGTGTGTTCTGTCCCGTGGGGGCACGCTGAGTGCACCCACTGGGTGTAGTCCCTGAGACTCACACATAAGCTTTATTTTAGCTCAACACAAGTCACTTTCCAGTGGGGGCACGCTGAGTGCACCCACTGGGTGTAGTCCCCGAGACTACCGTCAACTGGAAGCAGTCGGCAATAGTCTTAGAGTTTTTTTTATAACACTCAGAGTGTCACCCCTCACTCGGCTGGCCGAGTGGGAGGCTTGGCAGACTAGAAAGCTTCGAGCTGATTGAGCTTGTCTGTTTTGAGGTCGACGATGAAGACCAGTGTGTTTTTGTCCTCGATCTTCTTCATTGCCGACTCAGTTGTAAGAGGGTACTTCAGGGTTTGATATTGGTCAAGCTTGTTCCTTCACCCGACTGACAACTTCCTTGTTTTGCGATAGAGGGCCTGCGAGCTGGGAACCCACTATGCCGACTTGGGGAAGGAGGTAGTGCAACTCAGAGTGGACCTGGACGTGGAGAAGCACAGGAGCAGCCACCTTGAGAAGGAGAAGATCACCCTTGGAGGTAAACCCCGTTGTTTGACTGTTAGCTGAGTGATACGTCCAATTTGCATCATGATTTCCTATGAATAATTATTGTGTTTTTAATCATTATCACACTTTATGGTACAATTCTTATGCCTTTTCTCTCTTATTTTGCAAGATTTACATGAAGAGGGAGAATGCCGGCAGCTGGAATTCTGGACATGAAATAGCCACATCAGAGATACCTATTCTACAGAGCTCCAATTGACCTGAAATTTTATGGAGATTTTTTATTGAATATATAAAAAATACTAGAGAAAAGAAATACCAGAGGGGACCCACCAGTTGCCCACAAGGCAACAGGGGGCGCCCCCCTCGGGCGCGCCCTGATGCCTTGTGGGGCCCACAGCTTGCCTCTGGCCCCCTCCTTCTGCTACATGAAGCCATTTGCCCTAGAAAAAATAAGGGGAAGACTTTCGGGACGAAGCGCTGCCGTCTCAAGGCGGAACCAGGGCAGGAGCTATTTTGCTCTCCGGCAGAGCGATTCCGCCGGGGATACTTCCCTCTGGGAGGGGGAAATCGAAGCGATCGACATCACCAACGATCCTCTCATCGTGGGAGGACCAATCTTCATCAACATCTTCACCAGCACCATCTCATCTCAAACCCTAGTTCATCTCTTGTATTCAATTTTTGTCTCAAAACCTTAGATTGGTACATGTGGGTTGCTAGTAGTGTTGATTACATCTTGTAGTTGATGCTAGTTGGTTTATTTGGTGGAAGATTATATGTTTAGATCCTTAATGCTATTCAATAACCCTATGATCTTGAACATAAATATGATTTGTGAGTAGTTACTTTTGTTCTTGAGGACATGGGAGAAGTCTTGTCATAAGCAATCATGTGAATTTGATATTCGTTCGATATTTTGATGATATGTATGTTGTTGCTTCATTTAGTGGTGTCGTGTGAACGTCGACTACATGACACTTCACCATCTTTGGGCCTAAGGGAAGGCATTGTGGAGTAGTAATTACATGATGGGTTGCTAGAGTGACAGAAGCTTAAACTCTAGTTTATGCGCTATTCCGTAAGGGGCTGATTTGGATCCATATGTTTCATGCTATGGTTAGAGTTATCTTAATTCTTCTTTCGTAGTTGCGGATGCTTGCGAGAGGGGGTAATCATAAGTGGGAGGCTTGTTCAAGTATGAACAACACCCAAGCACCGGTCCACCCACATATCAAATTATCAAAGTAGCGAACGCGAATCAAACAAACATGATGAAAGTGACTGAATGAAATTCCCATGTGTCCTCGAGAACGCTTTGCTTATTATATTCGTTCCGGCTTGTCCTTTGCTATAAAAAGGATTGGGCCACCTTGCTGCACTTTTTTTACCATTACTACTCGTTACTTGTTACGAATTATCTTGCTATCAAAACTATTTGTTACCTCTACTTTCAGTACTTGCAGAGAATACCTTGCTGAAAACCGCTTGTCATTTCCTTCTGCTCCTCGTTGGGATCGACACTCTTACTTATCGAAAGGACTACGATTGATCCCCTATACTTGTGGGTCATCAAGACTCTTTTCTGGCACCGTTGCCGGGGAGTGAAGCGCCTTTGGTGAGTGGAATTTGGTAAGGAAACATTTATATTACGTGCTGAAAATTATTGCCACTTGTCACTATGGAAAGTAATCCTTCGAGGGGCTTGTTCGGGGTATCTTCACCTCGACCGGAAGCGATAAGAGTTTCTCCTCAACCTATTGAACCTACTGAAAATATTTATTATGAAATTCCATTGGGTATGATAGAGAAACTGCTAGCTAATCCTTATGCAGGAGATGGAACGGTATATCCTGAGATGCACTTGATCTATGTGGATAAAATTTGTGGATTGTATAAGCTTGCAGGTTTATCCGGAGATGGAGTTAAGAAGAAAGTATTCCCTTTATCTTTGGAGGGAAAGGCATTGACATGGTATAGGCTATGTGATGATACTGAAACATGGAATGGAACCGGTTGAAGCTGGAATTCCACCAGAAATTTTATACTATGCATTTGGTTCATCGTGATCGGAATTATATATATAATTTTTGGCCTCGTGAAGGAGAAAGTATCGCTCAAGCTTGCGGGAGGCTGATGTCTACTACACAACTTATTCTTGTAGACTCGTGTTGGGACACCAAGCGTAGAGTTTTGTAGGACAGTAGTAATTTTCCCTCAAGTGGATGACCTAAGGTTTATCAATCCGTGGGAGGCGTAGGATGAAGATGGTCTCTCTCAAACAACCCTGCAACCAAATACAAGAAATCTCTTGTGTCCTGAACACACCCAATAAAATGGTAAATTGTATAGGTGCACTAGTTCGGCGAAGAGATGGTGATACAAGTGTAGTATGGATAGTAGAAATAGGTTTTTGTAATCTGAAAATAAAAAAAACAGCAATGTAGCAAGTAACAAAAGTGAGCACAAACGGTATTGCAATGCTTGAAAACAAGGCCTAGGGTTCATACTTTCACTAGTGCAATCTCTCAACAATGCTAACATAATTGAATCATATAGCAATCCCTCAACGTGCGATAAAGAATCACTCCAAAGTTCCTATTAGCAGAGAACATAAGATAGAAATTGTTGTAGGGTACGAAACCACCTCAAAGTTATCCTTTCCCATCAATCTATTGAGCCATCCCTATAAGTGTCACAAACAGCCCTATAGTTCGTACTAAAATAACACCATATGATACGCATCAACCAACTATAATGTCACCTAGATACTCCAATGTCACCACAAGTATCCGTGAGTTGATTATTTGATATGCATCAAACAACTTCAAATTCATAATATTCAATCCACACAAAGTGTCGATACCAAAACCGACAGATCTCGGGTAGGGGGTCCAAGATGTGGATCTTGGAGTCAATGTGTAACAGGGAATGTAGAGACAGCGATTACCCAGGTTCGGGCCGTTTCAAAGAGGTAAAACCCTACGTCCTGCTTGATTGTATTGATGTGTTGGTATGATGATTACAGAGTTGATCTACCTCGAGATCGGATGTACTAAACCCTAGGTGGGTATGATGATGATGGTTCTCCTGCCTCTACGGACTAAACCCCCTGGTTTATATAGACACTAGGGGGACCTAGGGTTACATATGGTCGGTTGCCATCAGGGGATAAACATGCCGGTTACGCTAAATATTTCTTGGAGGAGACGCCAAGTCTTCGGAGGTTTCCTTCTGGTGCACGGGGTCGCCCGCAATCCGGCCTTCCTTCGATGAGTAAAGAGCGGCCCATTAGTCCGGCCTATGAGAGATAGGCCTGCAGTCCGAGTACCCCCTAGTCCGGGACACCCTCAGTAGCCCCCGAACTAGTCTTCAAAGCCGAGGTATATTCCGAACACCATCAGCTTTGTGGACCAGTTCCTTCCTTCCTGTGGTACTTGTGCCAAGCCTGCAACCCCTCTGGATCAAATCCTCAAGGGCTGCCTAACCATATGTTCCCCGAATTATGCTTCGGTCGCCGAATTGTACCGATAACTTAGCCCCGAAGGCTAGTCGCATAGGTGTGAACAGTGATCCCGATCTGAAAACTTTTGCCGAAGGGTCACGACCCACCACGACCATGAGTTGGTTTATGAAAACTCGATTCGCGGTTCGAGGCAGTTCCTCCATTGGCGCGTCCTGATACGTCTCCAACGTATCTATAATTTTTGATTGTTCCATGCTGTTATATTATCAATCTTGGATGTTTATATATATATTCACAGAAATTATATATCATTTTTGGAGACTAACCTATTAACTTAGTGCCCAGTGCCAGTTGCTGTTTTACGGATTGATAAACCTTAGGTCATCCACTTGAGGGAAAATTGCTATTGTCCTACAAAACTCTGCGCTTGGTGGCCCAACACGAGTCTACAAGAATAAGTTGTGTAGTAGACATCGGCCTCCCCCAAGCTTGAGCGAAAACAACAACTGGCACTGGGCACTAGGTCAATATGTTAGTCCATAAAAATCATATAAATGCCATATAAAAGTGCACCAAAATCATACAAAACTATAATAAACATGGCATGAATACTTCATAAATTATAGATACGTTGGAGATGTATTAGCATCCCCAAGCTTAATTCCTGCTCGTCCTCGAGTAGGTAAATGATAAAAGAAATAATTTATGAATTGTGAATGCTAACATAGTGCATAAGTTTGATCAATGATAATTTCAATCACTTTTCCTAGCATGATGATAACAACTTTTTCTCATAAAACTCATCAAGATAAAGTAGCAATCAATTCACATGTTATGGTTCTAACAATGCATTCTCTTGAAACTTAACAACCTATGTTCTTAGTCACCAAACAATTGCAATTCAACTTATCTTCAACAAAGTCAAAGTAAGAGCTCCACATACTCAATTAATTATCATTTAGTCTTCTATGATTGCTAGTACTCAAAGCATATTTTTAGAACAAATAGCATCCATCGAACATAGAGAAAGATAGGGGCTTAATGTTTCGCCTCCCAACTTATTTATCATAGAGAAAATTGTCAACAATAATAATTCATGATCAAATATATTTGACTGGCCATATGTGCCTGGATCTTTCCCCACCACATGATGCTTGCCAACTAGAGAATAATTAAGGTTGAAATGAGAAGTAATACTATTGACTCTTGCATAAAAGTAAATACATAAAGAAAAAGATAGGCCCTTCGCAGAGGGAAGCAGAGGTTGTCATGCGCTTTTTATTTTTGGATGTGCAAGCCCTTAATGCAAAGTAACGTCACGTTATATTGCCCCTTGTGATAGCAACCTTTATTATGCAGTCCGTCGCTTTTATTTCTTTACCATCACAAGTTCGTACAACGCTTATTTTCCCTTGCAATAAAAGATCATACATATTTTAGGAGCAATTTTTATTGCTTTTTGCACCGATGACAACTTACTTGAAGGATCTTATTCAATCCATAGGTAGATATGGTGGACACTCATGGGAAGAAACTGGGTTTTAAGGGTTTTTAGATGCACAAGTAGTATCTCTACTTAGTACGAATTTTTGGCTAGCAGAAGATCCTAAGGAAGCACCACATGTTGGAGGATCCATAACAATATAAATTCTATGAAAATATACCCAAACATAACTCATTATGTTGTCTTCCTTGTCCAACTTCAACTAATTTGCTCAAGTTTGAAAATAATTAATGGGTATTCACAATCATAAAAGATGTCCAAGATAATATATTTATATGTGAAAGTTCTCTTCCTTATACTAATCATTCATGAATTGCTTGTATGACTAATATTGTGATTGTCAAACTTCAATAGATTTTGCTTTCTAAACCCAATGTGAAGCTACTACTAGGTATGAGACTAGTATATGAAGCACATATAATTTCAACTTTATGATATTCAACTCATTCAACAATTTACTCTTAGGATATAAGTGAAGAACGAGAGTAAATGACAAACTACTCCAAAAAGATATAAGTGAAGATCAAATGAGTAGTTAAGTAAATAGGTAGCTATGTGAGGACTCTCTCTCATTTAAAATTTTCAGATGTTAAGTATTTTATTCAAACAACAAAGAAAACAAAATAAAATGACATTCCAAGAATAGCACATCTCATGTGAAGAAGCAAAAACTTAGGCTTAACCAAGACTAACCGATAATTGTTGATGAAGAAAGGTGGGATGCCTACCGGGGCATCCCCAAGATTAGATGCTTGAGACTTCTTGAAATATTAATTTGGGATGCCTTGGGCATCCCCAAGCTTGAGCTCTTGTGTCTCCTTAATTCCTCTCATATCACGGCTTCTCCTAAATCTTAAAAACTTCTTCCACACAAAACTCAACAAGAACTCGTGAGATAAATTAGTATAAATCAACTCAAAACCTTAACATTATCTACAGTAAAAAATCACTAAAATTATAATTAAACATTGCATACTAAATGCCTCTGCATATTTAATACTCCTATCCGCAAATAGAAACATTAAACAAGCAACATATGCAAACAATGCTACTATAACCGAAATCTGTCTAAACAAAACAGTCTGTAAAGGGTGAATAAGAATTCATACTTACATAACTCCAAAAATTCTAAAAAATTACCACGTGGCAGAGAACTCATGCATGCTTGTAAAATTTTCAGATTTTTATCATGTTCTTACTATTCAGGAATATTCTGAACATAACAGAAAACTTTCTGTTTTCAAACAGCAACACATAAACTTGCAAACTGAGCATGGTGAAGGCTATAATTGGCATTTTATTGAACTAAAAGATACAAAACATGATTATTTATAACACCAAGAAAATATCAACAGAAGAAAATGACGCTCCAAGCAAAACTCATATTATGTGACGAATAAAAATATAGCTCCAAGGGAGATATACTGATAGTGTTGAAGACGAAAGAGGGCATGCCTTCCGGGGCATCCCCAAGCTTAGAAGCTTGAGTCTTCCTTGAATATTACCTTGGGGTGCCTTGGCCATGCCCAAGCTTAGGGTCTTTCCACTCCTTATTCTCCTCATATCATTATCTCGCCCGAAACTTGAAAACTTCAATCACACAAAACATAACGGAACTTCGTGAGATAGGTTAGTGTGATCAAAATAAATCATCCACTTAGGTACTGTCAAGACAAGATTCATAATTGTTCTCACATAATTCCTACTATATTCTATCATTTCCAAAATTTATATTAATCAATATAAGCTATGGAAACACTAAAACAAGCTAACTATGCGCCGAAAACAGAATCTGTCAAAAACAGAACAGTGTGTAGTGAGCGATTTCAAAAAAAATACTTCTGTACCTCCAAATATTCTGAAAACTTAGGAAAACGTAAAAAAATTGTAACCCAATTCTCTGTAAAAATTTCAGAATTTTCTCACGCTCCAGTACAGAATAGAAATTTCAGCACTGGACGCAAAAGTTTCTGTTTTTGCACAGAATCGAATCAACAAGTAATCACACTATCCCAAAGGCTTTACTTGGCACATTATTGAAAGAAAACATATAAAACATGATTACTACAGTATCTTAATCATGTGAACACAAGAAAAACAGTAGGTATAAATATTGGGTTGTCTCCCAACAAGCGCTTTTCTTTAATGCCTTTTAGCTAGGCATGATGATCTCAATGATGCTCACATAAGAAGTGAAGAATTGAAACATAATGAGAGCATCATGAAGCATATGACAAGCACATTTAAGTCTAAGCCACTTCCTATGCATAGGGATTTTGCGAGCAAACAATTTATGGGAGCAAGAATCAACTAGCATAGGAAGGCAAAACAAGTGCAACTTCAAAACTTTCAACACATAAAGAGGAAACTTGATATTATTGAAATATATATAAGCATATCTTCCCATCTCATAATAATTTTCAGTAGCATCATAAAGAAATTCAAAAATATCACTATCACATAAAGCATTCCTTTCATGATCCACAAGCATAGAGTTTTTACTACTCTCCACATAAGCAATTTTCTTCTCATTAATAATAGTGGGGGTAAACTCAACAAAATAACTATCATGAGATACTTGGTTGGCACAATCCAATTGAAAACTAAAATCATGATGGCAAGTTTCATAGTTATCATTATTCTTTATGGCATACATGTCATCACAATAATTATCATTGATAGCAACTTTGTCGTCATAATCAATTGAAACCTCTTCCAAAATAGTGGAATCGTCATTAAATAAAGTTGTGACCTCTCCAAATCCACTTTCATAATTATTGCCATAAGAATCAACACCCTCCAAAATAGTGGGATCATTAGTACCTAGAGTTGACACTCTTCCAAACCCACTTTCATCAATATAATCATCATAAATAGGAGGCATGCTATCATAATAATAAATTTGCTCATCAAAACTTGGGGGACAAAAAATAACATCTTCATCAAACATAGCATACCCAAGCTTATGGCTTTGCATATCATTAGCATCATGGATATTCAAAGAATTCATACTAGCAACATTGTAATCATGCTCATCATTCATGGATTTTATGCCAAACATTTTATTGAATTCTTCTTCTATCAGTTGAGCACAATTTTCCGCTCCATCATTTTCAAGAAAGACATTATAAAGATGAATAATATGAGGCAACCTCAATTCCATTTTGTTTGTAGTTTTCTTTTATAAACCAAACTAGTGATAAAAAAAGAAACTAAAAGATTCAATTGCAAGATCTAAAGATATACCTTCAAGCACTCACCTCCCCGGCAACGGCGCCAGAAAAGAGCTTGATGTCTACTACACAACTTATTCATGAGACTCATGTTGGGCCTCCAAGCACAGAGTTTTGTAGGACAGTAGCAATTTTCCCTCAAGTGGATGACCTAAGGTTTATCAATCCATGGGAGGGGTAGGATGAAGATGGTCTCTCTCAAACAACCCTGCAACCAAATACAAGAAATCTCTTGTGTCCCCAACACACCCAATAAAATGGTAAATTGTATAGGTGCACTAGTTCGGTGAAGAGATGGTGATACAAGTGTAGTATGGATAGTAGAAATAGGTTTTTGTAATCTGAAAATAAAAAAAACAGCAATGTAGCAAGTAACAAAAGTGAGCACAAACGGTATTGCAATGCTTGAAAACAAGGCCTAGGGTTCATACTTTCACTAGTGCAATCTCTCAACAATGCTAACATAATTGAATCATATAGCAATCCCTCAACGTGCGATAAAGAATCACTCCAAAGTTCCTATTAGCAGAGAACATAAGATAGAAATTGTTGTAGGGTACGAAACCACCTCAAAGTTATCCTTTCCGATCAATCTATTGAGCCATCCCTATAAGTGTCACAAACAGCCCTATAGTTCGTACTAAAATAACACCATATGATACGCATCAACCAACTATAATGTCACCTAGATACTCCAATGTCACGACAAGTATCCGTGAGTTGATTATTCGATATGCATCAAACAACTTCAAATTCATAATATTCAATCCACACAAAGTGTCGATACCAAAACCGGCAGATCTCGGGTAGGGGGTCCAAGATGTGGATCTTGGAGTCAATGTGTAACAGGGAATGTAGAGACAGCGATTACCCAGGTTCGGGTCGTTTCAAAGAGGTAAAACCCTACGTCCTGCTTGATTGTATTGATGTGTTGGTATGATGATTACAGAGTTGATCTACCTCGAGATCGGATGAACTAAACCCTAGGTGGGTATGATGATGATGGTTCTCCTGCCTCTACGGACTAAACCCCCTGGTTTATATAGACACTAGGGGGACCTAGGGTTACATATGGTCGGTTGCGATCAGGGGATAAACATGCCGGTTACGCTAAATATTTCTTGGAGGAGACGCCAAGTCTTCGGAGGTTTCCTTCTGGTGCACGGGGTCGCCCGCAATCCGGCCTTCCTTCGATGAGTAAAGAGCGGCCCATTAGTCCGGCCTATGAGAGATAGGCCTGCAGTCCGAGTACCCCCTAGTCCGGGACACCCTCAGTAGCCCCCGAACTAGTCTTCAAAGCCGAGGTATATGCCGAACACCATCGGCTTTGTGGACCAGTTCCTTCCTTCCTGTGGTACTTGTGCCAAGCCTGCAACCCCTCTGGATCAAATCCTCAAGGGCTGCCTAACCATATGTTCCCCGAATTATGCTTCGATCGCCGAAATGTACCGATAACTTAGCCCCGAAGGCTAGTCGCATAGGTGTGAACAGTGACCCCGATCTGAAAACTTTTGCCGAAGGGTCACGACCCGCCACGGCCATGAGTTGGTTTATGAAAACTCGATTCGCGGTTCGAGGCGGTTCCTCCATTGGCGCGTCCTGATACGTCTCCAACGTATCTATAATTTTTGATTGTTCCATGCTGTTATATTATCATTCTTGGATGTTTATATATATATTTACAGAAATTATATATCATTTTTGGAGACTAACCTATTAACTTAGTGCCCAGTGCCAGTTGCTGTTTTCTGCCCTGTTTTTGTTTTACAGAAAATCAATACCAAACGAAGTCCAAATGCCACGAAACTTTTTGGAATTTTTTTTCTGAACAAGATAAACACTAGAAGCTTCGGGAGAAGACCAGACGCCAGAGGAGGTGGCCACGAGCCACCAGGGTGCGCCTGGGGGGGGCAGGCGCGCCCTGGTGCCTCGTGGGCCCAGCTGTGCTCCGTTTGACCTAATTCCGCCACTACAAATTCAGGAAAAATCAGAAACCCTCAGGGGAGTCCATGAAATACTAATTCCGCCGCCGCAAGTTTCTGTTCTCGAGAGATCCCATCTGGAGGCCTTCTCCGGTACTCCGCCGGAGGGGGAATTGATCACGGAGGGGCTCTACATCAACCTTGCTGCCCTTCCGATGATGCGTGAGTAGTTTACCACAGACCTTCAGGTCCATAGTTAGTAGCTAGATGGCTTCTTCTCTCTTTTTGATCTTCAATACAATGTTCTCCTCGATGTTCTTGGAGTTCTATCCGACGTAATCACTTTTTGCGGTGTGTTTGTTGGGATCCGATGAATTGTGAGTTTATGATCAGATTATCCATGAATATTATTTGAGTCTTTTCTGATCTCTTTTATGCATGATTATTATAGCTTCGTATTTCTTCTCCAATCTATTGATTTGGGATGGCCAACTAGATTGATTTATCTTGCCATGGGAAGAGGTGCTTTGTAATGGGTTCGTTCTTGTGGTGCTCAATCCCAGTGACAGAAAGGGACATGACTTGTATGTATCATTGCTATTAAGGGTAAAAAGACGTGGTTTATTCATGCGTGAGTTTATCTTGTCTACATCATGTCATCGTTCTTAAGGCGTTACTCCGTTCTTTATGGACTTAATACACTAGATGCATTGTGGATAGCGGTCGATGTGTGGAGTAATAGTAGTAGATGCAGGCAGGAGTCGGTCTACTTGTCTCGGACGTGATGCCTATATACATGATCATTGCCTTGGATACCGTCATGTTTATTTGCTTTTCTATCAATTGCCCAACAGTAATTTGTCTACCCACCGTATGCTATTTTCTCGAGAGAAGCCTCTAGTGAAAACTATGGCCCCCGGGTCTATCTAAATCATATTACTAAAACCCTAAAAATATTGCTGCCATTTTCTTTTATTTATTTTATTTTGTATTTTTGTTTCAATCTATCTATCTATCACATACAATTTAATCTTGCAATTGACCGCCGAGGGATTGACAACCCCTCGTTTGCGTTGGGTGCAAGGATTTGTTTTGTGTGTGCAGGTGCTGCTAACGAGGTGTTGCGTGATTCTCCTACTGGTTCGATAACCTTGGTTTCATAACTGAGGGAAATACTTATCTCTACTGTGCTACATCATCCCTTCCTCTTCGGGGAAAATACCAACGCAAGCTACAAGTAGCAGGAAGAATTTCTGGCGCCGTTACCGGGGAGACATCATCAACATCTATCAAGTACCTTTGCATAAACTCTCATCTCCTTGCATTTATTTTATTTGCCATTTGCCTCTCGTTTTCATCTCCCCCACTTCTAAAACGTTTTTACAAAAATACAAAAATATTTTCCGTTTGCCTTTTTGCGCGTTTTCTTGTTTGCTTGTTTGCTTGCTTGCTTTACCATTATGACTAGTTCTACTCCTGATATGCCTTTCCCTCCATACTTAGGAGATGATCAAGGAATTTTAAACTTTAAATATTTAAGTGATGAATCTTTAAAAGAAGAATGGGATAGATTATTAAAAATACAAGTAAGTGCTAGGCCTCAGTTTCACATTAAATTGTTCCGTAAAAGTTTTTATGTTGGCCTACCCCTTGCTCATAGACGTGTCTTGGATTCTATATTTGAAAACGATTTTCTTGGGAGTGACGCTTTTGACACCTATGAAAAGATGAAAAGCATATTTGGACAACCAAAAGTTGAAACTATCGAACCTATTACTCTAGAATGCTTTCGTCAAACTGAACAAATAAAGGAAACAAAAGCTAGTATGGATTCTAACTTTCGAGGAATATTTAATCTTGCCTCTAAAATGAATAGCAATGTGGTGTCACAAAATAGGAGGGTTGATGGTTTAGATCAAAAGATCTCTCTTTATGTTTTGAAAGAAATAAAAACCCTTTGCACTAAGCTTGATCATCTAGTGTACATCATTGATAATGGCAAAGGAAATGAAATAGGAGTTGCAAGGGTTAAGAAGAAGGATGACAATACTTGAAACTATGCATTATGCCTAGCTAGGGGCATAAAACAATAGCGCTTGTTGGGAGGCAACCCAATGAATAAAATAATTTTTTCTGTTATTGTGTGTTTTCACTTTCATGTTATTGTTACGATTGTGTTTTTGTGTTATTAATTAGTGTTTGTGCCAAGTAAAGCCTTTAGGATGATTTGGAAGATAGTATAATTGATGCTGTTTGGAAAACAGAAAGTTTTGCGTCAAGTGCCCGAATTTTGTTTCTGTACTGGAGCATCAGAAAAATCTGAAATTTTTACACAATATTGGTATATGAATTGCCCACGTTTTCTAATTTTTCAGAATTGTTGGAGTTACAGAAGTATGGCTTTTAAATAGATTGCTACAGACTGTTCTGTTTTTGACAGATTCTGTTTTTGATGCACTACTTGCTTGTTTTGATGAATCTATGGATTGTATCAGGGGGTATAAGCCATGGTGAAGTTAGAGTACAGTAGGTATAATGCAAAAAATAAAATATGAATGGGTTTGCAACAGTACTTAGAGTAGTGATTTATTTTGTTATACTAACGGATCTCACGAAGGTTTTGTTGAGTTTTGTGTGATTGAAGTTTTCAAGTTTTGGGTGAGATCACGATGGATGAAGGAATGAGTAGTAAGAGCCTAAGCTTGGGGATGCCCGAGGCACCCCAAGGTAATATTCAAGGAAGACTCAAGCGTCTAAGCTTGGGGATGCCCCGGAAGGCATCCCCTCTTTCTTCTACCAACCATCGGTAATTTTACTTGGAGCTATATTTTTATTCGTCACATGATATGTGTTTTGCTTGGAGCGTCTTTTATTATATGAGTCTTTGCTTTGTTTGCTTTTTAGTTTATCACAATCATCTTTGCTGAACACACCTATTTTGAGAGAGCCACACGTTCATCATCATTTGATAGAATACTCTATGTGCTTCACTTAAATTTTTTGAGCTAGGCAGTTGGTCTAGTGCTTCACTTAAATCTTTTTGAGCACGGTGGTGGCTATATTTTGAAGAAATAAACTCTCATGCTTCACTTATATTATTTTGAGAGTTGATAAGATTAAAATTTTGAAGAAATAAATTCTCATGCTTCACTTATATTATTTTGAGTATTGATAAGATTAAAATTTTGAAGAAATGAATTCTCATGCTTCACTTATATTATTTTGAGAATTGATAAGATTGAAATTTGGAAGAAATATTTGCACTCTCATGCTTCACTTAAATCTTTTTGAGAGTTGATTATAGTAACGGTAATTTGCACAAGATATGAATTTGGTCCCAAAGTGATGAATATTCAAGAGGGATGTAATAAAAACTTTCATATAGATCATTGGATATGATAAGTGTGATTCCTTGCAATAGTTTTGTGATATGGAAATGATAATATGTGAGTCATGTTAGTGAGTAATTGTGATTTAGTAAGAATATTAGTGTTAAGGTTTGTGATTCCCTATGCATGCACATCAAGTCAATAGTTATGCAAAGAAATTATATCCTACTTATGGTGCATTATTCGGTGTTAGTTATGTTTAATGCATGTTTATGACCATTTTCGTTTTTTGGTTGGTTGCTTCTCAATCTATTTGCTAGCCTTCATTTGTACTAAGCGGAAATACTGCTTGTGCATCCAAAATCCTTAAACCCAAGTTGTGCCAAATGAGTCCACTATATCTACCTATATGCGGTATTTCAATGCCGTTCCAAGTAAATTTGCATGTGCCAACTCTAATTTTCAAAATAATTTTTTCGTTTTGTGTGCCCGTACCGCTCATGAAGTGGCAGGGGGTGGCCATTATTTTCCATGCTAGGTGTGTTATTCTCATAATGAGTGTTTATTCACTTGTCATTGCACGAGAGAATGGTTGATAATAGGGATGCCCAGTCCCACAATGAAATCAAAAATTAATAACAACAAAATTCCTTGGAAAGTGTTGGTATGGAGGGCACCCGTGGATACGGCTAGCCATGGATTGTGAAAGAATGGTGGAAAGGAAATAAACTTTACTTTCTGTTTGGGAACCACCAATGATGTGTCTAGCATGGAAAATATTGGGAATTCTCGGTCGTTTTCGTTGACAGGAAAAGCATGCCTCTCAAAATATTTTATCTCTTTAATTCAAGCTTTGAGCTCTGGCACATTTGACAAATCTCTGCTTTCCTCTGCGAAGGGCCTATCTATTTACTTTTATGCAATTTTTATTTTTACTTGAGTCTCCATTTTCTCTTACAAAGGCACCAACTAGAGAGCACTATTGTCATACTTGTGCATTGGATGTAGCTAATATTTGAGTGTGTTTCATGAATGGATCAATGATTGAGCATAATGGGTTAGGGATAACTTTCTTTAGCATTGATATTTTGAAAGACATGGTTGCTTGTTAGCATGCTTGAGTATTTATATCTTCATGTCAAATTATAGACTATTGCTTTGAATCATTCAAGTCCAATGTCCATGCTATAAAAGATAAGAATATGTGATGAATATCATAGGCAGAATTCCACATCAAAAATTCTATTTTTATCATTTACGTACTCGAGGACGAGCAGAAATTAAGCTTGGGGATGCTGATACGTCTCCAACGTATCTATAATTTTTGATTGTTCCATGCTGTTATATTATCAATCTTGGATGTTTTTATATACATTTACAACAATTCTATATAATTTTTGGACACTAACCTATTAACTTAGTGCCCAGTGCCAGTTGCTGTTTTCTGCCCTATTTTTGTTTTACAGAAAATCAGTACCAAACGAAGTCCAAATGCCAGGAAACTTTTTGGAGATTTTTTTCTGGACAATATAAACACTAGAAGCTTCGGGAGAAGACCAGACGCCAGAGGAGGTGGCCATGAGCCACCAGGGCGCGCCTGGGGGGGGGGGGGGGCAGGCGCTCCCTGGTGCCTCGTGGGCCCACCTCAGCTCCGTTTGACCTAATTCCACCACTATAAATTCTGGAAAAATCAGAAAACCTCAGGGGAGTCCCCGAAATACTTTTTCCGCTGTCGCAAGTTTCTGTTCTCGAGAGTTCTCATCTGGAGGCCTTCTCCGGTACTCCGCCGGAGGGGGAATCGATCACGGAGGGGCTCTACATCAACCTTGCTGCCCTTCCGATGATGCGTGAGTAGTTTACCACAGACCTTCGGGTCCATAGTTAGTAGCTAGATGACTTCTTCTCTCTCTTTGATCTTCAATACCATGTTCTCCTCGATATTCTTGGAGTTCTATCCGATGTAATCACTTTTTGTGGTGTGTTTAATGGGATCCAATGAATTGTGAGTTTATGATCAGATTATCCATGAATAGTATTTGAGTCTTCTCTGATCTCTTTTATGCATGATTATTATAGCTTCGTATTTCTTCTCCGATCTATTGATTTGGTTTGGCTAACTAGATTGATTTATCTTGCCATGGGAAGAGGTGCTTTGTAATGGGTTCGATCTTGCGGTGCTCAATCCCAGTGACAGAAAGGGACATGACACGTATGTATCGTTGCTATTAAGGGTAAAAATATGGGGTTTATTCATGTGTGAGTTTATCTTGTCTACATCATGTCATCGTTCTTAAGGCGTTACTCCGTTCTTTATGGACTTAATACACTAGATGCATGCTGGATAGCGGTCGATGTGTGGAGTAATAGTAGTAGATGCAGGCAGGAGTCGGTCTACTTGTCTCGGACATGATGCCTATATACATGATCATTGCCTTGGATATCATCATGATTATTTGCTTTTCTATCAATTGCCCAACAGTAATTTGTCTACCCACCGTATGCTATTTTCTCGAGAGAAGCCTCTAGTGAAAACTATGGCCCCCGGGTCTATCTAAATTATATTACTAAAACCCTAAAAATATTGCTGCCATTTTCTTTTATTTATTTTATTTTGTATTTTTGTTTCAATCTATCTATCTATCACATACAATTTAATCTTGCAATTGACCGCCAGGGGATTGACAACCCCTCGTTTGCGTTGGGTGCAAGGATTTTTTGTTTGTGTGCAGGTGCTGCTAACGAGGTGTTGTGTGATTCTCCTACTGGTTCGATAACCTTGGTTTCATGACTGAGGGAAATACTTATCTCTACTGTGCTGCATCATCCCTTCTTCTTCGGGGAAAATACCAACGTAAGCTACAAGTATCACGTCCCATCGATATGGAGATCATGCCCTGTTTTTAAGGGATATGATCAATGATTTGCACTATCCCATGTGCGCATAATGACACGATTATATGGGGAAACGGCGACCATTTCCTTCGCACGCTCTCACTTCCTCCTTCGCCGTTGCCCTTTCAATCTCTTGAGCTCCAGCGCCCAGATCCGTTCTGTTGGGGAACGTTGCATGGAAAACAAAAATTTTCTACGCACACGCAAGATCTATCCATGGATATGCATAGCTACGAGAGGGGGAGTATGTCTACGTACCCTCGTAGACCGTAAGCGGAAGCGTTAGAACAACGCGGTTGATGTCGTTGAACAACTTCACGATCCAACCGACCGAGCACCGAACGTACCGCACCTCCGCGTTCAGCACACGTTCAGCTCGGTGACGTCCTCGACTTCTTGATCCAGCAAGACAGCGAGGTAGTGGATGAGTTCCGGCAGCATGACGGCGTGGTGACGGTGATGGTGATGCTATCTCCACAGGGCTTCGCCCAAGCACTGCGAAAATATGACCGAGGGACGGAACTGTGGAGGGGGGCGCCGCACACGGCTAAGACAATGTTGTGTCCTTTGGGGCGCCCCCTCTCCTCTATTTATATATGTGTAGGGGCTTGGAGTAGAAGGAATAGTGCCACGTGAACAGTAATCGTGAATAGTACACACGTGGACTTGGACTCCAAAGTCCAATCCTATTCCAACTAGGACTCTCCCTTTTTTTCTTCCCTAGCTGCGTGGGCTTTTGAGGACTTGGTGCGCCTGGCCCAATAAGGCCAGGGCGCCTCCCCTTAGCTCATGCCAGCCCTTGGGGCGTGGTGGACCCACTTGTGGACTTCCGGACCCCTCCGGAATCCTCCGGAACCTTTTGGAAGCTTCCCGGTACAATACCGAAAAAACTGCACCTTTTTCCGGAACCCAAAATATGACTTCCCATATATAAATCTTTACCTCTCGACCATTCCGAGACTCCTCGTGACGTTCGGGATCTCATTCGGGACTCCGAACAACATTCGGTTACCAATTCACATAACTCATATAACACTATATCGTCAACGAACGTTAAGCGTGCGGACCCTACGGGTTCGGGAATGATGTAGACATGACTGAGACGCCTCTCCGGTCAATAACCAATAGCGGAACCTGGATGCTCATATTGGTTCCTACATATTCCACGAAGATCTTATCGTTCGAACCGCAATGACAACATACGTAATTCCCTTTGTCCATCGGTATGTTACTTGCCCGAGATTCGATCGTCGGTATCTCCATACCTAGTTCAATATCGTTACCGGCAAGTCTCTTTACTCGTTCCGTAATACATCATCCTGTAACTAACTCCTTAGTCACTTTGCTTGCAAGCTTCTTATGATGTGCATTACCGAGAGGGCCCAGAGATACCTCTCCGAAACACGGAGTGACAAATCCCAGTCTCGATCCATGCCAACTCAACGGACGCCTTCGGAGATACCTGTAGAGCATCTTTATGATCACCCAGTTACGTTGTGACGTTTGATAGCACACAAGGTATTCCTCCGGTATCCGGGAGTTGCATGATCTCATGGTCTGAGGAACATGTATTTGACATTCAAGAAAGCAGTAGCAATAAACAGAACGATCATATGCTAAGCTAACGGATGGGTCTTGTCCATCACATCATTCTCCTAATGATGTGATCCTGTTATCAAATGATAACTCATGTCTATGGTTAGGAAACCTTAACCATCTTTGATCAACGAGCTAGTCTAGTAGAGGCTCACTAGGGACACGGTATTTGTTTATGTATTCACACATGTATTTAAGTTTCCGGTCAATACAATTCTAGCATGAATAATAAACCTTTATCATGAACAAGGAAATATAAAATAATAACAACTTTATTATTGCCTCTAGGGCATATTTTTATCAGTCTCCCACTTGCACTAGAGTCAATAATCTAGATTACATAGTAATGAATCTAACACCCATGGAGTCTTGGTGTTGATCACGTTTAGCTCGTGGAAGAGGCTTAGTCAACGGGTCTGCCACATTCAGATCCGTGTGTACTTTGCAAATTTCTATGTCTCCATCCTTGACATATTCACGAATGGAGTTGAAGCGTCTCTTGATGTGTTTGGTCTTCTTGTGAAACCTGGGCTCCTTGGCTATGGCAATTTCTCCAGTGTTGTCACAAAAGATTGTCATTGGACCCGATGCACTAGGTATTACACCTAGATCGGATATGAACTCCTTCATCCAGACTCCTTCATGTGCTGCTTCCGAAGCAGCTATGTATTCCGCTTCACACGTAGATCCCACCACGACGCTCTGCTTGGAGCTGCACCAACTGACAGCTCCACCATTTAATATAAATACGTATCCGGTTTGTGACTTAGAGTCATCCGGATCAGTGTCGATGCTTGCATCGACGTAACCCTTTACGACGAGCTCTTCGTCGCCTCCATAAACGAGAAACAGTCCTTGGTCCTTTTCAGGTACTTCAGGATATTCTTGACCACTGTCCAGTGATCCACTCCTGGATTACTCTGGTACCTCCCTGCCAAACTTATGGCAAGGCACACATCAGGTCTGGTACACAGCATGGCATACATAATAGAACCTATGGCTGAGGCATAGGGAATGACTTTCATTTTCTCTATATCTTCTGCCGTGGTCGGGCATTGAGTCTGACTCAACTTCACACCTTGCAAGACAGGCAAGAACCCTTTCTTTGACTGATCCATTTTGAACTTCTTCAAAACTTTGTCAAGGTACGTGCTTTGTGAAAGTTCTATCAAGCGTCTTGATCTATCCCTATAGATCTTGATGCCCAATATATAAGCAGCTTCACCGAGGTCTTTCATTGAAAAATTCTAATTCAAGTATCCCTTTATGCCATCCAGAAATTCTATATCATTTCCAATCAACAATATGTCATCCACATATAATATTAGAAATGCTACAGAGCTCCCACTCACTTTCTTGTAAATACATGCTTCACCGTAAGTCTGTACAAAACCATATGCTTTGATCACCTCACCAAAGCGTATATTCCAACTCCGAGATGCTTGCACCAGTCCATAGATGGATCGCTGGAGCTTGCACACTTTGTTAGCACCCTTAGGATCGACAAAACCTTCTGGTTGCATCATATACAACTCTTCTTTGAGAAAACCATTAAGGAATGCGGTTTTGACATTCATTTGCCAGATTTCATAATCAAAAAATGCGGCAATTGCCAACATGATTCGGACAGACTTAAGCATCGCTACGGGTGAGAAAGTCTCATCGTAGTCAACCCCTTGAACTTGTCGAAAACCTTTCGCGACAAGTTGAGCTTTGTAGACAGTGATATTACCATCAGCATCTGTCTTCCTCTTAAAAATCCATTTATTCTCAATGGCTTGCCGATCATCGGGCAAGTCCACCAAAGTCCACACTTTGTTCTCATACATGGATCCTATCTCAGATTTCATGGCCTCAAGCCATTTGTTGGAATCCGGGCTTATCATAGCTTCTTCATAGTTCGTAGGTTCGCTGTTGTCTAACAACATAACTTCCAGAACAGGATTACCGTACCACTGTGGTGCGGAACGTACTCTGGTCGACCTACGAAGTTCAGTAGTAACTTGATCTGAAGTTTCATGATCTTTATCATTATCTTCCTCTCTTATTGGTGTAGGAATCATGGGAACGGTTTTCTCTGATGAGCTACTTTCCAATTCGAGAGAAGGTACAATTACCTCATCAAGTTCTACTTTCCTCCCACTCACTTCTTTCGAGAGAAACTCCTTCTCTAGAAAGGACCCATTCTTGGCAACAAAGACCTTGCCTTCGGATCTGTGGTAGAAGGTGTACCCAATTGTTTCTTTAGGGTATCCTATGAAGACGCACTTCTCCGCTTTGGGTTCGAGCTTATCAGGTTGAAGATTTTTCACATAAGCATCGCATCCCCAAACTTTAAGAAACGACAGCTTAGGTTTCTTGCCAAACCATAGTTCATATGGTGTCGTCTCAACGGATTTAGACGGTGCCCTATTTAACGTGAATGCAGCTGTCTCTAATGCATAGCCCCAAAACAATAGTGGCAAATCGATAAGAGACATCATAGAACGCACCATATCCAATAAAGTACGGTTACGACATTCGGACACACCATTGCGCTGTGGTGTTCCAGGTGGCGTGAGTTGTGAAACAATTCCACATTTTCTTAAATGAAGGCCAAACTCGTAACTCAAATATTCGCCTCCGCGATCAGATCGTAGAAATTTATTTTCTTGTTACGATGATTCTCTACTTCACTCTGAAATTCTTTGAACTTTTCAAATGTTTCAGACTTGTGTTTCATCAAGTAGATATACCCATATCTACTCAAATCATCTGTGAAGGTTAGAAAATAACGATACCCGCCGCGTGCTTCAACATTCATCGGACCGCATACATCGGTATGTATTATGTCCAACAAATCAGTAGCTCGCTCCATTGTTCCGGAGAACGGAGTTTTAGTCATTTTGCCCATGAGGCATGGTTCGCAAGTATCAAATGATTCATAATCAAGAGATTCCAAAAGTCCATCCGCATGGAGTTTCTTCATGCGCTTTACACCAATATGACCTAAACGGCAGTGCCACAAGTATGTTGCACTATCATTATCAACTTTGCATCTTTTGGCATCAATATTATGAATATGTGTATCACCACGATCGAGATTCAACAAGAATAGACCATTCACAAAAGGTGCGTGACCATAAAAGATGTTACTCATATAAATAGAACAACCATTATTCTCTGACTTAAATGAATAACCGTCTCGCAATAAACAAGATCCAGATATAATGTTCATGCTCAACGCTGGCACCAAATAACAATTATTGAGGTCTAAAACTAATCCCGAAGGTAGATGTAGAGGTAGCGTGCCGACGGTGATCACATCAACCTTGGAACCATTCCTGACGTGCATCGTCACCTCGTCCTTAGCCAATCTTCGCTTATTCCGTAGCTCCTGTTTTGAGTTACAAATATGAGCAACCGAACCAGTATCAAATACCCAGGCGCTACTGCGAGCATTAGTGAGGAACACATCAATAACATGTATATCAAATATACCTTTGCTCACTTTGTCATCCTTCTTATCCGCCAAATACTTGGGGCAGTTCCGCTTCCAGTGACCAGGCCCTTTGCAGTAGAAGCACTCTGTTTCAGGCCTGGGTCCAGCTTTGGGTTTCTTCGTGGGAGCGGCAACTTGCTTGCCGTTCTTCTTGAAGTTCCCCTTCTTTCCGTTGCCCTTTTTCTTGAAACTAGTGGTTTTGTTAACCATCAACACTTGATGCTCCTTCTTGATTTCTACCTCCGCTGATTTCAGCATCGCGAAGAGCTCGGGAATTGTCTTCTCCATCCCTTGCATATTATAGTTCATCACGAAGCCTTTATAGCTTGGTGGCAGTGACTGAAGAACTCTGTCAATAACACTCTCAACCGGAAGATCAATTCCCAGCTGAGTCAAGTGGTTGTGGTACCCAGACATTCTGAGTATGTGTTCACTGACAGAACTGTTCTCCTCCATCTAACAGCTAAAGAACTTGTTGGAGACTTCATATCTCTCAACCCGGGCATTAGCTTGAAATATCAATTTCAGCTCTTGGAACATCTCATATGCTCCGTGGCGTTCAAAACGCTTTTGCAGTCCCGGTTCTAAGCCGTAGAGCATGGCACACTGAACTATCGAGTAGTCATCAGATCGAGCCTGCCAGGCGTTCACAACGTCTGCAGCAGCTCCTGCAGCAGGTCCATCACCTAGCGGTGCATCAAGGACATAATTCTTCTGTGCAGCAATGAGGATAATCCTCAAGTTACGGACCCAGTCTGTGTAGTTGCTACCATCATCTTTCAACTTAGCTTTCTCTAGGAACGCATTAAAATTCAACGGAACAGTAGCACGAGCCATTTATCTACAACATAGATATGCAAAGAAACTATCAAGACTAAGTTCATGATAAATTAAGTTCAATTAATCAAATTACTAATGAACTCCCACTTAAATTAACATCCCTCAAGGTAACTAAGTGATACATGATCCAAATCAACTAGCCCATGCCCGATCATCACGTGAGATGGGATAGTCATCAATGATGAACATCTCCATGTTGATCATATCTACTATATGATTCATGTTCGACCTTTCGGTCTCTAGTGTTCCGAGACCATGTCTGTACATGCTAGGCTCGTCAAGTTTAACCCAAGTATTCTGCTTGTGTAAAACTGGCTTACACTCGTTGTATGTGAACGTAGAATCTATCACACCCGATCATCACGAGGTGCTTCGAAACGATGAACTTTAGCAACGGTGCATACTCAGGGAGAACACTTTTATCTTGAAATTTAGTGAAGGGATCATCTTATAATGCTACCGTCGTTCTAAGCAAAATAAGATGCATAAAGGATAAACATCACATGCAATCAAAATATGTGACATGATATGACCATCATCTTGTGCTTTTGATCTCCATCTCCAAAGCATCGTCATGATCTCCATCGTCACCGGCTCGACACCTTGATCTCCATCGTTGCGTCGTGGTCGTCTCGCCAACTATTGCTTCTACAACTATTGCTAACGCATAGCGATAAAGTAAAGCAATTACATGGCGCTTGCATTTCATACAATAAAGAGACAACCATAAGGCTCCTGCCGGTTGCCGATAAATTACAAAACATGATCATCTCATACAATAACGTATATCACATCATGTCTTGACCATATCACATCACGGCATACCCTGCAAAAATAAGTTAGACGTCCTCTACTTTGTTGTTGCAAGTTTTACGTGGCTGCTACGGGCTTCTAGCAAGAACGGTTCTTACCTATGGCACAAAACCACAACGGTGATTTATCAAGTTTGCAGTTTTAACCTTCAACAAGGACCGGCCGCAGTCAAATTCGATTCAACTAAAGTAGGAGAAACAGACACCCACCAGCCACCTTTATGCAAAACAAGTTGCATGTCTGTCGGTGGAACCTGTCTCATGTACGTGGACATGTAAGGTTGGTCCGGGCCACTTCATCTTAGAATACCGCCGAATCAAAATAAGATGTTGGTGGTAAGCAGTATGACGATCACCGCCCACAACTCTTTGTGTTCTACTCGTGCATATCATCTACGCATAGACCTTGCTCATGATGCCACTGTTGGGGAACGTTGCATGGAAAACAAAAATTTTCTACGCACACGCAAGATCTATCCATGGAGATGCATAGCTACGAGAGGGGGAGTATGTCTACGTACCCTCGTAGACCGTAAGCGGAAGCGTTAGAACAATGCGGTTGATGTCGTCGAACAACTTCACGATCCAACCGACCGAGCACCGAACGTACGGCACCTCCGCGTTCAGCACACGTTCAGCTCAGTGACGTCCTCGACTTCTTGATCCAGCAAGACGGTGAGGTAGTGGATGAGTTCTGGCAGCACGACGGCGTGGTGACGGTGATGGTGATGCTATCTCCGCAGGGCTTCGCCCAAGCACTGCGAAAATATGACCGATGGACGGAACTGTGGAGGGGGGCACCGCACACGGCTAAGACAATGTTGTGTCCTTTGGGGCGCCCCCTCTCCTCTATTTATATATGTGTAGGGGCTTGGACTAGAAGGAATAGTGCCACGTGAACAGTAACCGTGAATAGTACACACGTGGACTTGGACTCCAAAGTCCAATCCTATTCCTACTAGGACTCTCCATTTTTTTCTTCCCTAGCTGCGTGGGCTTTTGAGGACTTGGTGCACCTGGCCCAATAAGGCCAGGGCGCCTACCCTTAGCCCATGCCAGCCCTTGGGGCGTGGTGGACCCACTTGTGGACTTCCGGACCCCTTCGGAATCCTCCGGAACCTTCTGGAAGCTTCCCGGTACAATACCGAAAAAACTGCACCTTTTTCCGGAACCCAAAATATGACTTACCATATATAAATCTTTACCTCTCGACCATTCCGAGACTCCTCGTGACGTCCGGGATCTCATCCGGGACTCCGAACAACATTCGGTTACCAATTCACATAACTCATATAACACTATATCGTCAACGAACGTTAAGCGTGCGGACCCTACGGGTTCGGGAATGATGTAGACATGACTGAGACGCCTCTCCGGTCAATAACCAATAGCGGAACCTGGATTCTCATATTGGTTCCTACATATTCCACGAAGATCTTATCGGTCGAACCGCAATGACAACATACGTAATTCCCTTGGTCCATCGGTATGTTACTTGCCCGAGATTCGATCGTCGGTATCTCCATACCTAGTTCAAAATCGTTACCGGCAAGTCTCTTTACTCGTTCCGTAATACATCATCCCGTAACTAACTCCTTAGTCACTTTGCTTGCAAGCTTCTTATGATGTGCATTACCGAGAGGGCCCAGAGATACCTCTCCGAAACACGGAGTGACAAATCCCAGTCTCGATCCATGCCAACTCAACGGACGCCTTCGGAGATACCTGTAGAGCAGCTTTATGATCACCCAGTTACGTTGTGACGTTTGATAGCACACAAGGTATTCCTCCGGTATCCGGGAGTTGCATGATCTCATGGTCTGAGGAACATGTATTTGACATTCAAGAAAGCAGTAGCAATAAACAGAACGATCATATGCTAAGCTAACGGATGGGACTTGTCCATCACATCATTCTCCTAATGATGTGATCCTGTTATCAAATGACAACTCATGTCTATGGTTAGGAAACCTTAACCATCTTTGATCAACGAGCTAGTCTAGTAGAGGCTCACTAGGGACACGGTATTTGTTTATGTATTCACACATGTATTTAAGTTTCCGGTCAATACAATTCTAGCATGAATAATAAACCTTTATCATGAACAAGGAAATATAAAATAATAACAACTTTATTATTGCCTCTAGGGCATATTTCCATCACGTTCTCCCTTCCAAGAACTTCTCCAGCCATCTCCTCAATTCAGCCATGGCCGGCTCTGGTTCTAAGGGCAAGTGGGAGGCTTCCATCGTCACCGAGAGTGCCATCTTGGAGCTGAAGAACGTGGGCTACCTCCCCGCCAACATCGCTCACCGTGATCCAGGGGCGGGCCAAGTCATCCCCACGCCGAAGCCGGGTGAGAGGGTGGTGTTCCTCCCTCATTTCATCTGGGGGCTAGGTTTTCCCATCCACCCCTTCGTTAGGGGCCTGATGTTTTTCTATGGGCTGGATTTTCATGATCTTGCCCCAAATTCCTTCCTGCACATCTCGGCCTTCATCATCATCTGCGAGGCCTTCCTTCGGGTCCGACCACACTTCGGCCTGTGGCTGAAGGTGTTCAACGTCAAGCTGAAGATCGTCGACGTCCAATAGGTGGACTGCGGGCGGGGGGGGGGGGGGGAGGATGGTCAGCAAGCTCCCTCGGGTTGAGTGGCCAGAGGGCACTTTCATCGAGACCGTCAAGATCTGGCAGAAGGAGTGGTTCTACATCACTGAGCCGCGGAACGCGGATTGGGGGGCGATCCCCGCCTTCAGATCCGGACCCCCCATGAGGTTGGTCTCGTGGACCAAGAAAGGCCTCGACTGGGGGTCAAGCAAGGAGGTGGCGCTGCTGTAGAGCCGAATATCCAAGATGATAGAGCGGGGGGTTGAGCTGCCCAACGTGATCCAGATTATGCTGTGTCGCCGCATCCTCCCCTTTCAGGACCGGGCCTCCCCCATGTGGGTCTACAAGCCCGAGGACCCCACCATCGTGCTCAGCTTCTACCGCACTTCCCACGCTCAGCTGTGGAAGGTGTTGTTCAAGCCGCAGAAGGACTGGCCGGCCGAGGAGGAAGACATCGGCCTTGACGCCGCGAACCCCCCTCGGGAGGTATGTTAAGTTTTACTCTTGTATTCGGATTATTCCCTTTCGATAAGGTACTCAACTCTCTTATTTCTTATCCACAGAGCTGGCTGAAGAAGGCCGAGCAGATCGACAGCCCGGCCCCGCTGCTCGAGGGCCCCAGGACGGCCTTGCTGACAGCCATGTTGGCCAAGGAGCCATACAAGACGCCGGAGAAGAAGGAGAAGAAGAAGGAAAAGAAGAGGGAGGCCAGAGAAGTCCTCCGTTCCCGAGGACCCCCGGACACTAGATCCGGGGACACCCATGCTCCCTCCGCACAAGAGGAGGAGAAGGAGCAAGGAGAGGATGGGGAGGAAAGTGATTCCTCCCGAACAAGGAAGAGGGCGGTGTCCGAGGACGCCGAGGAGGAGCAGCCTCATCCCGCCCCCAAGAGACCATGCAGGGCCAAGGTGGCCCTGTCCAACAACAGCTCGGCTTCTGCCGAGGACTCTGAGGCCTCCGAAGAGGTTCCTTGGAGGACCCCTAGGGTCAAACCGCTGGCCCAAAGGTACGTATCCTAAGATTCACCTATGCATTTTTAGCCGAACTAAGTCTGCTACTGATCGCGCTTCTGCTTCTAACATTGCAGCCCGCTGCGCGACCTCCCTACCGATCGAGTCTCGGAGGGGAATTGTCCACCGGCCGCGCTGGTGGAGACCGGGACCGAGTCGGGCGCCTCGCCTCCTCCGATCGTCGAGGAGGTCGAGGAGGTTCTGTCAAGGAGGACCCCTCCCGTGCCGCACACAGGGGGAGGGGGCGACACCGTTATGGCCGAGGTGCATACCTCGGCCACCGAAGGCCGGGAGGGGAAAGCCCCTCTGGTGAATAAAGAGGGGAAGCCCGGACAATCCGAGCTCTCCCCAAGAGTGGCTCCGGAGCCGTCATGGAACCCGGAGCCAACCATTCGAGTCTCCACAGAAGGAGGAGCCGAGGTGCCCCCGCCACCCCTGGAGCGGGCTTCGGCCGGGTGGCCGGACGAGATGGAGGACGCTTTAACCAACTCCTCTATCGCCGAAGAGCACCGTGCCCTTATGGGCGCGGTGTTGCAAAGTCTTCGGTCCGTGGACAACGGACTGAAGGAGGCCTTCAGCGGCCTTCTCACGGGCTTCAAGGTAGGCCAAGTAATGTCTTTTCCTTAGAAAATTTCTTTTATATGAATATGTAACCTCATACACAGTAGCCCCCGAGCCCTGGATAAGTTTGAAAAACTTAGGCGGGGGTCGAATAGATTTGATGTATAGATGATAGTAGAGTGAGCAGTAGTCCCCGAGACTCTGGCTGGATTGAAAAAGCCGGTCAGAGGATCAAAAATTGATAACTCGGGAGTCTAATGTGCTGAGTCTAATGTGCAGGCGTCATCCTCGGCGGCAGCCGCCAACGCCGAGGAGTTAGCCGAGCTGAATCGGAAGCTCAAGAGCTCCGAGGATGACCTCGGCCTGCTGAATAAGCGGTTCGATGAGGCGCAAGGCAAGTCTGAACTACATTGTTTACTACAACAGTTTTTAAGTAAGGTTTAAGTAATTAACCTAAACGGGGTGCAACTGATATTATTGTAGCTGCTGCCACGGAGGTTGAGAACCTCAAGGCCGAGCTGAAGAAGGCTCAGCTGGAAGCTGCGGAGCAGAAGGCTGCGGCCGAACAGGCAGCTGCCGAACTTGCTATGGTAAGAACCGTTAGCCAGAAGCACGAGGCCAGAGTGTCTGAAGTGCAGTAAGAGCTCAAGGATGCCATCACAAAATGTGAGCTCATTGAGCAGAAGAATAAGGATCAGGCCGCCGAGCTAACCTCACTGGGATCGGTGGCTAAGGAGGCGCGGACGGAGGCGCGAGGCTACCCAGAGGAACTCCGCCAAGTTAAACTTATTGCGGATGGTAAGCCATACTTACTGCAAAGTGCCTTTGGTGGTAACAGGTTCGCTTTGCTCACGCGAGTGTGGCGTTCCTCATGCACCTTTGTGGACCTCTCGAGGATTGCATCGGATGCGGATAGGTTCTTTGCAACCCAGGAGGGCCGTGCCGAGCAGAGGCTATTTTGGGTGCAGTTCCAGGTGGCCACCGGACCTCCGCCCCCTGGGAAGGAGCACAGGCGCCCCGAGTAGTACTTTCCCATCGTGATGGATGGTGCTCGGGCAATAGAGGCCCAGTGCTCGAAAGATGTAATTTATGAGTAAATTTATTTTCCTTGTATCCGAGGAGTTGAAAATTTTGTGGTGTTGAAATGCAACTTGTTGGCTGTAAATAGAATGCCTTATATGTTTATTTTGACTCCTGTGCAGCCGTTTTTAAACTGAAAGTTACCAGTCGTCAGCTTCAGCCCCCTTGCAGATACTGCATGGGGTGTTTTCTCTTAACACCTTAACCCTTAGCCGACGTCTCGGTGCCCGGAGGCGGTTGTGTGTATGGAAAATGAGGCAATCGGACTATGCGGCTTTTGTGCTTTCACTTAGCCATAGGAGCTTGACTGTGGGGGCTGGTGACTAGCCCCCAGTATATGTGATATTCAGGTGCACCGAGGTTGATACCATTATCACTTGGTTCCTGTAACGGAAAACCCTTCGTTTGATACGGATGAACCTCCATCGATTTTTAGTTTGACACTTGTCAACGGATCGCCGACCAGTTCTCGCTTATTATGACAGTCGGTTTTCGGCTTTCTCCACTGAGGTACTTAACCAGGCTAGCTAGAAGTACAATCACAGTGGTTCTCCCTTTGCCCTCCTAGTCGAACAATGCGGAACATAAGAGGGCAAACACAGGAGCCGGGCAACCTAACCTTTGACCAAATACATAATTCGGAACTGATGCATATAATGCAATATCCATGACGCCGAGCACATGTAATAAAATTGGTGCCGGACTGATGTTTGGGGCAAGATTGATGGTCGAGCCCCCGGTCTATTAGCCGATCACATCTAAAAAGGAACGTATCATAATAGTTTACTTCGGCCGAAAAGCGGAGAGGAAAGCGCAACATAATTGACTGCAGTATGACCGTTGAAAAATGGTCGTTATTTCCTTTAAATTCATGACATCTATCCGTACAATCCGGGCTGCCAAAGTAACTTTTACAGATACTTTAAGAAATAAACACATTAGAGGAAAGGTTTGCACAGGGCCTTCATGAGTGGTTTGACGTCCCTACTGCGCCCTGCCGCATGTCTGCGCCTTTGCTCTCCATGAAGCTTCCATGCATGTGATTGGAGTCGCCGACTGTATGCTTGGCGGAAGTAATGATGTTCGGCGGATGAGCCCTTGGGAGAGGGTTTTGAGAAGTCGCCACAGTGTATCAGCTTAACGCTGATCGGGCCCTAGATGGTGCCTGTTATTTAGTAGTGTTCCAAGAACATCTTTGGCCGTGGCTCGGTCGAACCAAGCTCTCGGCCCTTGAGTCATTTGCCCCCACAGCTGCCCATGGAATCTTGAGCGCGAAGTTGTGCACTCGAGGTACATATTTCGCGGCTAGATGGGCCATGCTGTGGGGCGCGTATCCCTATTTAGGGTGAGCACGGGAGTGTTACAGGGCCGAGGCCGTAGCTCGGGCGCGTTTCCGTGCGTCCAGTGTCTTGATGGTAGACTGGGCCTGTGACGCTTCTTCGGTGGCCTGGACTTCGGCGGCTAGAGCCGCTGTGTGTTCCTCTGTTTGGAGGGAGCGCTCGGTGTTACCGTTGACGGTAATAACACCCTTCGGTCCTGGCATCTTGAGCTTCAGATATGCGTAGTGCGGGACGGCATTAAAGCGGGCGAACGCTGTCCGGCCGAGGAGTGCGTGGTAACCGCTGCGGAAGGGAACAATGTCGAAGATTAAGTCTTCGCTGCGGAAGTTGTCGGGCAAACCGAAGACTACTTCCAAGGTCACGAATCCCGAGCATCGTGCCTCGACGCCTGGGATTACACCTTTAAAGGTGGTGTTACTGGGTTTGAGCCTTGACGGGTCGGTTCCCATCTTCCTCACTGTATCTGAGTAAATCAGGTTGAGGCTGCTGCCTCCATCCATAAGGACTCTGGTGAGGTGATATCCATCCACGATGGGGTCGAACACCAGAGCCGCCGTTCCTCCATGACGGATACTGGTCGGATGGTCTCGACGATCGAAAGTGATCAGGCAAGCCGACCATGGGTTGTACTTCGGGGCCACCGGCTCTAGGGCATAGACATCCCGAAGTGCACGTTTCCGCTCCTTCTTGGGTATATGCGTGACGTAAATCATGTTCACGGTTTTTACCTCGGGAGGGAACTGCTTTTGGCCTCCATTGTTCGGCCCGCGAGGTTCGTCGTCATCCTCGCTGCGGGGACCCTTGCTCTGTTCCTTGGTTGTGAGCTTGCCGGCCTATTTGTTTACCCATCAGTTACGGTTGGTGTGGTTGGCAGGCTTGTCCGGGGTGCCGTGGATCTGGCAGAGCCTATCCAGGATTCTGTCCAATGCAGTCGGGCCGTCCCGGTTCTCTTTAGAGGGCTTCTTCCGTGGTCCTGATTTTGAGCCGCTGAACCCGGCGTTTACTGCCGCGTCATCGGCTTCACCGCCATTGTTTGTGTGCCAGCGCTTATTATTCTTGTTGCGCCGGGGTTTCCCATTCCTGTCCCGGGCCTCTGAAGTGCCGGGGTCTTTGGGGTGGTTGCTTCTACGAGCTAACCAACTATCCTCACCCACGCAAAAGCAGGTCATTAGGGAGGTGAGGGCCGACATTGTTCTCGGCTTATCTTGGACGAGCTGCCGAGCGAGCCATTCGTCCCGTATACTGTGCTTGAATGCAGCAATTGCTTCGGCATCCAGACAGTCGATGATCTGGTTCCTCTTAGTCAAGAACCGATTCCAGAATTGCCGAGCTGACTCCCCGGGCTGCTGAACGACGTGGCTTAGGTCGTCGGCATCCGGCGGCCAACATAGGTGCCTTGAAAGTTGGCTCGGAATGCATCCTCGAGCTCCTCCCAGCTCCCGATGGAGTTTTCGGGTAGGCTGTTCAACCAGTGCCTTGCCGGTCTTTTAAGTTTTAATGGTAGATATTTAATGGCGTGGAGGTCATCTCCTCGGGCCATATGGATGTGGAGAAGAAAATCTTCGATCCACACCGCTGGGTCAGTTGTCCCATTGTACTGTTCTATATTCACGGGTTTAAACCCTTCGGGGAACTGATGCTGCATCACCTCGTCTGTAAAACACATGGGGTGAGCGGCGCCCCTGACCCGAGCCATGTCGTGCCGGAGATCAGTTGTCATCCAGGCACGGTGCTGGTCCCGAGCTCTATCGTTCCTATCGTGCCAGGCTTGGTATCCGTCCCGTCCAGCGGGCGTGTGTCCTCTGAACCCGTAAATGGATCTCGACTGTATCCCTCTGGCGTTTATGTCATGCCGCAGATCACATGGGTCATCCAGTTGAACCGGGTCCTTGCCCGCCCGGCGAGGGGGCGCGGGTGGGTATTCGGTTTCTCCAGCCGTCCTGTCCCGTCCTCGAGGGGGGCGCTCGGGCTGGCTTGTCTGAGTTCGTCTGGGAGGTATGGGCTCAAGGGCCTCGTCCTCAAATGATGGAAGCAAACGCCATCGTGGGTAACTTTTGTACTGATCCTGGTGCTGATTGTCGAAGCCCTCTTCGGCTGCTAAGACCATCGTCCATCTATCGTTAAGGGTATCTTGTTTGGCCTTTAGCTGCTGCTGCTTCTTCTTCAAGCTTCGGGCAGTGGCTATGAGCTACTGCTAGAATCTTTCCTGGTCCAGGGGGTCCTTGGGGACAACGAAATCCTTGGGTCCGAGGCTATCCTCCTCTTCGGAAGGAGGGAGGTAGTTGTTGTCCTCAGAGTCCTCGGGGTCCTCTGGGTTATCCTGGTCCTCGTGCCCTTCAGAGGCGTCGTTGTGCTGTTCGGGGGTGGTGTCGTCACCGAGCTCCCCCATGTTGTCCGGAGTGTCATTATCTCTGGTGCAGTTTGTGCCTGTGTTGTTTTCCTTGCCCTTTCCTCGCCCCCTGGATCGCCTTCGTCGGCGTTTGGGCAGTTCCTCGTCGGGGCCGTCGCCATCCTTCTTGGGGGTGTTGCCATCCTTCTTGGGGGTGTCGACCATGTAAACGTCGTAGGTGGAGGTGGCGGTCCACTTTCTGGTGTTGGGAGTGGCAAGGAAGGGAGCCATATAGGGCATTACGTCGATATCCTCGTCCATGTCATCGGCCTCCTCGGAGTCGTAGTCCAACATGTCGGTTAAGTCTTCAACAGTGGCTACTAAGTGGGTGGTGGGTGGGACATGAAATTCCCCGCGGTTGGCCTCAAGTCCGATCTGCTCATGGACCGAGGATGGGCCATCTGTGATACTCATCTTCTGGATCTGATCTAACATCTCGCTTAAAAGCGAGAGGTCCACCGGATTCATCCTTGGGCACCCTTCGGAGTTGAACTCCGGTGTGCCTGCGCCGGGAGTGTGTTCGGCCAAGGGCGACCCCTGGTTCTCTGGCGCCGGGATCGGGTCCGAACTCGAGGCCAGATCCGAACTGAGGACTGGCCAGGAGGCGGGGCCGAGGAGAAGATCCGAAGTTAATGCCTCGGGATTATTAGGCTCCTCAGGTAAAGCTGTGAACCTAGTAAAGATCAGATCGCCCCGAGAGTTGGCGACGTACTCTAGGTTGCCAAACCTGATCTCCTGCTCAGGGGCGAAGCTGTCGACCTGGTCAAGGTGACCGGTCAGGTTGGCGTGTAGCACGATGCTGCCGAACGCGAAAAGCTGGCCGGGAACGAAGATGTCCCCGCTGCAGATGCCGTCGCTAATGACTAGGCGAGCCATTGATCCTTGACGACGCAACAGCGGAACTCTCAATGAAAGCACCAATGTCGGTACCAAAACCGGCATATCTCGGGTAGGGGGTCCAAGTTGTGGATCTTGGAGTCAATGTGTAACAGGGAACGTAGAGACAGCGATTACCCAGGTTCGGGCCCTCTCGAAGAGGTAAAACCCTACGTCTTGCTTGATTGTATTGATGTGTTTGTATGATGATTACAGAGTTGATCTACCTCGAGATCGGATGAACTAAACCCTAGGTGGGTATGATGATGATGGTTCTCCTGCCTCTACGGAATAAACCCCCTGGTTTATATAGACACCAGGGGGACCTAGCGTTACATATGGTCGGTTGCCATCAGGGGATAAACATGCCGGTTACACTAAATATTTCTTGGAGGAGATGCCAAGTCTTTGGAGGTTTGCTTCTGGTGCACGGGGTCGCTAGCAATCCGGCCTTCCTTCGATGAGTAAAGAGCGGCCCATTAGTCCGGCCTATGAGAGATAAGCCGGCAGTCCGAGTACCCCCTAGTCCGGGACACCATCACAAAGAACTTCAAAGAGTACCCCAAAGTTTCTCATCGGAGAAAAGATAATGAAAACGTGCAACCAACCCCTATGCCTAGATCACCCCAAGGTCACGGGAATCCGCGAGTTGATCACCAAAAGATACATCAAGTGACTCAATAGAATACCCCATTGTCACCACGGGTATCCACATGCAAGACATACATCAAGTGTTCTCAAATCTGAAATATTCAATCCGACAATAACGAAACCTCAAAGGGAAAGATTCAATTCATTACAAGAAGATAGAGAGGGAAGAAACACCATATGATCCAACTATATTAACAAAGCTCGCGATACATCAAGATAGTGCCAAATCAAGAACACGAGAGAGAGAGAGAGAGAGATCAAACACATAGCTACTAGTACATACCCTCAGCCCCGAGGGTGAACTACTCCCTCCTCCTCATGGAGACCGTCAGGATGATGAAGATGGCCTCCGGTGATGATTCCCCCCTCCAGCAGGGTGTCGGAAAAGGGCTGTAGATGAGATCGTGGAGGTACAGAGGCTTGCGGCGGCATAGTCAAAGTTCTAGGGTTATTTCTGGGGGTTTTGGTATTTATAAGAATTTTTGGCGTTGGAATCATGCGAATAGGGGCCACAAGGGGGGCCCATAAGGCACCAGGGCGCGCCCAGGGGAGGTGGGCGCGCCCAGGTGGCTTGTGGGGCCCCTGTGGGTCTTCTGCTGCTCCCCCGAAGCTTCCTGGGTCTGTTTCCTTCCAGAAAAAATCGTCAAAAAGTTTCGCTGCATTTGGACTTCATTTGATATGGATTTTCTGGAAAACCAAAAACAAGCAGAAAACAGCAACTGGCACTGGGCACTAGGTCAATATGTTTGTCCATAAAATCATATAAAAGTGCACCAAAATCATACAAAACTATAATAAACATGGCATGAATACTTCATAAATTATAGATACGTTGGAGACGTATCAGAGGCTTAAGTATATGCTGCACACATGCCCCAATCATGAGCTCTCAAGAGAAATAATTCTTCAAAACTTTTATGCTCGGCTTTCTCATAATGATCAATCCATGCTCGATACTTCTTCTGCTGGTTCCTTTATGAAGAGAACTATTGAATCCAGATGGGATCTTCTTGAAAGAATTAAACGCAATTATGAAGATTGGGAAATCGAAAAAGGCAATGAGTCAAGTATAAATCTTGAGTTTGATTGTGTTAAATCTTTTATGGAAATTGATGCTTTTCGTAAGTTTAGTAATAAATATGGACTTGACTCTGAGATAGTAGCTACCTTTTGTGAATCTTTTGCTGCTCATGTTGATCTCCCTAAGGAGAAATGGTTTAAATATCATCCACCTATTGAATTGAAAGAAGAACCTCTTGGTGTTAAAGAAGAAACAATTGTTTACCATGTTGATCCAGTTGTGCCTACTGCTTATATTGAGAAACCTCCTTTCCCTGTTAGGATAAAGGAACATGCTAAAGCTTCAACTGTGGTTAATAAGAGTAATATTAGAGCACCTAGACCTTCTGAACAAATTAAAGTTGAACCTAGTGTTGCAATGGTTAAAGATCTTTTGGTTGATAATATTGATGGACATGTCATATATTTCTGTGATGAAGCAACTAGAATTGCTAAGCCAGACCCTAAAGATAAAAACAAACATGTAGTTGGCATGCTTGTTATTTCTGTTAAAATTGGAGATCATTGCTATCATGGTTTATGTGATATTTGTGCTAGTGTGAGTGCTATTCCGTTTACTCTCTATCAAGAAGTCATGAATGATATTGCACCTGTTGAGATTGAAGAAATTGATGTTAATAGAGATACTATTTCACCTCTTGGGATTGTTAGAGATGTTGAAGTCTTGTGTGGTAAGATCAAATACCCTATCGATTTTCTTGTTCTTGGATCACCACAAGATGATTTTTGTCCCATTATATTTGGTAGACCCTTCTTAAATACTGTTAATGCTAAGATTGATTGCACTAAAGAAATTGTTAGTGTTAATTTTGGTGAGATGTCTCATGAGTTTAATTTCTTTAAGTTTCATAGACAACCTCATGATAAAGAATTACCTAGTAAAGATTAAATTATTGGTCTTGCCTCTATTGATGTGCCTCCGACTGATCCATTAGAACAATATTTGCTTGAGCATGAGAATGACATGAATATGAATGAAAGAAATGAAATAGATGAATTATTCTTTAAACAAGCACCTATCCTGAAACATAATTTCCTGTTGAAACCCTGGGAGATCCACCTCCACCCAAGGGTGATCCTGTGTTTGAATTGAAGCAATTACCTGATACTCTTAAATATGCTTATCTTGATGAAAAGAAGATATATCATGTTATTATTAGTGCTAACCTTTCAGAGCATGAAGAAAAGAGATTACTTAAAACTCTGAGGAAGCACCGTGCTGCTATTGGATATACTCTTGATGATCTTAAGGGCATTAGTCCCACTTTATGTCAGCATAAAATTCATATGGAGCCAGATGCTAAACCCATTGTTGATCATCAAAGAAGGCTGAATCCTAGAATGAAGGATGTGGTAAGAACTGAAATATTAAAGCTTCTGGAAGCAGGTATAATTTATCCCATAGCTGATAGTAGATGGGTAAGTCCTATTCATTGTGTTCCTAAAAAAGGAGGTATTACCGTTGTTCCTAATGATCAAAATGAACTTATCCCACAAAGAATTGTAACTGACAAGAGGATGGTAATTGATTTCAGGAAATTAAATAAAGCCACTAGGAAAGATCATTACCCCTTGCCTTTTATTGATCAAATGTTAGAAAGATTGTCCAAGCAAACACATTTTTGTTTCCTAGATGGTTATTCTGGTTTTTCTCAAATACCCGTTTCACCTGAAGATTAAGAGAAAACCACCTTTACTTGTCCTTTTGGAACTTATGCTTATCGTCGTATGCCTTTTGGTTTAAGTAATGCACTTGCTACCTTTCAAAGATGTATGCCAGCTATATTCTCTGACTTTTGTGAAAAGATTGTTGAGGTTTTCATGGATGATTTTTCCGTTTACGGAACTTCTTTTGATGATTTCTTGAGCAACCTTGATCGAGTTTTGCAGAGATGTGAAGAAACTAATCTTGTCTTGAATTGGGAGAAGTGCCACTCTATGGTGAATGAAGGTATAGTCCTTGGGCATAAAATTTCTGAAAGAGGTATTGAAGTTGATAAAGCTAAAGTTGATGCTATTGAGAAAATGCCATGTCCTAAAGATATCAGAGGTATAAGAAGTTTCCTTGGTCATGCTGGTTTCTATAGAAGGTTTATAAAAGACTTCTCTAAAATTTCTAGACCTCTTACCAATCTCTTGCAAAAAGATGTTCCATTTGTTTTTGATGATGATTGTGTAGAAGCCTTTGAAATACTTAAGAAATCCTTAATTTTTGCACCTATTGTTCAACCACCTGATTGGAACCTACCATTTGAAATTATGTGTGATGCTAGTGATTATGCTGTTGGTGATGTTCTAGGACAAAGAGTTGATAAGAAATTAAATGTTATCCAATATGCTAGTAAAACCCTCGACAGTGCTCAAAGAAATTATGTTACTACTGAGAAAGAATTTTTAGCAGTTGTGTTTGCATGTGATAAATTTAGATCTTATATTGTTGATTCCAGGGTTACTATTCACACTGATCATGCTGCTATTAAATACCTTATGGAAAAGAAAGATACTAAGCCTAGACTTATTAGGTGGGTTCTTTTGCTACAAGAATTTGACTTGCATATTATTGATAGAAAGGGAGTTGAGAATCCCGTGGCAGATAATTTGTCTAGAATGGAAAATGTTCTTGATCACCCACTTCCTATTAATGATGATTTCCCTGATGAACAATTAGCTATGATAAATGCTTCTCGTAATACTCCTTGGTATGCAAACTATGCTAATTACATTGTTGCTAAATACATACCACCTAGCTTTACATATCAACAAAAGAAAAAGTTTTTCTTTGATTTAGGACATTACTTTTGGGATGACCCACATCTATATAAAGGAGTAGATGGTATTATTAGACGTTGTGTACCTGAGCATGAACAGCAATAAATCCTACATAAGTGTCACTCCAAGGCATATGGAGGACACCATGCGGGAGACCGAACTGCACACAAGGTATTACAATCTGGTTTTTATTGGCCTACTCTTTTCAAGGATGCACGTAAGTTTGTCCTTTCTTGTGATGAATGTCAAAGAATTGGTAATGTTGGTAGACGTCAGGAAATGCCTATGAATTATTCACTTGTTATTAAACCATTTGATGTTTGGGTTTTGATTATATGGGACCTTTTCCTAAATCCAATGGGTCTACTCATATTTTAGTTGCTGTTGATTACGTTACTAAGTGGGTAGAAGCTATTCCAACTAGTAGTGCTGATCTCAACACTTCTATTAAAATGTTTAAAGAAGTTATTTTCCTGAGGTTTGGAGTCCCTAGATATTTAATGACTGATGGTGGTTCACATTTTATTCATGGTGCTTTCTGTAAGTTGCCTACTAAATATGATGTTAACCATAGAATTGCATCTCCTTATCATCCTCAGTCTAGTGGTCAACTTGAATTAACTAATAGAGAAATAAAATTGATTTTGCAAAACACCGTTAATATATCCAGAAAGAATTGGTCTAAGAAACTTGATGATGCATTATGGGCTTATAGAACTGCATATAAAAATCCTATGGGTATGTCTCCGTATAAAATGGTTTATGGAAAAGCATGTAATTTACCTCTTGAATTAGAACATAAAGCTTATTGGGAAATTAAAGAACTTAATTATGATTTTAAACTTGCCGGTGAGAAGAGGTTATTTGATATTAGCTCTTTAGATGAATGGAGAACCCAAGCTTATGAAAATGCCAAGTTGTTTAAAGAAAAGGTTAAAAGGTGGCATGACAAAAGAATTCAAAAACGGGAATTCAAAGTAGGTGATCATGTTCTATTATACAATTCTCGTTTAAGATTCTTTGCAGGAAAACTTCTTTCTAAATGGGAAGGACCGTATATCATCGAAGAAGTTTATCGCTCCGGAGCCATCAAAATAAACAACTCCGAAGGCAATAATCCGAGAGTGGTGAATGGGCAAAGAATCAAGCAATATTTTTCAGGTACTCCCATTAATGTTGAAACTAATATTATTGAAACAATTACACCGGAAGAGCACATAGAAGAATCCTTCCGGAACGCTCCAGAACCCTGAAAAGGGGAAGGTATGTGATACGGTAAGAAAACCGACTCCAAAAATTCCATAATTTTTTTTTTGTCAGTTTTGGAATATTAGAAAAATTACAAAAATAAGAAACAGCCGAGGGGACCCACGTGTCGCCCACAAGGCAACAGGGCGCGACCCCCCCGGGTCACGCCGTGATGCCTTGTGGGCCCCACGTGTGCCTTCCTGACTCCGTTTTCTTCTCGTATGCTTGTTTTGCAAGATAAAAATTATTTATATATACTCCCGTATGTTTTAACCACCGTATCGCAAGTTTCTCCTCTGTTCTTGTTTCGGCCTATTTTTCTGACAGATCTAGGTCGCCATGACGTCTCCAAGCTCGTCCAAGGACAAGTTCTATGAGAAGGTCATCAACCCATACCTACCGGAGGTGATGAAGCACCCTCAAGCCATTGAGATGCATGAGGGGGTGCTCCACATCCGGGACGTTCAAGGACCTAAGAAGACCGGGAGCGAGAAGGCCAGGCTGGAAGCGGTGGAACAGGAGATCTTCAAGTGCCAGGGCATGGTGGAGCGCGGACTTTGTGCTAAGCACTCCATGATCACGGAATTCATCTGTGTGCACAAGGTGGATGGCAAGAATATTGGGGACGTCATCTTCAAGCTCAATGATCGGATTGATTATCTTCAGGCCCAAATATATGATCTACAAAACCAAAATGTTGAGTATGAGGCCCAGTTCAAAGGTATGGGTTTAGCTGCAAATTTCAGGCTCCGAAAACATGTTCGTCCTTTTATGATGGAGAGCCTATGCCTTGGAAGACGGAGTACAAGCCCACCTCACCATCACCACCATCACCGAAGAAGGAGACTTGAGTACACGGGTATGGGCACTCCCCTTGGCTTGTGCCAAGCTTGGGGGAGGCGCCCCGGTATCGTATCACCATCACTTTTTCATCATCATTATCTATCTTAGTTCGATCCTTAGTTATTTCATGATTTAGAGGAATAAAGTTTTAGTATGATTTAGTTTTGAGTGCTTGCTTTGTGATCTATCTATCTATGTAATCGTGTGTGAAAGTTATATAATAAAGAGTAGTTTGAGTTGCGTGTTTTGCTTTTGATGATCCAATCTTAGAAATAAAGAAAGAATAAAATCATATGCTAATCCCATGGGAAGTGATGACTTCACATAAAAGAAGTATAATTGATAAAACTTGTTGGAAGTTGACAAACATAGCATTGGTCATTGTAGCAATTCATGAAAAAGTAATAAAGGAAGAGAGGTCTCACATATAAATACACTATCTTGGACATCTTTTATGATTGTGAGCCCCCATCAAATATTCTATGTCAATTAGTTGACGTTGGACAAGGAAGACAAGGTAATGGGTTATGTTTGCTTATATTCACATAGAAGTTATATTGTTTTGGATCCTCTAACATGTGGTGTTTGCCCCCTATCTTTGCTAGCCAAAAATTCGCACCAAGCAGAGATACTACTTGGGCATCCAAAACCTTAAACCCGGTTTCATGCCATGAGAGTCCACCATATCTACCTATGTATTGAATAAGATCTGATGTCTACTACGCAACTTTTATTCTTGTAGACGTTGTTGGGCCTCCAAGTGCAGGGTTTTATAGGACAGTAGCAAATTTCCCTCAAGTGAATGACCTAAGGTTTATCAATCCGTGGGAGGCGTACGATGAAGATGGTCTCTCTCAAACAACCCTGCAATCAAATACAAGAAATCTCTTGTGTCCCCAACACACCCAATACAATGGTAAATTGTATAGGTGCACTAGTTCGGCGAAGAGATGGTGATACAAGTGTAGCATGGATAGTAGATATAGGTTTTTGTAATCTGAAAATAAAAAACAGCAAGGTAGCAAATAACAAAAGTGAGCACAAACAGTATTGCAATGCTTGAAAACAAGGCCTAGGGTTCATACTTTCACTAGTGCAATCTCTCAACAGTGGTAACATAATTGGATCATATAACAATCCCTCAACGTGCGATAAAGAATCACTCCAAAGTTCCTATTAGCGGAGAACATAAGACAAAATTGTTGTAGGGTACAAAACCACCTCAAAGTTATCCTTTCCGATCAATCTATTGAGCCATCCCTATAAGTATCACAAACAGCCCTAGAGTTCATACTAAAATAACACCATATGATACACATCAACCAACTCTAATGTCACCTAGATACTCCAATGTCACCACAAGTATCCGTGAGTTGATTATTCGATATGCATCAAAACAACTTCAGATTCATAATATTCAATCCACACAAAGAACTTCAAAGAGTACCCCAAAGTTTCTATCGGAGAAAAGAAGATGAAAACGTGCAACCAACCCATATGCCTAGATTACCCCAATGTCACCTCGGGAATCCGCAAGTTGATTACCAAAACATACATCAAGTGAATCAATAGAATACCCCATTGTCACCATGGGTATCCACATGCAAGGCATACATCAAGTGTTCTCAAATCTGAAATATTCAATCCGACAATAACAAAGCCTCAAAGGGAAAGACTCAATTCATCACAAGAAGATAGAGAGGGAAGAAACACCATATGATCCAACTATATTAACAAAGCTCGCGACACATCAAGATCGTGCCAAATCAAGAACACGAGAGAGAGAGATGAAACACATAGCTACTAGTACATACCCTCAGCCCCGAGGGTGAACTACTCCCACCTCGTCATGGAGACCACCGGGATGATGAAGATGGCCTCCAGTGATGACTCCCCCCTCTGGCAGGGTGCCGGAACAGGGCTCCAGATGGTATTTCTTCGGTACAGAGGCTTCCGGCGGCGGCGGCGAAGTTCTAGGTTTATTTCTGGGGGTTTCTCTATTTATAGGATTTTTCAGCGTTGGAATCACGCGAAAAGGAGCTACGAGGGCCCCACAAGGCAGCACGGCGTGACTCCCCCCCCCAGACCGTACCGTGGTGCCTCGTGAGCACCTCCTGAGGCTTCTGGTCCTTCCGCGAAACTTCATGGGTCTCTTTTGGTCCAAAAAAATCGTCAAAAAGTTTCGTCCAATTCCGAGAACTTTTATTTCTGCACAAAAAACAACACCACGGTAGTTCTGATGAAAACAGCGTCAGTCCGGGTTAGTTCTAATCAAATCATACCAAAACCATATAAAATTGTTATAAACATGGCATGAATACTTCATAAATTATAGATACGTTGGAGACGTATCAGCATCCCCAAGCTTAATTCCTGCTCGTCCTCGAGTAGGTAAATGATAAAAGAAATAATTTATGAAGTGTGAATGCTAGCATAGTGCATAAGTTTGATCAATGATAATTCCAAACACTTTTTCTAGCATAATTATATATCATAAACAGTAGCTCATCTCATAAAACTTCTCATGATCAAGTAGCAAGCTATTCACATGTTAAAGTATAGACCATAAACTTTCTTGAAAACTAACAAACTATGTTTTCAGTCATCAAACAATGCAATTCATCTTATTTTCAGGAAGGGTCTATGTAAGAGCTTTGATTTAGCAAATTCCACATACTCAACTATCATATAGTCTTCCATGATTGCTGACACTCAAAGCATATTTTTAGAACAAATCGTTTCAGTCAAACACATAGGAAGATAGGGGCTTAATGTTTTGCCTCCCAACTTATTTATCTTAGGGATAATGTCAACAATAATAACTCATGATCACGTATATTCAACGGGATATATATGCTTGGATCAATCCCCACCACATGATGCTTGCCAAAAGAGAAAATAAAAATGGAATAGAGGAGAATACTATTGACTCTTGCATGAAAGTAAATACATAAAGTAAAAGATAGGCCCTTCGCAGAGGGAAGCAGAGATTGTCATGCGCTCTTTGTTTTTGGATGTGCAAGCTCTTAATGTAAAGGAATGGCACTTTATATTGCCCCTTGTGATAGCGACCTTTATTATGCAGTCTGTCGCTTTTATTACTCCACCATCACAAGATTGTACAAAGCTTATTTTCCCTTACAATAAAAGTTCATACATTTTTAGGAGCAATTTTTATTGCTTTACACCGATGACACCTTACTTGAAGGATCTTATTCCATCCATAGGTAGATATAGTGGACTCTCATGACATGAAACTGGGTTTAAGGATTTTGATGCATAAGTAGTATTTCTACTTAGTGCGGATTTTTGGCTAGCAAAAGATAGGGGGAAAGCACCACATGTTAGATGATCCAAAACAATATAACTTCTATGTGAATATAAGCAAACATAACCCATTACGTTGTCTTCCTTGTCCAACATCAACTACTTGATCAAGGTTGAAAATAATTAATGGGGGCTCACAATCATAGAAGATGTCCAAGATAGTATATTTATATGTGAAATCTCTCTTCCTTCAATATTCTTTCATGAATAGTTCAAGTGACCAATGTTGTGTTTGCTAACTTTCAATAAATTTTACCACTTATACTTCTTTTATGTGAAGTCTCTACTCCCCATGGGACAAGCATATGAAGCACATGCAATTTCAACCTTATGATATTCAATTCATTCAACAATTTACTCTTAGGATATAAGTGAAGCACGAGAGTAAATGACAATCTACTCCAAAAGATATAAGTGAAGATCAATGAGTAGTCAAACAATTAAGTAGCTATGTGAAGACTCTCTCCAAATAAAGATTTCAGATCTTGATAATTTTATTCAAACAGCAAACAAAATTAAAATAAAAGGACACTCCAAGAATAGAACATATCATGTGAACAAGTAAAAACTTAGGCTAACCGATAGGTGTTGATGAAGAAAGGTGGGATGCCTACCGGGGCATCCCCAAGCTTACTTGCTTGAGACTTCTTGTAATATTATCTTGGGGTGCCATGGGCATCCCCAAGATTGAGCTCTTGTGTCTCCTTAATTCCTCTCATATCATGGCTTCTCCTAAATCTTTAAAAACTTCATCCACACAAAACTCAACAAGAACTCGTGAGATAAGTTAGTATAAATCCACTCAAAACCTTAACATTCTCTACTGTAGGAAATCACAAAAATTATAATTAAACATTGCATACTCAATGACTCTGCCAATTTAATACTCCTATCCTCAAATAGAATCATTAAACAAGGAAACATATGCACACAATGCAACCATAGCCGAAATCTGCCAAAACAAAATAGTCTGTAAAGAGGGATTTAAAATTCATACTTACCTAAATCCAAAAATTCTGAAAAATTACCACATGACAAGGAACTCATGCATTCTTACTCTGTAAAAATTTCAGATTTTTATCATGTTCTGACTATTCAGGAATATTCTGGACATAACAGAAAACTTTCTGTTTTCAAACAGCAACACATGAACTTGCAAACTGAGCATGGTAAAGGCTATAATTGGCATTTTATTGAACTAAAAGATACAAAATATGATTATTTATAATGGCAAGAAAATCTCAACAAAATAAAATGACGCTCCAAGCAAAACTCATATTATGTGACGAATAAAAATATAGCTCCAAGTGAAGTTACCGATAATGTTGAAGACAAAAGAGATGATGCCTTCCGGGGCATCCCCAAGCTTAGACGCTTGAGTCTTCCTTGAGTATTACCTTGGGGTGCCTTGGGCATCCCCAAGCTTAGGGTCTTGCCGCTCCTTATTCTCCTCATATCGATATCTCACCCAAAACTTGAAAACTTCAATCACACAAAACTTAACGGAACTTGTGAGATAGGTTAGTATGATAAAAATAAATCATCCACTTAGGTACTGTCAATACAAGATTCATAATTGTTCTCACATAATGCCTACTGTATTCTATCATTTCCACAATTTATATTACTCAATATAAGATATGGAAACACTAAAACAAGCAAACTATGCAATAAAAATAGAATCTGTCAAAAACAGAACAGCATGTAGTGAGCGAATTAAAAAGCATCCTTATGTTCCTCCAAAAATTCTGAAAAATTATTACAATGTAAACAATTTGGAGACCAATACTGTGTAAAAATTTCAGAATTTTCTCAAGCTCCAGTACAGAATAGAAATTCTAGCACTGGACACAAAAGTTTCTGTTTTTGCACAGAATCAAATCAACAAGTATCCACACTATCCCAAAGGCTTTACTTGGCACATTATTGAAATAAAACATATAAAACATGATTACTACAGTATATTAATCATGTGAACACAAAAAAAACAGTAGGGGTAAATATTGGGTTGTCTCCCAATAAGCGCTTTTCTTTAATCCTTTTAGCTAGGCATGATGATTTCAATGATGCTCGCATAAGAATAAAGAATTGAAACATAAAGAGAGCATCATGAATCATATGACAAGCACATTTAAGCCTAACCCACTTCCTATGCATTGGGATTTTGCGAGCAAACAATTTATGGGAGCAAGAATCAATTAGCATAGGAAGGCAAACAAAGCATGACTTCAAAACTTTCAACATATAGAGAGGAAACTTGATATTATTGAGATATGTAGAAGCATATATTCCTCTCTCAAAATAATTTTCAGTAGCATCATGAATGAATTCAACAATATAGATATCACATAAATCATTCTTTTCATGACCTACAAGCATAGAATTTATAATACTCTCCACATAAGCAATTTCCTTCTCATTCATAATAGTGGGAGCAAATTCAATGAAATAACTATCATGTGATACTTGATTGGCATAATCCAATTGAAAATTAAAACCATGATGACAAGTTTCATAGTTATCATTATTCTTTATAGCATACATGTCATCGCAATAATCACCATAGATAGCAACTTTGTTGTCATAATCAATTGAAACCTCTTCCAAAATAGTGGAATCATCATTAAATAAAGTCATGACCTCTCCAAATCCACTTTTATCAATATTGTAATAAGATTCAACACCCTCCAAAATAGTGGGATCATTAGTACCTAGAGTTGACACTCTTCCAAACCCACTTTCATCAATATAATCATCATAAATAGGAGGCATACTTTCATCATAATAAATTTTCTCATCAAAACTTGGGGGACTAAAAATATCATCTTCATCAAACATAGCATCCCCAAGCTTATGGCTTTGCAAATCATTAGCATCATGGATATTCATAGAATTCATACTAACAACATTGCAATCATGATCATCATTCAAAGGACTCACATTAAACGTTTTATTAAATTCTTCTTCTAACAATTGAGCACAATTATCAGAATCCTTATTTTCAAGAAATACATCATATAGATGAAGCAAGTGAGGCAACCTCAGTTCCATTTTTTTGTAGTTTTATTTTATAAACCAAACTAGTGATAAAACAAGAAACTAAAAGATTCAATTTCAAGATCAAAAGATATACCTTCAAGCACTCACCTCCCCGGCAACGGTGCCAGAAAAGAGCTTGATGTCTACTACGCAACTTTTATTCTTGTAGACGTTGTTGGGCCTCCAAGTGCAGAGTTTTGTAGGACAGTAGCAAATTTCCGTCAAGTGGATGACCTAAGGTTTATCAATCCGTGGGAGGCGTAGGATGAAGATGATCTCTCTCAAACAACCCTGCAATCAAATACAAGAAATATCTTGTGTCCCCAACACACCCAATACAATGGTAAATTGTATAGGTGCACTAGTTTGGCGAAGAGATGGTGATACAAGTGTAGTATGGATAGTAGATATAGGTTTTTCTAATCTGAAAATAAAAAACAGCAAGGTAGCAAATAACAAAAGTGAGCACAAACGGTATTGCAGTGCTTGAAAACATGGCCTAGGGTTCATACTTTCACTAGTGCAATCTCTCAACAGTGCTAACATAATTGGATCATATAACAATCCCTCAACGTGCGATAAAGAATCACTCCAAAGTTCCTATTAGTGGAGAACATAAGACGAAATTGTTGTAGGGTACGAAACCCCCTCAAAGTTATCCTTTTCGATCAATCTATTGAGCCATCCCTATAAGTGTCACAAACAGCCCTAGAGTTCGTACTAAACTAACACCATATGATAGGCATCAACCAACTCTAATGTCACCTAGATACTCCAATGTCACCACAAGTATCCATGAGTTGATTATTTGATATGCATCAAAACAACTTCAGATTCATAATATTCAATCCACACAAAGAACTTCAAAGAGTACCCCCAAAGTTTCTATCGGAGAAAAGAAGATGAAAACGTGCAACCAACCCATATGCCTAGATTACCCCAATGTCACCTCGGGAATCCGCAAGTTGATTACCAAAACATACATCAAGTGAATCAATAGAATACCCCATTGTCACCACGGGTATCCACATGCAAGACATACATCAAGTGTTCTCAAATCTGAAATATTCATTCCGACAATAACGAAACCGCAAAGGGAAAGACTCAATTCATCACAAGAAGATAGAGAGGGAAGAAACACCATATGATCCAACTATATTAGCAAAGCTCGCGATACATCAAGATCATGCCAAATCAAGAACACGAGAGAGAGAGAGAGATCAAACACATAGCTACTAGTACATACCCTCAGCCCCGAGGGTGAACTACTCCCTCCTCGTCATGGAGACCGCCGGGATGATGAAGATGGCCTCCGGTGATGATTCCCCCCTCCGGCAGGGTACCGGAACAGGTCTCCAGATGGTATTTCTTCGGTACAGAGGCTTGCGGCGGCGGTGTCAAAGTTCTAGGTTTATTTCTGGAGATTTCTCTATTTATAGGATTTTACAGCGTTGGAATCACGCGAAAAGGAGCTACGAGGGCCCCACAAGGCAACACGGCGCGACCCCCCTAGGCCGCGCCGTGGTGCCTTGTGAGCACCTCGTGAGGCTTCTGGTCCTTGCACGAAGCTTCGGGGGTCTCTTTTGGTCCAAAAAAAACTGTCAAAAAGTTTCGTCCAATTCCGAGAACTTTTATTTCTGCACAAAAAACAACACCACGGTAGTTCTGCTGAAAACAGCATCAATCCGGGTTAGTTCTAATCAAATCGTACCAAAAAAATATAAAATTGTTATAAACATGGCATGAATACTTCATAAATTATAGATACGTTGGAGACGTATCAAGAGCCTTCAAGTAAGTTGTCATCGGTGCAAAAGCAATAAAAATTGCTCCTAAATATGTATGAACTTTTATTGTAAGGGAATATAAGCTTTGTACGATCTTGTGATGGTGGAGCAATAAAAGTGACAGACAGCATAATAAAGGTCGCTATCACAAGGGGCAATATAAAGTGACGTTCCTTTACATTAAGAGCTCGCACATCCAAAAACAAAAGTGCATGATGCTACTTGTAGCTTGCGTTGGTATTTCCCCGATGAGGAAGGGATGATGCAGCACAGTAGAGATAAGTATTTCCCTCAGTTATGAAACCAAGGTTATCAAACTAGTCGGAGAATCACGCAACACCTCGTTAGCAGCACCTGCACACAAACAACAAATCCTTGCACCCAACGCAAACGAGAGGTTGTCAATCTCTCGGCGGTCAATTGCAAGATTAAATTGTATGTGATAGATAGATAGATTGAAACTAAAATACAAAATAAAATAAATAAAATAAAATGGCAGCAATATTTTTAGGGTTTTAGTAATATGATTTTGATAGACCCGGGGGCCATAGATTTCACTAGAGGCTTCTCTAAAGAAAATAGCATACGGTGGGTAGACAAATTACTGTTGGGCAATTGATAGAAAAGCAAATAATCATGACGATATCCAAGGCAATGATCATGTATATAGGTATCACGTCCAAGATTAGTAGACCAACTCCTGCCTGCATCTACTACTATTACTCCACACATCGACCGCTATCCAGCATGCATCTAGTGTATTAAGTCCATAGGAACGGAGTAATGCCTTAAGAACGATGACATGATGTAGACAAGATAAACTCACGTATGAATAAACCCCATCTTTTTACCCTTAGTAGCAATGATACATACGTGTCATGTCCCTTTCTGTCACTGGGATTGAGCGCCGCAAGATCGAACCCACTACAAAGCACCTCTTCCCATGGCAAGATAAATCAATCTAGTTGGCCAAACCAAATAAATAGATCGGAGAAGAAATACTAGGCTATAATAATCATGCATAAAAGAGTGCAGCAAAGACTCAAATAATTTCATGGATAATCTGATCATAAACTCACAATTCATCGGATCCCAACAAACACACCGCAAAAAGTGATTAGATCGGATCGAATTCCAAGAACATCGAGGAGAACATTGTATTTAAGATCAAAAAGAGAGAAGAAGCCATCTAGCTACTGCCTATGGACCCGAAGGTCTGTGGTAAACTACTCACGCATCATCGGAAGGGCAGCAAGGTTTATGTAGAACCCCTCCGTGATCGATTCCCCCTCCGGCAGATCACTGGAGAAGGACCACAGATGGGATCTCTCTGGAACAGAAACTTGCGGCGGCGGAAAAAGTATTTCTTGGACTCTCCTAAGGGTTTCTGATTTTTCTGGAATTTATAGTGCTGGAATTAGGTCAAACGGAGTTGGGTGGGCCCCAAGAGGTACCAGGGCGCGCCACCCCCCCTGGGGCGCGCCCTGGTGCCTCGTGGCCCACTCCTTCATCTTCTGGCGCTCTCCCGAAGCTTCCAGTGTTTATCTTGTCCAATAAAAAATCTCCAAAAAGTTTCGTGGCATTTGGACTTCGTTTGGTATTGATTTTCTGTAAAACAAAAACAGGGCAGAAAACAGCAACTGGCACTGGGCACTAGGTTAATAGGTTATTCTCCAAAAATGATATAAAATTGCTGTAAATGATTATAAAAACATCCAAGATTGATATTATAACAGCATGGAACAATCAAAAATTATAGATACGTTGGAGACGTATCAGCATCCCCAAGCTTAATTCCTGCTCGTCCTCGAGTAGGTAAATGATAAAAACAGAATTTTTGATGTGGAATGCTGCCTAACATATTCATCAAATATTCTTTTCTTTTGTAGCATGGACATTGGACTTGAATGATTCAAAGCAATAGTCTATAATTTGACATGAAGATATAAATACTCAAGCATGCTAACAAGCAACCATGTCTTTCAAAATATCAATGCTAAAGAAAGTTATCCCTAGCCCATTATGCTCAATCATTGATCCATTCATGAAACACACTCAAACATTAGCTACATCCAATGCACAAGTATGACAATAGTGCTCTCTAGTTGGTGCTTTTGTAAGAGAAGATGGAGACTCAAAAAATGAAAATTGCATAAAAGTAAATAGATAGGCCCTTCGCAGAGGGAAGCAGAGATTTGTCAAATGTGCCAGAGCTCAAAGCTGAAATTAAAGAGATAAAAATATTTTGAGAGGCATGCTTGTCCTGTCAACGAAAACGACCAAGAATTCCCAATATTTTCCATGCTAGACACATCATAGGTGGTTCCCAAACAGAAAGTAATGTTCATTTCCTTTCCACCATTCTTTCACAATCCATGGCTAGCCGTATCCACGGGTGCCCTCCATACCAACACTTTCCAAGGAATTTTGTTGTTATTAATTTTGATTTCATTGTGGGACTGGGCATCCCTATTACCAACCATTCTCTCGTGCAATGACAAGTGAATAAACACTCATCGTGAGAATAACACACCTAGCATGGAAAATAATGGCCACCCCCTGCCGCTTCATGAGCGGTACGGGCACACAAAACGGAAAATTATTTTGAAAATTTAGAGTTGGCACACGCAAATTTACTTGGAACGGCATTGAAATACCACATATAGGTAGATATAGTGGACTCAATTGGCACAACTTGGGTTTAAGGATTTTGGATGCACAAGCAGTATTTCCGCTTAGTACAAATGAAGGCTAGCAAAAGATTGAGAAGCAACCAACAAAAAAATGAAAACGGTCATAAACATGCATTGAACACAACTAACACCGAATAATGCACCATAAGTAGGATATAGTTTCATTGCATAACTATTGACTTAATGTGCATGCATAGGGAATCACAAACCTTAACACTAATATTCTTACTAAATCACAATTACTCACTAACATGACTCACATATTATCATTTCCATATCGCAAAACTATTGCAAGGAATCACACTCATCATATCCAATGATCTATATGAAAGTTTTTATTTATATCCCTCTTGAATATTCATCACTTTGGGACCAACTTCATATCTTGTGCAAATTACCATTACTATCATCAACTCTCAAAAAGATTTAAGTGAAGCATGAGAGTGCAAATATTTCTTCAAAATTTAATCTTATCAATTCTCAAAATAATATAAGTGAAGCATGAGAATTCATTTCTTCAAAATTTTAATCTTGTCAATTCTCAAAATAATATAAGTGAAGCATGAGAATTCATTTCTTCAAAATTTTAATCTTGTCAATTCTCAAAATAATATAAGTGAAGCATGAGAATTTATTTAATAATTTCTTTAATCAACTCTCAAAATAATATAAGTGAAGCATGAGAGTTTATTTCTTCAAAATATAGCCACCACCGTGCTCAAAAAGATTTAAGTGAAGCACTAGAGCAACTGCCTAGCTCAAAAAATTTAAGTGAAGCACATAGAGTATTCTAACAAATGATGATAAACGTGTGGCTCTCTCAAGATAGGTGTGTTCAACAAAGATGATTGTGACAAACTAAAAAGAAAACAAAGCAAAGACTCATATAATACAAGACGCTCCAAGCAAAACTCATATCATGTGACGAATAAAAATATAGCTCCAAGTAAAATTACCGATGGTTGGTAGAAGAAAGAGGGGATGCCTTCCGGGGCATCCCCAAGCTTAGACGCTTGAGTCTTCCTTGAATATTACCTTGGGGTGCCTCGGGCATCCCCAAGCTTAGGCTTTTGCTACTCCTTATTCCTTCATCCATCGTGATCTCACCCAAAACTTGAAAACTTCAATCACACAAAACTCAACAAAACCTTCGTGAGATCCGTTAGTATAACAAAATAAATCACTACTATAAGTACTGTTGCAAACCCATTCATATTTTATATTTGCATTATACCTACTGTACTCTAACTTCACCACGGCTTATACCCCCCGATACAATCCATAGATTCATCAAAACAAGCAAGTAATGCACCAAAAACAGAATCTGTCAAAAACAGAACAGTCTGTAGAGATCTGAGTTATGGTCATACTTCTGTAACTCCAAAAATTCGGAAAAAATAGGAAAACGTGGGCAATTCATATTAAATATTGTGTAAAAATTTCAGAAGGTTCTGACGTTCCAGTATAGAAACAAAATTCGGGCACTAGACGCAAAACTTTCTGTTTTCCAAACAGCATCAATTATACTATCTTCTAAATCATCCTAAAGGCTTTACTTGGCACAAACACTAATTAAAAAAGACAAAAACACAATCATACCAGTAGAATAATTGTGAAAACACACAACAACAGAAAAAAATTATTTTATTTATTGGGTTGCCTCCCAACAAGCTCTTTCTTTATAGCCATTAAGATAGGCTTTGAGATTTCAATGATGCTCACATGAAAGATAAGAATTGAAGCACAAAGAGAGCATCAAAATACATCTCACAAACACATTTAAGTCTAACATACTTCCTATGCATAGGCATTTTATATGCAAACAAATTATCAAGACGAGAAATATCTAGCATATGCAAAGGAGAGGAATAAAACATTGACAATCTCAACATAACGAGAGGTAATTTAGTAACATGAAAATTTCTACAACCATATTTTCCTCTCTCATAATAATTACATGTAGGATCATAATCAAATTCAACAGTATAGCTGCCATATAGAATTTTCTCTCCATGATCCATATGCATAAAAAATTTATTATCTTCCAAAATAGCGGGATTATCATCAACGAAAGTTATGACCTCTCCAAACCCACTTTTATCAAAAATTTCATAAGATTGATAATTCTCCAAAGTAGTGGGATCATTATTACCTAAAGTTGACGCTCTTCCAAACCCACTTTTAATAGTGTTGCAAATTTTATTATCAATAATATATTCATTATGAGGCTTAAATAAATTTTCAAGATCATAAAAAGCATTATCACCCCGATCATGATCATTGCAATAAGTAGTGGACATGACAAAATTATCATCCCCAAGCTTGTGGTTTTGCATATCATTAGCACAATTGACACTAATAGAATTTATAGTAACATCATTGCAATCATGCTTTTCATTCAACGGGCTATCAAGTATGGGTGTTATAGCAATAATTTCATTTTTAACATAAGGAACTATAGCAAGTTCATCTCTATAAGCATCTTTAATATTGGCATCGTGGCCATAAGAATAACAAGCATCATGTTCATCAAGAGGGGATATTTCAATCGAATCATCGGACTCATGATTATCTATAGATTCGTGTGTATCATTATTCTCTTCCAAAGCAGTACACATTCTCTCAATAAATTCACTAACATAGGCATTAGATGCATAATTTTCATAGCAATACTTAAGTATGGCAAAATTTTCAGATTTGTGGAAAGTAATATCATACTTTTCAATCAAAGAAGCAACTTCATAAGCACCCTTAAAAGCAACAAATTCTTCAATTTGTTCGATATCATAGTAATTATAAAAACCCTTGGCATAAGAAGACAAGATTTCGTTATCATTAAATTCACATAGGTAGGGAAGGTGTTTCTTAGGGTTCTTAGAGCAACAAGTAAAATCATAAATTTCACATAGATTCCAAGCATAGCATAGCAAACAATTTATTTGACGCCATAAGAGTCTCCCTTTTTCAGACAAACGGTGACGCACAAAATGAGCATGCTCCTTTAAAGATTTTCCCTCAACTAAACTAGTTGGGGTTTCAGCACAAGCAATAATGGATCGAAGATGATTAAAGTAGTAAACTTTAAGTGTATCCATATCAATAGATTTTTAGCAAGCAAAGATGCAAGCAATTAGAAGACACATGGCAACACAAGCAAAGATAGCAAACAAGAAAAAAGCCAAACGGAAAATATTTTTGTATTTTTGTAAAAACGTTTTAGAAGTGGGGGAGATGAAAACAAGAGGCAAATGGCAAATAAAATAAATGCAAGGAGATGAGAGTTTGTGCAAAGGTACTTGATAGATGTTGATGATGTCTCCCCGGCAACGGCGCCAGAAATTCTTCCTGCTACTTGTAGCTTGCGTTGGTATTTCCCCGAAGAGGAAGGGATGATGCAGCACAGTAGAGATAAGTATTTCCCTCAGTTATGAAACCAAGGTTATCGAACCAGTAGGAGAATCACGCAACACCTCGTTAGCAGCACCTGCACACAAACAACAAATCCTTGCACCCAACGCAAACGAGAGGTTGTCAATATCTCGGCGGTCAATTGCAAGATTAAATTGTATGTGATAGATAGATAGATTGAAACAAAAATACAAAATAAAATAAATAAAATAAAATGGCAGCAATATTTTTAGGGTTTTAGTAATATGATTTTGATAGACCCGGGGGCCATAGATTTCACTAGAGGCTTCTCTCAAGAAAATAGCATACGGTGGGTAGACAAATTACTGTTGGGCAATTGATAGAAAAGCAAATAATCATGACAATATCCAAGGCAATGATCATGTATATAGGCATCACGTCCAAGATTAGTAGACCGACTCCTGCCTGCATCTACTACTATTACTCCACACATCGACCGCTATCCAGCATGCATCTAGTGTATTAAGTCCATAGGAACGGAGTAAAGCCTTAAGAACGATGACATCACGTAGACAAGATAAACTCACGTATGAATTAACCCCATCTTTTTACCCTTAGTAGCAATGATACATACGTGTCATGTCCCTTTCTGTCATTGGGATTGAGCACCGCAAGATCGAACCCACCACAAAGCACCTCTTCCCATGGCAAGATAAATCAATCTAGTTGGCCAAACCAAATCAATAGATCGGAGAAGAAATAGTTGGCCAGACCAAAAGAGTGCAGCAAAGACTCAAATAATTTCATGGATAATCTGATCATAAACTCACAATTCATCGGATCCCAACAAACACACCGCAAAAAGTGATTACATCGGATAGAACTCCAAGAACATCGAGGAGAACATTGTATTGAAGATCAAAAAGAGAGATGAAGCCATCTAGCTACTGCCTATGGACCCGAAGGTCTGTGGTAAACTACTCACGCATCATCGGAAGGGCATCAAGGTTTATATAGAACCCCTCCGTGATCGATTCCCCCTCCGGCAGATCACCGGAGAAGGACCCCAGATGGGATCTCTCTGGAACAGAAACTTGCGGCGGCGGAAAAAGTATTTCGTGGACTCTCCTGAGGGTTTCTGATTTTTCTGGAATTTATAGTGCTGGAATTAGGTCAAACGGAGCTGGGTGGGCCCCACGAGGTACCAGGGCGCGCCACCCCCCTGGGGCGCGCCCTGGTGCCTCGTGGCCCACTCCTTCATCTTCTGGCCCTCTCCCAAAGCTTCCAGTGTTTATCTTGTCCAATAAAAAATCTCCAAAAAGTTTCGTGGCATTTGGACTTCGTTTGCTATTGATTTTCTGTAAAACAAAAACAGGGCAGAAAACAACAACTGGCACTGGGCACTAGGTTAATAGGTTAGTCTCCAAAAATGATATAAAATTGCTGTAAATGATTATAAAAACATCCAAGATTGATATTATAACAGCATGGAACAATCAAAAATTATAGATACGTTGGAGACGTATCACATGACAACCTCTGCTTCCCTCTGCGAAGGGCCTATCTTTTACTTTATGTATCTACTTTCATGCAAGAGTCAATAGTATTCTCTTCTATTCCGTTTTTATTTTCTCTTTTGGCAAACATCATGTGGTGGGGATTGATCCATGCATATATATCCAGTTGAATGTAGGTGAGCATGAGTTATTATTGTTGACATTACCCTTGAGGTAAATACATTGGGAGGCAAAATTATAAGCCCCTATCTTTCTATGTGTTCGACTGAAACTTTTGCCCCATAAGTATGACGTGAGTGTCAGCAATCATAGAAGACTAAATGACAGTTGAGTATGTGAACTAGCTAATCAAAGCTCCTACATAGACTCTTTCTGATAATATGATGAATTGCAATTGCTGTAGTGACTGAGATCGTAGTTTGTTAGTTTTCAATTCGGTTTATGGTTCATACTTTAACTTGTGGATGCATTGTCACTTTTTCATGAGAAGTTTCATGATGATATATTGTTGTTATAATAAAGATCATGATGCTCCATGTCCGTATTTTATTTTTATCGACGTCTCTCTCTCTAAACATGTGGTCATGATTATCGATTTTGACTTTTCGCTTGAGGGCAAGCGAGGTCTAAGCTTGCGGGATTTGATACATCCAATTTGCATCATGATTTCCTATGAATAATTATTGTGTTTTTAATCATTATTTCACTTTATGGTACAATTCTTATGCCTTTTCTCTCTTATTTTGCAAGATTTACATGAAGAGGGAGAATGCCAGCAGCTGGAATTCTGGACCTAAAATAGCCACATCAGAGATACCTATTCTACAGAGCTCCAATTGACCTGAAATTTTATGGAGATTTTTTATTGAATATATAAAAAATACTGGAGAAAAGAAATACCAGAGGGGGCCCACCAGTTGCCCACAAGGCAACAGGGCGCGGCCCTCCCTGGGCGCGCCCTGATGCCTTGTGGGGCCCACAGCTGGCCTCTGGCCCCCTCCTTCTGCTATATGAAGCCATTTACCCTAGAAAAAATAAGGGAAGACTTTTGGGATGAAGCGCCCCCGTCTCGAGGCGGAACCTGGGCAAGAGCTATTTTGCTCTCCGGCGGAGCGATTCCGCCGGGGATACTTCGCTCCGGGAGGGGGAAATCGAAGCCATCGACATCACCAACGATCCTCTCATCGTGGGAGGACCAATCTTGCAGGATCGAAAGTATGACTAGAGGGGGGGTGATTAGACTACTTGACCAAATAAAAATCTATCATTTTCCCAATTTTAGTTGTAGGCAGATTTTAGCAAGTATGCAAGTCAAGCATCACCCTACACATGCAATTCTAAGAGTGTAGCAGCGGAAAGTAAGCAATTGCACATGTAAGTAAAATAGGGGATCGGAGATTTCAAACCCAATGAAGAGACGGTGATTTTTGGCGTGGTTCCGATAGGTGGTGCTATCGTACGTCCACGTTGATGGAGGCTTCAACCCACGGAGGGTAACGGCTGCGCGAGTCCACGGAGGGCTCCACCCACAAAGGTTCCACGAAGAAGCAACCTTGCCTATTCCACCATGGCTTACGTCCATGAAGGACTAGCCTCACTCGGGGTAGATCTTCACGAAGTAGGCGATCTCCTTGCCCTTACAAACTCCTTGGTTCAACTCCACATCATGTCGGAGACTCCCAAGTGACACCTAACCAATCTAGGAGACACCACTCTCCAAAAGGTAATAGACGGTGTGTTGTTGATGAACTCCTTGCTCTTGTGCTTCAAATGATAGTCTCCCCAACACTCAAACAACTCCTCACAGATTTGGCTATGGTGGAAGAAGGATTTGAGTGGAAAGCAACTTCGGAAAGGCTAGAAATCAAGGTTCAAATGGTTGGAGTGGAATCTCTTGATCTCAACACATGAGTAGGTGGTTCTCTCTCAGAAAATGTATGGTGGAAGTATAGGCACGTTCTGATGGCTCTCCTTACTTAGTAAGAAGGGGTGGAGGGGTATATATAGCCTCCACACAAAATCTAACCGTTACACACTTTTGACCCAACTCAGTGGCACCGATCAGAAATCTCGGTGGCATCGACCTGTGTAAAAGATATGAACGTTAGGAATCTCGGTGGGACCGACTGGAACATCTCGGATGGACCGATGTGCAATGGTTAGGGCAAACCTCATCTCGGTGGCACCGATTGCATCAACTCGGTGGGACCGAAGTGAAGCAATAAGGCAACAGAGAGTTGGCAAGCCATCTCGGTGAGACCGATTTGCAAATCTCGGTGGGACCGAAGTAATTGCAAACGATTATAGAGAGTTGACAAGGCCATCTCGGTGGGACCGAGATCCATATCGGTGGATCCAATTTGTTACGGTTTTGGCAGTGGCTAAGTCCAAATGAACTCGGTGGCTCCGGATAGGAAAATTTCGGTGGGGCCGAGTTGGAATGTAGGTTTTGGACATATTTGGATGGAGAAAGTTGTTGAGGATTTTGGAGCAATGTCACTAAGCACTTGAGGAAAAAGACCATTAAGCAACCCCTCATCCCCTTTTAATAGTATTGGCTTTCCTATGGACTCAATGTGATCTTGGATCACTTAACCAAAAATGTAGAGTCTTGAGCTTTTGCCAATCCATGTCCTTAGCATTTTGAGGGGTCCACATCTCTAGTCCTTGCCATGCCAATCATTGAACATCCTGAAATCTTTATCTTGAATGGACAATAGTTCAATGAGATATATGTTGTTACAAATTACCAAAACCACAAAGGGAGCAAATGTGCTTTCAATCTCCCCCTTTTTGGTAATTGATGACAACATATAGATCAAAGCTTTGACAAATGATTAAATAAATGAAGTACATCGTCGCTTTGAGAAGTATGTGATAAGCAAGAGCTCCCCCTAAATTTGTGCATTATTAATAATTTGCGTTTGAATGCAAATGCACAATCGATTAGGATCATGGGTCACTCTTCCATGTCACATACAACTTAGTGGAGCGCACAAAATGATATGAATGGAATAGTATGCACGCATCACCAAAAACACAAGTGAATGATCATACAAAGATAATGATAAGGATAAGCATTAATCATCACATGAAGCATAGTATGATCCATCACACATATAGTATCTCACAAACATAATGATCAAAGTATCAACGACCAAAAAGAAATAGTAGCAGAAACTCAATAAAAACAACGAGAAAAAGCAAGACACTCTCTCTCGAAGCCTAATGATCTATACAAATTCTCCCCCTTTGGCAACAAGTACCAAAAAGTTCGAATAGGTATAGGACTATGCGTCTCTCTAGGCACGATCCTCGGTAGCTCCTGAAGGTGATCTCTGGCTGGCAGCTCCGGTGTGCGTAGATGGCATTGAGAGAAGTGCATCCGCGAAGGCTTCAGCTGACGTCTGCTGGGCTGGAGGGGTAGAGACTAGAGGTGGTACTGTAGCGGCAGCGGCAGGTGCAGAGACTGTAGTCCTCGTATCTGCAACAGACACTGCAGCCAACCTGGATGCCCTAGGCACTGTCTGGAATCTCTCAGTCGTCGGTCTGTCATCTCCACTATCATAAGTAGAAGCTCTGGCAGCGACAACATCATCTTTCAGCTTCTCCACTATAGTCTGTACCTCAGTGATCTTCACATCAAGATCATGAATCTTCGTTTCGACTATCCGCTCTAGGCTCGCCTGGTTCTTGGTGAGGTTGGCCAGACTTCGCTCAATCCTCAGGGTGGCTTCCAGCAGATAAGTCATCTGGTCATTCTTTGTCTTGAGGTTAGCAATAGGTGCATTGGGAGCAGATACCTTCTGGGCTTCTTTTGCTGCTGCGGCTGCCCGAATCTTCTCTTGCGCTTGGGCAGATGTAGGGTGTGAAGGGTCCATCACCACTACATTGTCCTCGAACTCTGGACGCAATGGGAGATGCTCACGATCAAGTAGATATGTACTCGTTCCAACCTTGGAGTTGATGAGCATCTGAATGTGCGGAGCATATCCACAAGATCTCTTCTGATCAGCTGCGGTTCTCTTGATTGTTTCAACTTCTGGTCTTGATAGGCTCATAACTTTGAACTTCTGTGGTGTGTCAAACAAGTGTAGCAGGTTGATGGAGTGGCCACGTATCATCTTGTCATCTCCTGACTTGGGCAACAGAGTGTACCTCAAGATTGTGTTAGTGGTGGCCAAACCAGGTAGCAAGTGCTTCACTAAACCTAGCTTGTGAGACAATATCTTTCTCAGGAATTGTTGTGTACATATTTGCCATGGAATTGTGGTCCATCTTGAGCTTGGCATATATATCTATGTCATCTTCTTCTTCCTTTGGAGCACCAAGAAGAGCAGCCCACTCAGAGATGGTTGACTAGTATTTAGATCCCTCAGTCATCCACACAATTCTGCCATCTGGATAAAAATGAGCTATGGGGTAGAATTGCATTATCATCTCATCATTCCATTTGGTAAGCTTCTGTCCAACGAAATCATCAACACCAACAATTCTGAAGCTTTCATGAACATGGGGGAAATAGTCTTCATTTGCATCAATATATTTCCAATCCACCCATTTCATATCACTGACAATAGGCTTCTTGTCAAGCAACACAGTCTCATAGAAATCTTGTTGCTCTCGTGTGTGAAAGCGGTAATCACAAGCAGTCCTCCTCCTTGCAGCATATGGATCTGATAATCTCCACTGACGCAATCCTTTGTCCTTCCTGAGCATCATGTTCTCTGCAACTGGATGAGCATTGTCATGATCTGGAATCTTGGGTTTCAACTTTCTGAGCACTAGTGGCTCCTCATCAGCATCAACTTCAGGCACTGGGGCCTTGTTCTTCTCAGTAGCAGGGATGTTTCTTGTTGACCTCTTAGGTGCTGGAGCTTTGGGCTTGGATTTGGTGGGGATAGCAGACCTCATAGCATCAGACATGAGCTTCTGAGTCTTGGCAGGAGGTGCATCAGCTGCTGGTTCCTCCTCCTCCTCCTCATCAATCATCATGGAGGGTTTGCCAACAACCTGAGCAGTTGTCTTCCTTGCCCTCTTCTTCTTCTTTCCTGCAGCAGCTGCCTCTGTATCACTTGGCTCCTCAAGTGTAAATGTCATGCTCTCCCTCGGAGCTGTGGCCTTATCTGCCTTGGAGAGTGGGACTTTCCTCACTGCAGATTTGTCCTTGCCAGAAGATCTTGAGCTAGCTGCTTTGCCATACTCCTTAGCAACCAGTTTCTTCTTCTTTGATGTGGCCTCACTAGCCACAAAGTCCTCATCCTCATCATCTGAGGTTCTCTTCTTTCTTGCCCTAGTAGCTTCTTTGGGCAATTCTGGAGAACTCCTCTCTCCCTCATAGTAGCTGCCCTCAGGACTAGAGCCTGAACTGAGATCAGTGTGTGCTTCTGAGACATTCTGACTATCATTGGCATCTGACATCTTGCAAAGCTGACCCTATGAATGGATGGGTATGGGCAGAGTAGATGAGTCATCACAAAAAGCAGACATTTTCCAGGAAAATTGAGTTCAAATCTTAGTTTCAAGTTTTCACAAAAGGCATTTTGGATCCACCGAGTTGATAATCTCGGTGATACCGAAGCACTCAACAGAAACTAAACACTCCATTTCGGTCAGACCGAGATGTGGTTCGGTGTCTCCGAGATGCTAGGGTTTCACTGAAACGTTACTTTCGGTCTCACCGATTCGTACTTCTCGGTGGCACCGAGATGTACTAGTGCAATGGCCTGGGGCCAAATCGGTGACTCCAAAAATCTCAATTCGGTCGGTTCGAGATGCTTACGGCAGAAACTTAAACCTAAATTTTTTGCTCGAATATAATCTACAGAATTTATTCGTGGAACATGCATTGCAATCAGTGGCAAGAATAATGGCAATCCATCCATGTATTGAATCAGAAAGAGGAACCCGGAGGGGGTCGAATCTCACCCTAACTTGGTGGAGATTCTCTACGGCGGCAACGGCAGGGAAGATTCCCGTTGACGGCGACGGATTCCGGCGGCGAGGGCGCGCTGGATGCAACGATGAAGTTCGGAGACGAGGGCGACGGCAGCAGAGGGGGTGTGGGAGTCGTGACGTTTGAGAAATTTCAACCGTACGGGCCCGCTGAGTATATATACCCAACTGCTGTCGGTGGCTCCGAGTGGAACAACTCGGTGGCACCAATATGTGTAACTGCAAGCAGTATAGCAAATCGGTGACTCCGAAACGTTCAACTCGGTGACACCGAGATTGAAATCTAGATCAATCTAAATGATTTCGGTTTGACCGAGTTTGAGTGAATTTGTCCAACCGAAATGCATAAAGAAGGTTTTGGAGGTTCAACCCTTTCAGATCGGTGACTCCGAGTGCGCCTCACCCGGAGGGTCCGAAAATGACTTGTTCAATTTTTATGATGTAGCAAGAATAGAGTTTGAGACAAGAAAGCATAGATAGCTAGAGAAGGTACTTAGGCATTCTTGTACATTCACTTGGCCAGAAAAACCAAGACAATCAAAACAACAAATGGATGTCCTCGAATGAAGAAGTCATGCAAACCAACATGCTCACACAATAAGATAGCAAATGAAATATGTGTCAAACATGCACAACCAATTCTAGCATCTATCAAGGAATGTCGATGACTAGGTCATCTATATATGAGTATATTGACTTAGGAGTCAAATGAGAACATTTGATCATAGGTCATACTCATCGTTTAAGCACAAGTGGGGTTGCCACTTTTACATAAAGCATTGATGTGTTCACACCATTAGAGTTGCTTTAGCTCAATTTTTAGAGCAAAGCTCCCCCTAGATGTGATGTCCCCCCAAAGAGGGATGAACTAACCTTGGGTTTTGTCGATGATGACTTCATGTAGATGTTGAAGATGTGGATGCTCAATGTTGATGTAGACCATCAAGAGTTGGGAGCAATCCTTTGGAGTTTTGTGCTTTCAATACCTACATGGGTTAGAACCACACAAGGAACATACAAGAATATCCATAGACATAGAGTGTAATGCATATATCATGATGTCCATGAATGCAATGACTACCTTGTCCCTTGCCTTACTAACAAGAGGGTTTGTGACTCCATGAACTAGTGCAAGATGTGGAAGTTGATTGCACAATTTCTTGCCATGAATGAATGTGAGTGAAGTTTGTTGGCGGAGTCACCCTCAAGAACTCTCTAGTTCTTCTTCTTTTGGACCCACATCAACTTGATGGGAATCCTTGGAGTTGTAGTAGCACTTGATGAAGTAGAACTTGATGAAGTATTGGGAACCCACTTGACCAAGGCTTGAGGTGCTTCTTCAAATGAATCAATCTCTTCTTGAAGCTTGTCCCTGCCTTTTAACTTGTGGTCTTGTGGTGGAAGATCATCTTGAGCTTGTGTTCCCTTGAAGGAAGTAGGATCATACTTCTCTTGTTGAGGAACAAACTTCGTCTTGGGGTATTGATCTTCTTCCCACTCAACTCCATTGGCATTGAACTTTCGTTCAAAACCAACACCTTGGTTCTTCCGGTGCCTTCCTTGCTTGCGTACAATTTCCTCAAATTGCTTACTCCCGGCAAGGCTCTTGTAGACACCTTTTTCTATAATTCCTTCAATAGATTGTTTACTTGCTCAAGTGTAACTTGGCTAAGAGAATCATTAGTGGAATCAATAGAACTACTAGAAGCAACAACATTGGATATAGCATTGTTATTGTTACTACTAGAGGTAGAACCCTTTTTACCCTTGTTACTAGTTTGCCTAGGTTTAACTTGTGGCATAAAGGTAGAAAAGAGTAAACGTTTGGCAAGATATGAAGAACTCTTCTTTCAAAGATCATCATTGATAGCTTTAAGAAACTCATGCTCTTGCTCTAAATTTAGCTTCTCGAAGCGTAGCTTCTCATGAGTTCTTAGAAGTTCTCTATGATCCTCTTGAGTTGTTTCATGAACTAACTTAAGAGCATTTAGTTCTTTAGTTAGATGCTCAATCTCGTTCATAGCATTGTCACTCGTTTCCTCTTGACTATCATGATTACTAGCATTTTCATTATAGCTCACATCACTAGCCATATCAACAAGTAAATCATCATCACCTAGCAAATCATCCTCATCACTATTGAAGTCAAAGTATTCGGGGTGTGATACCTTGGGGCCTTTTGCCATGAAGCATCTTCCAATTCCTTCATTTGGTGAGTCAAATAGATCATGGGAGTTGGATGACACAAGAGCAAGTCCGGCAACACCTTCATCTTGACTATAGTCGGAGTTGGAGTGATAACTTCTCTCGGCGTGGTTGTCGGAGTCGGGGCCGGAAATCCATTCACCAACATGAGCTTGATGTCTTCTTCTTGTGTAGCTCTTGGATGACTTGTCCTTCCTTTCCGAATCCTTGCTTCTTTGAGAGGGTCTTCATTCATAACGATCATCTCTACTCCTTCTCCCCTTATGAGGTGATTCATCTCTTCTATGTCTTCCTCTTGGTGATTCGTCTCTTTTCTTGTAGGGAGCCGTACACTCATTGGTTTAGTGTCCGGGTTTTCCACAATTGTAACAATTTCGGTCACGACTTGATGATCTTCTCTCATAGTGTCTTGAGCTAGAGCTTCTTTCTTTCCCTTTGTTCTTGTAAAACTTGTTGAATCTTTTCACCATTAGGCTTATCTCTTCATTGGATACTAGCTTGTCGCTTGAAGTTGTGGGAGCATCGGTTGAGGCTTTGTAGGCACCACTTGATTTGTTATGTAGCTCCTCTTTGTCCTTGAGTGACATTTCATGAGCAACAATCCTTCCAATGACTTTCGTGGACTTGAGATCTTTGTAATTGGGCATCATTTGGATCAATGTGCAAACAGTATCATATTTCCCATCCAAAGCTCTAAGAATCTTCTTGATGATGAATTTGTCGGTCATCTCTTCACTTCCTAAGCCGGCAATTTCATTTGTGATGAGAGCAAGCCTAGAGTACATTTCGGCGACTCCTTCACCATCCTTCATCTTGAACTTGTAAAGTTGACTTTGAAGCTCATCCAACTTAGATTCCTTGACGGACTCGGTACCCTCATGCATATCAACCAAAGTATCCCAAATTTCCTTTGCATTCTCGAGGCGGCTAATTTTATTGAATTTCTCGGGACACAAACCGTTGAAGAGAATGTCACAAGCTTGAGCATTGTAATGCAACATCTTCAATTCTTTCGCGGTTGCTTCACGATCCGGTTCCTTGCCATCCTCAAAGAATTCACCTTGCAATCCAACACGAACAACAGCCCAAACGGCGGGGTTATGACCAAGAATATGCATTTTCATCTTATGTTTCCAACTAGCAAAGTTTGTACCATCAAAATATGGACCTCTACGATGATAATTACCCTCACTAGACACCATACTCTCCTAGGTTGTGAAACCAAGGCTATGATCACCAAAGCAATGGAAATCAAGGCTTACGGAGACCAAAGCTCTGATACCACTTGTAGGATCGAAAGTATGTCTAGAGGGGGGGTGATTAGACTACTTGACCAAATAAAAATCTATCATTTTCCTACACATGCAATTTTAGTTGTAGGCAGATTTTAGCAAGTATGCAAGTCAAGCATCACCCTACACATGCAATTCTAAGAGTGTAGCAGCGGAGAGTAAGCAATTACACATGTAAGTAAAGGAGGGGATCGGAGATTTCAAACGCAATGAAGACACGGTGATTTTTGACGTGGTTTCGATAGGTGGTGCTATCGTACGTCCACGTTGATGGAGGCTTCAACCCACAGAGGGTAACGGCTGCGCGAGTCCACGGAGGGCTCCACCCACAAAGGGTCCACGAAGAAGCAACCTTGCCTATTCCACCATGGCTTACGTCCATGAAGGACTAGCCTCACTCAGGGTAGATCTTCACGAAGTAGGCTATCGCCTTGCCCTTACAAACTCCTTGGTTCAACTCCACATCATGTCGAAGGCTCCCAAGTGACACCTAACCAATCTAGCAGACACCACTCTCCAAAAGGTAATAGACGGTGTGTTGTTGATGAACTCCTTGCTCTTGTGCTTCAAATTATAGTCTCCCCAACACTCAAGCAACTCCTCACAGATTTGGCTATGGTGGAAGAAGGATTTGAGTGGAAAGCAACTTGGGAAAGGCTAGAAATCAAGGTTCAAATGGTTGGAGTGGAATCTCTCAGAAAATGTATGGTGGAAGTGTAGGCACATTCTGATGGCTCTCCTTACTTAGTAAGAAGGGGTGGAGGGGTATATATAGCCTCCACACAAAATCCAACCGTTACACACTTTTGACCCAACTCAGTGGCACCGATCAGAAATCTCGGTGCCACCGACCTGTGTAAAAGATATGAACGTTAGGAATCTCGGTGGGACCGACTGGAACATCTCGGATGGACCGATGTGCAATGGCTAGGGCAAACCTTGTCTCGGTGGCACTGATTGCATCAACTCGGTGGGACCGAAGTGAAGTAATAAGGCAACAGAGAGTTGACAAGCCATCTCGGTGAGACCGATTTGCAAATCTCGGTGGGACCGAAGTATTGCAAACGATTATAGAGAGTTGGCAAGGCCATCTCGGTGGGACCGAGATCCATATCGGTGGATCTGATTTGTTAGGGTTTTGGCAGTGGCAAAGTCCAAATGAACTCGGTGGCTCCGGATAGGAAAATTTCGGTGGGGCCGAGTTGGAATGTAGGTTTGATACGTCTCCAACGTATCTATAATTATTGATTGTTCCATGCTATTATATTATAAATCTTGGATGTTTTTATATGCATTTATAGCAATTATATATCATTTTTGGAGACTAACCTAGTAACTTAGTGCCCAGTGCCAGTTGTTGTTTTCTGCCCTGTTTTTGTTTTACAAAAAATCAATACCAAACGAAGTCCAAATGCCACGAAACTTTTTGGAGTTTTTTTCCGGACAAGATAAACACTAGAAGCTTCGGGAGGAGGCCAGAAGCCCCAGGGGATACCCACGAGGCACCAGGGCGCGCCTGGGGGGCAGGCGCGCCCTGGGACCTCGTGGGGCCCACAGAGCTCCGTTTGACCAAATTCCTCCACTATAAATTCCCAAAAAATCAGAAACCCTTAGGGGAGTCCACGAAATACTTTTTCCGCCACCGCAAGTTTCTGTTCTCGAGAGATCCCATCTGTAGGCCTTTTTCGGTGCTCCGCCGGAGGGGGAATCGATCACGGAGGGGCTCTACATCAACCTTGCTGCCCTTCGGATGATGCGTGAGTAGTTTACCACAGACCTTCGGGTCCATAGTTAGTAGATAAATGGCTTCTTCTATCTTTTTGATCTTCAATACAATGTTCTCCTCGATGTTCTTGGAGTTCTATCCGATGTAATCACTTTTTGCGGTGTGTTTGTTGGGATCCGATGAATTGTGAGTTTATGAATAGATTATCCATGAATATTATTTGATTCTTCTCTGATCTCTTTTATGCATGATTATTATAGCCTCGTATTTCTTCTCCGATATATTGATTTGGTTTGGCCAACTAGATTGATTTATCTTGCCATGGGAAGAGGTGCTTTGTAATGGATTCGATCTTGCGGTGCTCAATCCCAGTGACAGAAAGGGACATGACACGTATGTATCATTGCTATTAAGGGTAAAAAATGGGGTTTAATCATACGTGAGTTTATCTTGTCTACATCATGTCATCGTTAAGGCGTTACTCCGTTCTTTATGGACTTAATACACTAGATGCATGCTGGATAGCGGTCGATGTGTGGAGTAATAGTAGTAGATGCAGGCAGGAGTCGGTCTACTTGTCTCGGACGTGAGGCCTATATACATGATCATTGCCTTGGATATCGTCATGATTATTTGCTTTTCTATCAATTGCCCAACAGTAATTAGTCTACCCACCGTAGGCTATTTCCTTGAGAAAAGCCTCTAGTGAAAACTATGGACCCCGTGTCTATCTAAATCATAGTACTAAAACCCTAAAAATATTGCTGCACTTTTCTTTTATTTATTTTATTTTGTATTTTTGTTTCAATCTATCTATCTATCTCATACAATTTAATCTTGCAATTTACCGTCGAGGGATTGACAACCCCTCATTTGCGTTGGGTGCAAGGATTTGTTGTTTGTGTGCAGGTGCTGCTAACGAGGTGTTGCATGATTCTCCTACTGGTTCGATAACCTTGGTTTCATAACTGAGGGAAATACTTATCTCCCCTGTGCTGCATCATCCCTTCCTTTTCGGGGATAAAACCAACAAAAGCTACAAGTAGCAGGAAGAATTTCTGGCGCCATTGCCGGGGAGACATCATCAACATCTATCAAGTACCTTTGCATAAACTCTCATCTCCTTGCATTTACTTTATTTGCCTCTCATTTTCATCTCCCCCACTTCTAAACCGTTTTTACAAAAATACAAAAATATTTTCCGTTTGCCTTTTTTCTTGTTTGCTTGTTTGCTCGCTTGTTACCTTGTTTGCTTAATTATGATGCCCCGAGAGAATTATCATGATACAGCTTATTATAAAATTTTGTCCGAAATTGAGAAAAATACTAAAGATTACATGACTACGCAGTTTGAGCACAACAAAATTTTTACCGAGGAACTCAAAGAACACTCTACTTTATTGGATGCTATTGCAAAACAACTCGATGATGTTAGTAAAGAAGTTGCTAGTATTCAATCTCAATTTGCTCTTACTGAAAATTTGCTAGGAAAAATTTCTGATGTGCAAGCTACGCTAGTAAATCAAATGGCGGCTAAGCCGGAATCATTAGAACATAGTAATGATGAGGATATTAAAATGATTGGTGATTCATCTATTGATTCTTTGTTTAACAATATAAAACTTGATGAAAAGGGGACTGAAGAAGAGTCAACTTTAGCTAGTAGGCGTTCCTATAATTCGGAGGGTGAAAATCTTAATGAAAAAATTGCTAAAAGTGGGTTTGGAGAGGTAAAAACTTTAAATAGCGATGTGCCCACTCTCTTGGATTACAAAGATTTTAATTACGATAATTGTTCTTTGATTGAGTGCATTTCTTTGTTACAATCCATGTTAAATTCACCCAACGCTTATGAGCAAAACAAGGCTTTTACTAAACACATCGTAGAAGCGATGATGAAAGCGTTAGAAGAAAAGCTAGAACTAGAAATTTCAATTCCTAGAAAATTATATGATGAATGGGAACTCACCATTAAAGTTAAAATTAAAAATTATGAGTGTAATGCTTTATGTGATTTGGGGGCTAGCATTTCCACAATTCCAAATCTTTATGTGATGTGCTAGGTTTCACCAATATAGATGAATGTTCTCTTAATTTGCATCTTGCGGATTCTACTATTAAAAAACCAATGGGTAGAATTAATGATGTTCTTATTCTTGCAAATAGAAATTATGTGCCCGTTGATTTTGTTGTTTTTGATATTGAATGCAATTCTTCTTGCCCCATAATACTTGGTAGACCGTTCTTACGAACTATAGGTGCCGTTATTGATATGAAAGAAGGGAATATAAAATTTCAGCTTCCACTAAAAAAGGGTATGGAGCATTTCCCTAGGAAAAGAATTAAAGCACCATATGAATCAATTACGAGGGCCACTTATGGAATCAACTTGAAAGATGACAATACTTGAAACTATGCATTATGCCTAGCTAGGGGCATGAAACAATAGCGCTTGTTGGGAGGCAACCCAATGAATAAAATAAATTTTTGCTGTTATTGTGTGTTTTAACATTCATGCTACTGTTATGATTGTGTTTTTTGTGTTTTTAATTAGTGTTTGCGCCAAGTAAAGCCTTTAGGATGATTTGGAAGATAGTATAATTGATGCTGTTTGGAAAACAGAAAGTTTTGCGTCCAGTTCCCGAATTTTCTTTCTGTACTGGAGCGTCAAAAAATCTGACATTTTTACACAGTATTGGTATATGAATTTCCCACGTTTCCCTAAGTTTTCAGAATTTTTGGAGTTACATAAGTATGGCTTTTAAATAGATTGCTACAGACTGTTCTGTTTTTGACAGATTCTGTTTTTGATGCACTACTTGCTTGTTTTGATGAATCTATGGATTGTATCGGGGGGTATAAGCCATGGTGAAGTTAGAGTACAGTAGGTATAATGAAAAAATAAAATATGAATGGGTTTGCAACAGTACTTAAAGTAGTGATTTATTTCGTTATACTAACGGATCTCACGAAGGTTCTGTTGAGTTTTGTGTATTTGAAGTTTTCAAGTTTTGGGTGAGATCACGATGGATGAAGGAATAAGGAGTAGTAAGAGCCTAAGCTTGGGGATGCCCGAGGCACCCCAAGGTAATATTCAAGGAAGACTCAAGCGTCTAAGCTTGGGGATGCCCCGGAAGGCATCCCCTCTTTCTTCTACCAACCATCGGTAATTTTACTTGGAGCTATATTTTTATTCGTCACATGATATGTGTTTTGCTTGGAGCGTCTTGTATTATATGAGTCTTTTCTTTGTTTGCTTTTTAGTTTGTCACAATCATCCTTTCTGAACACACCTATCTTGAGAGAGCCACACGTTCATCATCATTTGTTAGAATACTCTATGTGCTTCACTTAAATTTTTTGAGCTAGGCAGTTGCTCTAGTGCTTCGCTTAAATATTTTTGAGCACGGTGGTGGCTATATTTCGAAGAAATAAACTCTCATGCTTCATTTATATTATTTTGAGAGTTCATTAAAATTTTGAAGAAATAAACTCTCATGCTTCACTTATATTATTTTGAGAGTTGATAAGATTGAAATTTTTAAGAAATGAATTCTCATGCTCCACTTATATTATTTTGAGAATTGATAAGATTAAAATTTTGAAGAAATATTGGCACTCTCATGCTTCACTTAAATATTTTTGAGAGTTGATAATAGTAATGGTAATTTGCACAAGATATGAATTTGGTCCCAAAGTGATGAATATTCAAGAGGGATATAATAAAAACTTTATATAGATCATTGGATATGATAAGTGTGATTCCTTGCAATAGTTTTGCGATATGGAAATGATAATATGTGAGTCATGTTAGTGAGTAATTGTGATTTAGTAAGAATATTAGTGTTAAGGTTTGTGATTCCCTATGCATGCACGTTAAGTCAATAGTTATGCAATGAAATTATATCCTACTTATGGTGCATTATTCGGCAGGGGGTGGCCATTATTTTCCATGCTAGGTGTGTTATTCTAACGATGAGTGTTTATTCACTTGTCATTGCACGAGAGAGTGGCTGGTAATAAGGATGCCCAGTCCCACAATGAAATCAAAAATTAATAACAACAAAATTCCTTGGAAAGTGTTGGTATGGAGGGCACCCGTGGATACGGCTAGCCATGGATTGTGAATGGAATGATGGAAAGGAAATAAACTTTACTTTCTATTTGGGAACCGCCTATGATGTGTCTAGCATGGAAAATATTGGGAATTCTCGGTCGTTTTCGTTGACAGGAAAAGCATGCCTCTCAAAATATTTTTATCTCTCTAATTTAAGCTTTGAGCTCTCGCACATTTGACAAATCTCTGCTTCCCTCTGCGAAGGGCCCATCTATTTACTTATATGCAATTTTTATTTTTATTTGAGTCTCCATCTTCTCTTACAAAAGCACCAACTAGAGAGCACTATTGTCATACTTGTGCATTGGATGCAGCTAATATTTGGGTGTGTTTCATGAATGGATCAATGATTGAGTATAATGGGCTAGGGATAACTTTCTTTAGCGTTGATATTTTGAAAGACATGGTTGCTTGTTAGCATGCTTGAGTATTTATATCTTCATGTCAAATTATAGACTATTGCTTTGAATCATTCAAGTCCAATGTCCATGCTATAAAAGAAAAGAATATGTGATGAATATGATAGGCAGCATTCCACATCAAAAATTCTATTTTTATCATTTACCTACTCGAGGACGAGCAGGAATTAAGCTTGGGGATACTGATACTTCTCCAACGTATCTATAATTTTTTATTGTTCCATGCTGTTATATTATCAATCTTGGATGTTTTATATGCATTTACAGCAATTATATATCATTTTTGGAGACTAACCTATTAACTTAGTGCCCAGTGCCAGTTGCTGTTTTCTGCGTTATTTTTGTTTTACAGAAAATCAATACCAAACGAAGTCCAAATGCCACGAAACTTTTTGGAGATTTTTTTCTGGACAAGATAAACACTAGAAACTTCGGGAGGAGGCCAGAAGCCCCAGGGGGTGCCCATGAGGGGTGGGGCAGGCGCGCCCTGGTACCTCATGGGCCCACAGAGCTCCGTTTGACCTAATTCATCCACTATAAATTCCCAAAAAATCAGAAACCCTTAGGGGAGTCCACGAAATACTTTTTCCGCCGCCGCAAGTTTCTGTTCTCGAGAGATCCCATCTGGAAGCCTTTTCCGGTGCTCCGCCGGAGGGGGAATCGATCACGGAGGGGCTCTACATCAACCTTGCTGCCCTTCTGATGATGCGTGAGTAGTTTACCACAGACCTTCGGGTCCATAGTTAGTAGCTAGATGGCTTCTTCTCTCTTTTTGATCTTCAATACAATGTTCTCCTCGATGTTCTTGGAGTTCTATCCGATGTAATCACTTTTTGCAGTGTGTTTGTTGGGATCCGATGAATTGTGAGTTTATCATTAGATTATCCATTAATATTATTTGAGTCTTCTCTGATCTCTTTTATGCATGATTATTATAGCCTCGTATTTCTTATCCGATCTATTGATTTGGTTTGGCCAACTAGATTGATTTATCTTGCCATGGGAAGAGGTGCTTTGTAATGGGTTCGATCTGGCGGTGCTCAATCCCAGTGACAGAAAGGGACATGACACGTATGTATCGTTGCTATTAAGGGTAAAATGATGGGGTTTATTCATATGGGAGTTTATCTTGTCTACATCATGTCATCGTTCTTAAGGCGTTACTCCGTTCTTTATGGACTTAATACACTAGATGCATGCTGGATAGCGGTCGATGTGTGGAGTAATAGTAGTAGATGCAGGCATGAGTCGGTCTACTTGTCTCGGACGTGATGCCTATATACATGATCATTGCCTTGGATATCGTCATGATTATTTGCTTTTCTATCAATTGCCCAACAGTAATTAGTCTACCCACCGTATGCTATTTCCTTGAGAGAAGCCTCTAGTGAAAACGACCGAGAATTCCCATGTCTATCTAAATCATATTACTAAAACCCTAAAAATATTGCTGCACTTTTATTTTATTTATTTTATTTTGTATTTTTGTTTCAATCTATCTATCTATCACATACAATTTAATCTTGCAATTTACCGCCGAGGGATTGACAACCCCTCATTTTTTGTTGGGTGCAAGGATTTGTTGTTTGTGTGCAGGTGCTGCTAACAAGGTGTTGCATGATTCTCCTACTAGTTCGATAACCTTGGTTTCATAACTGAGGGAAATACTTATCTCTACTGTGCTGCATCATCCCTTCCTCTTCGGGGATAAAACCAACGCAAGCTACAAGTAGCAAGGTTTTGGACATATTTGGATGGAGAAAGTGGTTGAGGATTTTGGAGCAATGTCACTAAGTACTTGAGCAAAAAGACCATTAAGCAACACCTCATCCCCTTTAATAGTATTGACTTTCCTATGGACTCAATGTGATCTTGGATCACTTAACCAAAAATGTAGAGTCTTGAGATTTTGCCAATCCATGTCCTTAACATTTTGACGGGTCCACATCTCTAGTCCTTGCCATGCCAATCATTGAACATCCTAAAATCTTTATCTTGAATGGACATTAGTTCAATGAGATATATGTTGTTACAAATTACCAAAACCACCAAGGGAGCAAATGTGCTTTCAAATCTTCATCAACATCTTCACCAGCACCATCTCATCTCAAACCCTAGTTCATCTCTTGTATTCAATCTTTGTCTCAAAACCTCAGATTGGTACCTGTGGGTTGCTAGTAGTGTTGATTACATCTTGTAGTTGATGGTAGTTGGCTTATTTGGTGGAAGATTCTATGTTCAGATCCTTAATGCTATTCAATACCCCTCTGATCTTGAACATGAATATGATTTGTGAGTAGTTACTTTTGTTCTTGAGGACATGGAAGAAGTCTTGTCATAAGTAATCATGTGAATTTGGTATTCGTTTGATATTTTGATGATATGTATGTTGTTGTTTCCTTTAGTGGTGTCGTGTGAACGTCGACTACATGACACTTCACCATCTTTGGGCCTAAGGGAAGGCATTGTGGAGTAGTAATTAGATGATGGGTTGCTAGAGTGACAGAAGCTTAAACCCTAGTTTATGCGCTATTCTGTAAGGGGCTGATTTGGATCCGTATGTTTCATGCTATGGTTAGAGTTATCTTAATTCTTCTTTCGTAGTTGCGGATGCTTGCGAGAGGGGGTAATCATAAGTGGGAGGCTTGTTCAAGTAAGAACAGCACCCAAGCACCGGTCCACCCACATATAAAATTATCAAAGTAGCGAATGCGAATCAAACAAACATGATGAAAGTGACTGGATGAAATTCCCATGTGTCCTTGTGAACGCTTTGCTTATTATACGAGTTCGTTCCAGCTTGTCCTTTGCTATAAAAAGGATTGGGCCACCTTGCTGCACTTTTGTTACCGTTACTACTCGTTACTTGTTACGAATTATCTTGCTATCAAAACTATTTGTTACCGCTACTTTCAGTACTTGCAGAGAATACCTTGCTGAAAACCGCTTGTCATTTCCTTCTGCTCCTCGTTGGGTTCGACACTCTTACTTATCGAAAGGAATACGATTGATCCCCTATACTTGTGGGTCATCACTGAGTCGTGTTTTCTTTGATCCGAGTCAATTCACTTCTTCAGATGTCCGTGGTGAGAATGCTCAACTTGTAATGAGGCTGGGGACTTCTATTTCTTTAGACACCATGAAGCAGGCCCTGGAGGACAAGGACAAGGAGCTGGCGTTGGCGCAGAAGGAAGCCAGGAGCAAGACCAAGGCTGCTGAAGAGAAACTGGCTTCAGTCAATAAGCTCGAGGAGAGGATCAAGACCCCGAAGGCTGCCGCTGAAACGGCCAGGAATGAAGTTTTTGAGCTCAGGAAGACCAACGCCGAGTGGGAGGTGAAGCACAACACCCAGGCGAGCGTCTTTGAAGAGGAGAAGAAGACCCTGAACGACCAGATCACGAAGCTTCTTGAGAAGAAGGGTGAGCTGGAGCAGTACGTCCAAGAGTTTGGTGAAGACATGGGCAAAAAGCTTGAAGGTAAGCTGCACTGCCGAGTGGATTTTATCCGTTTGTTCTAGGATTTTCTGCCTTCTCTGACCCAAGCCATTTTTCTTCGACAGAATTCTGCTATAACTTTGATCTGGAGACGGACCGAGTGGAGAAGGATCTGGATCCCTCAAGACAGCTCCTCAAGGACAGTGCCGCCATGGCCATTCTCTGTCTGGAGGAGTGCATCGAAAGTGCCATGGGGTACATTATCCGACTGAGGTCTGCCCTGTCCAAGATTGATCAAGAACTACTCCCTGGCGAAGAGCTTCAGAGTGACGTGGAGTCCATGATGTCTCAGCTGAAGGATACCCCAAGTCGTGTGCAAGGCTGGAAGAAGTCCGCTGCTCGCTGCGGTGCTGACATGGCTCTCGCACTCGTCCGCGTCCACCGCAAGGATGTGGACGAGGAGAAGTTGAAGTCGCTGAAGGTCGCCAACAAGAAGAAGCTCAAGTTTGAGGACTTCATGGAGACGTTCATCGAGGCCGCGACTCGGATCGCAGACGGCATCGACCTGGACACCTTCATCGACCCGGCCAATCCTCCCGCAGCGGAGTAAAAAACATTTAAGTCCTGATTTGCCTCGGAATGCCGAGTGGTTAATGTAACCGTGATACTTTATCGGGCCCATGGCTCACATACTTTGCTTTTGCTAGGAGAACTCGAGCGGATCGAAGTTTATTCGGATATTCGAGCCTTTGTTCTATTTGCCAATGTTGTTTTTAACTTAGGCGAAATCCGGTTCATGGCTAAGCCCCTGAGTGTGGAGCGTGTCTGCACTCGGATAATCTTTAGCTTAGGCGAAATCTGGTCTGCGGCTAAGCCACCGAGTGTGGAGCCAGTCCGCACTCGGATAGTCTTTAACTTAGGCGAAATCTGATTTGCGGCTAAGCCCCCGAGTGTGGAGCATGTCCGCACTCGGATAGTCTTCGACTTAGGTGAAATCTGGTTCGCGGCTAAGCCCCCGAGTGTGGAGCGTGTCCTCACTCGAATAGTTTTTAACTTAGGCAAAATCTGGTTCGCGGCTAAGGTCCCGAGTGTGGAGCGTGTCCGCACTCGGATAGTTTTTAACTTAGGCGAAATCAGGTTCGCAGCTAAGCCCCCGAGTGTGGAGCATGCCCGCACTCAGATAGTTTTTAACTTAGGCGAAATCTGGTTCGCGGCTAAGCCCCCGAGTGTGGAGCGTGTCCGCACTCGGATAGTTTTTAACTTAGGCGAAATCTGGTTCGCAGCTAAGCCCCCGAGTACGGAGCGTGCCTGCACTCGGATAGTTTTTAACTTAGGCAAAATCTGATTCACGGCTAAGCCCCCAAGTGTGGAGCGTGTTCGCACTCGGACGGTTTTTAGCTTAGGCGAAATCTGGTTCGCGACTAAGCCGATACACCCACTGGGGGCGTGTTGTTAATTTCCGAACGATGTTAGTCACCGGAGTGAAAACATTGTGTTGGTCCAAATTAGACGAAATACAGGAAAAGTAAGACTTTTATTCATCTAATTTCATTCGGAACATTATTACAATGGGGAGAAATTTATTCTAAGTGAAGAATTTGCGAAGCAGATCCGCGTTCCAAGCTCGGGGCTCTTCCTCACTCTTGGTGAAGTTGTAGAGCCGATAGGCTCTGTTATTCAGTACTTTTGATATCGCGAAGGGTCCTTGCCATGGCGGCGGCAGCTTGTGAGGTTTCTGTTGGTCCAGTCGGACGACCAGGTCGCCTTCCTGGAAAGCGCGTCCCCTGACGTGTCTATCGTGATAGCGACACAGGTCTTGCTGATATGCAGTCGTCCTGATAAGAGCCAACTCACGTTCCTCTTCCAGCAGGTTGAGGCCATCTTGACGTGCTTCCTCTGCCTCCGCCTCCGAGTATAGATCCACTCGGGGGGGGGGTGTGGAGCAGGTCACTCGGCAGAACGGCCTCCGAACCATACACCAGGAAGAATGGAGTGCGCTTCGTGGATCGGTTTGGAGTCATCTGCAAGCCCCAGAGGACAGATGGCAGCTCGGTGACCCAGGCTCCTGCTGTGTGCTTTAGGTCACGCATGAGACGTGGCTTGAGTCCTTGCAGTATCAATCCATTCTCCCGTTCTGCCTGTCCATTCGACTGAGGGTGAGCCACGGAGGCGTAGTCAACCCGAGTGCCCTGGGAATAACAGAACTCGCGAAACTCGTCCGATTCGAAGTTTGACCCATTGTCTGTGATGATGTCGTGAGGGACTCCAAACCGGAAGATTATTTCCTTGATGAACTTGATCGCAGTCGAGGAGTCTAGATTCTTTATGGGCTTCACTTCGATCCACTTGGTGAACTTATCCACTGCCACCAACAGATGTGTGAACCCGTTGGCCCTGGTCCGGAGTGGGCCGACCATGTCGAGTCCCCAGACTGTGAACGGCCATGCGAGTGGGATTGTCTTCAGTGTGGACGCTGGTTTGTGCGACTGATTTGCATAAAACTGACACCCAACGCACTGGTCAACGATATCACGAGCGGCCTCGTTGGCTCTGGGCCAATAGAAACCCGCCCGGAACGCTTTGGCGACCAAGGTCTGAGAGGAAGCATGGTGACCGCAAGTTCCCGAATGAATCTCCTATAGAATCTGTTGCCCTTCCTCTGGCGTGATGCAATGTTGAGTGATGCCAGTGGCGCTCTTCTTGTAGAGTTGTTCTCCCATGACGGTAAAGGCTTTTGATCGGCGAATGATCTGTTGAGCCTCTCCTTCGTCTTCAGGGAGTTCCTGCCTGAGCAGATATGCGAGGTACGGCTCGGTCCACTCGGGAGTGATGACGAGCACCTCTTGGACCAAATCTAACACCACTGGGATGTCAACTTGAGTTGGATTCAACGGTTCAACTGGTTGCGATGGCTCCTCCACAAAAGGATCTTCCTTGATTGTGGGAGAGTGCAAGTGCTCTAGGAAGACATTCTTCGGGACAACTTTCTGAGTGGAACCAATCTTAGCCAAGTCATCAGCCGCCTGGTTTTTGATTCGCGGGATGTGGTGGAGCTCCTGTCCTTCAAAGTTCTTTTCCAGCTTCCGGACGGCATTGCAGTAGCCTGTCATAGCTGGGCTCCGGATGTCCCACTCCTTCATTACTTGGTTCACCACCAGGTCCGAGTCACCATAGACCATCAGTCGGCGGATTCCAAGGGAGATTGCCATACGCAACCCATGTAGAAGGGTGATATGTCTCCAATGTATCTATAATTTATGAAGTATTCATGCCATGTTTACAACAATTCTATATGGTTTTGGTATGATTTAAATGGAACTAACCCGGACAGACGCTGTTTTCAGCAGAACTACCGTGGTGTTGTTTTTTGGGCAGAAATAAAAGTTCTCCAAATGCAGCGAAACTTTTTGACAATTTTTTTTGGAACATAAGAGACCCCCGAAGCTTCGTGGAAGGACCAGAAGCCTTATGAGGTGCTCACAAGCAACCACCGCGCGCCAGGGGGGTATGGCGTGGTGATGCCTCGTGGGCCCATCTTATCCCCTCTTCGCGTGATTCCAACGCCAAAAATTCTTATAAATACCAAAACCCCCAGAAATAACCGTAGAACTTCGACTCCGCCGCCGCAAGCCTCTGTACCTCCACGGTCTCATCTAAAGCCCTTTTCCGGCACCCTGCCGGAGGGGGAAATCATCACCGGAGGCCATCTTCATCATCTCGGCGGTCTCCATGACGAGGAGGGAGTAGTTGACCCTCGGGGCTGAGGGTCTGTACTAGTAGCTATGTGTTTGATCTCTCTCTCTCGTGTTCTTGATTTGGCACAATCTTGATGTACCGCGAGCTTTGTTAATATAGTTGGATCATATGTTGATTCTCCCTCTCTATCTTGTTGTGATAAATTGAGTTTTTACCTTTGAGGTTTCACTATTATCGGATTGAATACTTTTTTGGATTTGAGAACACGAGATGTATGTCTTGCATATGAATACCCATGGTGACAATGGGGTATTATATTGATTCACTTGATGTATGTTTTGGCACTCAACTCGCGGATTCCCGAGATGACATTGGGGTAATCTATGCATAGGGGTTGATGCACGTTTTCGTCCTACTTTCTCCGGTAGAAATCTTGGGGCACTCTTTGAAGTTCTTTGTGTTGGATTGAATATTATGAATCTGAAGTTGTTTGATGCATATCGTATAATCAACTCATGGATACTTGTGGTGACATTGGAGTATCTAGGTGACATTAGAGTTGGTTGATGTGTATCATAGGGTGTTATTTTAGGACGAACTGTAGGGCTGTTTGTGACACTTATAGGAATAGCTCAATAGATTGATTGGAAAGGATAACTTTGAGGTGGTTTCGTACCCTACAAACAATTTCATCTTATGTTCTCCGCTTGATAAGAACTTTGGAGTGATTCTTTATCGCACATTGAGGGATTGTTATATGATTCAACTATATTAGCACTGTTGAGAGATTGCACTAGTGAAAGTATGAACCCTAGGACTTGTTTTCAAGCATTGCAATACCGTTTGTGCTCCGTTTTATCACTTGCTATCTTGCTGTTTTTTTATTTTCAGATTACAAAAACATATATCTACTATCCATACTACACTTGTATCACCATCTCTTCGCCGAACTAGCGCACCTATACAACTTACCATTGTATTGGGTGTGTTAGGGACACAAGAGATTTCTTGTATTTGATTGCAGGGTTGTTTGAGAGAGACCATCTTCATCCTATGCCTCCCATGGATTGATAAACCTTAGGTCATCCACTTGAGGGAAATTTGCTACTGTCCTACAAAACTCTGCATTTGGAGGCCCAACAACGTCTACAAGAATAAAATTGCGTAGTAGACATCAAGCTCTTTTCTGGCGCCGTTGCCGGGGAGGTGAGTGCTTGAAGGTATATCTTTAGATCTTGCAATCGAATCTTTTAGTTTCTTGTTTTATCACTAGTTTGGTTTATAAAAGAAAAACTACAAAAAAATATGGAATTGAGGTTGCCTCATATTATTCATCTTTATAATGTCTTTCTTGAAAATAAGGATTCCGATAATTATGCTCAATTGTTAGAGGAAGAATTTAATAAAATGTTTAATGTGAGTTCCTTGAATGATGAGCATGATTGCAGTGTTGTTAGGATGAATTCTATGAATATCCATGATGCTAATGATATGCAAAGCCATAAGCTTGGGGATGCTATGTTTGATGAAGATGATATTTTTAGTCCCTCAAGTTTTGATGAGAAAATTTATTATGATGATTGCATGCCTCCTATTTATGATGATTATATTGATGAATGTGGATTTGGAGAGGTCATGAATTTATTTAATGATGATTCCACTATTTTGGAAGAGGTCTCAATTGATTATGACAACAAAGTTGCTATCTATGATGATTATTGTGATGACATGTATGCTATAAAGAATAATAATAACCATGAAACTTGTCATTATGATTTTAATGTTCAATTTGGTTATGTCAATCAAGTATCTCATGATATTTATTTTGTTGAGTTTGCTCCCACTATTATGAATGAGAAGAAATTTGCTTGTGTAGAGAGTAATAAAAATTCTATGCTTATGTATCATGACAAGAATGCTTTGTGTGATGGATATATTGTTGAATTTCTTCATGATTCTACTGAAAATTATTATGAGAGAGGATCATATGCTTGTAGGTGTTGCAATAATATCAAGTTTCCTCTCTATGTGTTGAAAGTTTTGAAGTTATGCTTGTTTTGCCTTGCTATGCTAGTTGATTCTTGCTCCCAAAAAATATTTGCTCACAAAATCCCTATGCATAGGAAGTGGGTTAGGCTTAAATGTGCTAGTCATATGCTTCATGATGCTCTCTTTGTGTTTCAATTCTTTACTTTTATGCGATCATCATTGAAATCATCATGCCTAGCTAAAAGGCATTAAAGAAAAGCGCTTGTTGGGAGACAACCCAATATTTGTACCTACTGTTTTTATGTGTCCACATGATTAATCTACTGTGGTAATCATGTTTTATATGTTTTCTTTCAATAATGTGCCAAGTAAATCCTTTGGGATAGTGTGGATACTTGTTGATTCGATTCTGTGCAAAAACAGAAACTTTTGCGTCCAGTGCTGGAATTTATATTCTGTACTCGAACGTGATAAAACTCTGAAATTTTTACAGAAAATTGGGTTACAAATTTTTTACGTTTTCCTAATTTTTCAGAATTTTTGGAGGTACATAATTATGGTTTCTAATTCGCTCACTACATGCTGTTCTGTTTTTGACAGATTCTGTCTTTATTGCATAGTTTGCTTGTTTTAGTGTTTCCATAGCTTATATTGAGTAATATAAATTGTGGAAATGATGGAATACAGTATTCATTATGTGAGAACAATTATGAATCTTATCTTTACAGTACCTAAGTGGATGATTTATTTTTATCAAACTAACCTATCTCACAAGTTCCGTTAAGTTTTGTGTGATTGAAGTTTTCAAGTTTTGGGTGAGATATCGATATGAGGAGAATAAGGAGTGGCAAGAACCTAAGCTTGGGGATTCCCAAGGCACCCCAAGATAATATTCAAGGAAGACTCAAGCGTCTAAGCTTGGGGATGCCCCGGAAGGCATCCCCTCTTTCGTCTTCAACACTATCGGTAACCTCACTCGGAGCTATATTTTTATTCGGCTCATAATATGAGTTTTGCTTGGAGCATCATTTTCTTTTGTTAATATTTTCTTTCTGTTACCAATAATCATGTTTTGTATCTTTTAGTTCAATGTACTGCCAATTATAGCCTTTGACATGCTCAGTTTGCAAGTTTATGTGTTGCTGTTTGAAAACAGAAAGTTTTCTGTTATGTCCAGAATATTCCTGAATAGTCAGAACATGATAAAAATCTGAAATTTTTACACAGTAAGAATGAATTAGTTCTATGTCACTTGGTAATTTTTCAGAATTTTTGGAGTTAGGGAAGTATGAATTCTTGTTCCCCATTTACAGACTGTTCTGTTTTGGCAGATTGTTGTTATAGTTGCATTGTTTGCATATGTTTGCTTGTTTAATGTTTCTATTTGTGGATAGGAGTATTAAATTTGCAGAGGCATTTAGTATGCAATGCTTAATTATAATTTTAGTGATTTCTTACAGTAGAGAATGTTAAGGTTTTGAGTTGATTTATACTAACTTATCTCATGAGTTCTTGTTGAGTTTTGTGTGGATGCAGTTTTTAAGATTTAGGAGAAGCCATGATATGAGAGGAATTAAGGAGACACAAGAGCTAAAGCTTGGGGATGCCCAAGGCATCCCAAGTTAATATTTCAAGAAGTCTCAAGCATCTAAGCTTGGGGATTTCCCGGTAGGCATCCCACCTTTCTTCATCAACAATTATCGGTTAGTCTTGGTTGAGCCTAAGTTTTTGCTTCTTCACATGAGATGTGCTATTCTTGGAATGTCATTTTATTTTGTTTTCTTTGCTGTTTGAATAAAATACTTAAGATCTGAAATTTTTAAATGAGAGAGAGTCCTCACATAGCTACCTATTTACTTAACTACTCATTTGGTCTTCACTTATATCTTTTTGGAGTAGTTTGTCATTTACTCTTGTTATTCACTTATATCCTATCAGTATATTGTTGAATAAATTGAATATCATGAAGTTGAAATAATATTAGTTTCATATGCTTGTATCATGCCTAGTAGTAGCTTGACATTGGGTTTAGAAGGTAAAATCTATTGAAGTTTGAAAATCACAATATTGGTCATACAAGCAATTCATGAATGATTAGTATAAGGAAGAGAACTTTCACATATAAATATATTATCTTGGACATCTTTTATGATTGTGAATACCCATTAATTATTTTCAAACTTGAGCAAATTAGTGGAAGTTGGACAAGGAAGACAACATAATGAGTTATGTTTGGGTATATTTGCATAGATGTTATCACTACTGGAATCAGGGACTTTGCCATCTGCCAGCTCTTTGCCGTCTGCTGGCGGATGGCAAAGAGGATATTTGCCGTCTGCTTTTATAAAGCAGACGACAAAGAACATGCTGATGGCAAAGAGGCTCTTTGCCATCTGCACTTCTTTGCCGTCTGCTGGCAGACGGCAAAGAGTTCTTTGCCGTCTGCCAGCAGACGGCAAAGAACAAAGTGGGCCCCACTTGGTACTGCACTTGCCAGGTCACACGGGCCACTTCTTTGCCGTCTGCTGGCAGACGGCAAAGAACTCTTTGCCGTCTGCCAGCAGACGGAAAAGAGGTGAGGGGGGGGCCCACAGTGTAACGGCGGGGACGGGCTAACGGCCCCCCTCTTTGCCGTCTGCTGGCAGACGGCAAAGAGGGGGCTTAATTTTCGCCATCCCCCCGCGCCTCCCGCCTCTCTCTCTTTCTCTCACCTCTCTCTCTCTCACACCCGCGCCCGTTCCCCTCTCTCACCGCCGCCGCCGCCGCCGCCCCCTCCCCGCCCTCTCGCCGCCGCCCCCTCCCCCCTCTCTCACCGCCGCCGCCGCCCCTTCCCCGCCCTCCACCATCGCCTGCCCCCCTCCCCGTGGCGCACCTCCACCACCGCGGCGCCGCCCCCTCCTCACGGCCCTCCTGCCGCCGCCGCCCCCTCCCCGGCGGCCTCCTCTCCTTGCCGCCGGCCGCCCTGCCCCCTGCCCCTCTCTGGTGAGCTTCCCCTGCCCCCCTTTTACTTTTTTTTTCTGTTTTTCTAATTAGATTTTTAGTTTTCTGTTTTTAGATGTTTTGCAAATAGTTGTTTAGGTGTTTGGGTAAATAGGAAAAAATATTTAGACATTTAGGTAGAAAAAAACCTAGAAGAAAAAAAAGAAGAAAAGAAGATGAAAAAAAAGGAAAAAGAAAAAAGAAAAAGAACAAAAAATAATAAGAAGAAGAAGAAACAGAAGAAGAGGAGGAGGAGAAGAAAAAAGAAGAAGAAGAAGAAGAAGAAAAAAAGAGGAGAGGAGGAGAAGAAGAAGAGGAAAAAAGGAAAGGAAGAAGAAGAAGAGGAGGAGGAGGAGAAGAAAAAAGAAGAAGAGGAAGAAGAAGAAGAAGAAAAAAGAGGAGAGGAGGAGAAGAAGAAGAGGAAAAAGGAAAGGAGGAAGAAGAAGAAGAAGAAGGGAAAAAAAGGAAGAAAAGGAAGAAAAGAAAGAAGAGGAAGAAGAAGAAAAGAAAAAAAGAGAAAAAACCCCGACCCCGACACGGCACCTCGACCCCGACCCGACAACCCGACCCCGACCCGACACCCCGACCCCGACACCCCGACCTCGATCCCGACCCCGACACGGCACCCCGACCCCGACCCGACAACCCGACCCCGACCCGACACCCCGACCCCGACACCCCGACCCCGACCCCGACCCCGGCACAACACCCCGACCCCGACCCGACACCCCGACACCGACACGGCACCCCGACCCCGACCCGACACCCTGACCCCGACACGGCACCCCGACCCCGACACCCCTGACACCGCGACACCACGACACCCAGACACGACACCCCCCGACACCCCGACCCCGACCCCGACACCCCGACACCCCTGACACCCCAACACCACGACACCCAGACACGACACCCCCCGACACCCCGACCCCGACACGACACCCCGACACCCCGACACCACGACACCCCGACACCACGCCACCCAGACACGACACCCCCGACCCCCGACACCTCTTCGGCCTCCTGTTGACCGAAAAGGTGCTCTTCGGCCTTCCAGAGGCCGATGGGGTCATATATTTGTGAATTATGAGTTAGGAAGTATATTTCCCGATTTTGTTAAGAAAAACATCATATATATTTGTGTTGATCGGGTGGATTTAAATGTGCAGTTCTTTCGGGGCTGCGAGGGTCTGGTGTTCGACGACCTCCCCGTGCGTTCGACGAGCTCCGCCCCTACGTTCGTGGGTGAGCACAAATGACATCTCCTCCTCCCCCCTTCATTTGCTCTGTTCCGGTCTTCGTGCCGATGAAACTTGCTAGCTATAGGTGTCAATCATCAGTATGCGTGACCACTATGCGTCTCCCGTTCGAAAGGGTTACATCTATAAATATGCATGCATTTGCATATTTATAACCGTGATTCTTTCGAATTGTCCAACGTTATCCATGGACAGCCCGAGTATGTGTAGATTGGGTTCGTTTTCCCATATGCTCTGCTCCAGATCCGATGCAGAATTTCGTCAGTGCCTCCCTATTGTTCTCCGGGTACACATCCTCTCTGCTTATTGCCGAGACGTGTATCAGGAGAACAACGGGGAGGTGCTGCCGAAATTTTGCGTCGGATCCGGAGCAGAGCATGGGAAAACGAACCCAATCTACACATACTCGGGTGGGATTAGGACCTATCTTTACCTACTAGCGTCTAGGTTGCATGGACGTAATAAAACTGACAAACTCTATTAACTGATGAATATGGTTTGCTGAATTATGTATATATTTCTTGTGTGTCCAGTAGCTAGGCAAGATGAGTGATCATGCGTGGATGTACACCGGTCACACTAGTCAGAAAGACATGACCCATGAATGGCTAAGAAAAACCAAGGGGTTTGTGAGAGCCGCATTTGCAAATGGACAGGAAACAAACTGGTGCCCCTGTGTCGACTGCGACAACTTTCATAAGAAGTCCGAGTTTGAAATGATCAAACACCTGCAGAAGTTGGGTTTTACGCCTGATTATACGGTCTGGACATTTCATGGTGAGTCTGCCCAACGTGCCAGAGCTGAGGAGGGCCATCGTCGCACCGACGAGCATGGTACCGGGATGGAAGACATGGTGGAAGACTTTGATGATGCTCGGGATTCGGACGATGAGATGGGGGAATCTGCAAAGGCCTTCAATGATATGTTGGAGTCTTCAAAACGTCCTCTCCACGAGCACACTGAGCTTTGTCAGCTAGATGCCATCGCACAAGTAATGGCTCTGAAGGCTCAATTCAACTTGGGCAGAGAATGCTACGACGCGATGATGACACTATTTGGACGCTTTCTACCCAAAGGCCATGTAATGCCTGCAAACCTGTACCAGTCGGACAAAATCCTCCGTGCACTTAAGATGCCCTATGAGAAGATAGATGCCTGTGAGAAAGGATGTGCCTTATTTAGGCTTGAGTATGCGGACTTGAAGTATTGTCCCGTTTGCCAGTCTTCCAGGTATGTTGAGGTAGACAACGGTATGGGTGAGAAGAGTCAGACAAAAATCCCAGTTAATGTTCTTCAGTATATGCCAATCATACCAAGACTTCAACGTCTTTTCATGGTCGAAGAGACGGCCAGACAGATGACATGGCACAAATTGGGCAAAAGAACCGAACTAGATGCAGATGGGGAGCCGATGTTGGTACACACATCAGACGCTTTTGCGTGGAAGCGCTTCGATGCAATACATCATGCTAAAGCGGCAGATCCAAGGCATCCTCGAATCGCCATAAGCACGGATGGGATCAATGTGTTTGGTATGATGGCAGCTCAATACAGTTGTTGGCCTGTATTTGTCATTCCACTCAATCTCCCCCCCGGACAGATTATGCAAAGAAAGAACATTTTCCTGACGTTGATAATTCCGGGGCCCAACTATCCGGGGAAGAATATGAATGTGTACATGCAGCCGCTTGAGGATGAACTGCAAGAAGCTTGGGATAATGGGATCAAGACATACGACGCCGCTACAAAAAAAAACTTCCTAATGCGTGCGTGGTACATGTACTCGATGCATGACTTGCCGGCGTATGCGCTATTCGTTGGCTGGTGTGTGCATGGAAGGTTCCCGTGCCCCACATGCAAGGCAGCTCTTGAGTTTCGTCGGCTGCAGGCGGGTGGCAAGTTTTCTTGCTTCGACATGCATAGACAGTTCCTGGATCCTCGCCATAAGTTCAGAAAAGACAAGAAGAACTTCATCAAAGGTAGAGTTGTCAAAAACTCTGCACCACCTGCGTTGACAGGCCAACAGACCCTGGATCAGTTCAACTCTCTCGAGCCGGATCCGGAGCGTCCAGGGTATTTCAAGGGGTATAATTCCGAACACGCCTGGACTCAAAAGGCATGCTTGTGGGATCTGCCTTACTTCAAAGACCTCCTTTGCCCACACAACATCGACGTGATGCACACTGAAAAGAATGTCGGCGAGGCCCTCTTTGGTACATTGTTCGGCATAGAGGGGAAAACAAAGGATAATCCTAAGGCTAGAGTTGATCAGGACGCTCTATGTGATAGACCGCTACAAAATATGCGACAACCGAAAGGAAAGCAGAACTGGACGAAGCCAAAGGCATGGTTCAATCTTGGAAGGCCAGCTATGAGGGAAATTATCCTGTGGGTGAAAAAGGAGTTGATGTTCCCCGATGGGTATGCAGCGAATCTAAAGAGGGGAGCGAGCCTTGAAAAATTGAAAATATTTGGTCTCAAGAGTCATGATTGGCACATATGGCTTGAGCGGGTAATGCCGGTGATGTTGCGTGGCCTTATCCCTGAGGATGAATGGCTAGTACTGGCAGAGCTGAGCTATTTCTTCCGTGTTCTTTGTGCGAAAGAACTATCGCCTGACTTGCTAGAAGAACTGGAAGAGTTGGCGCCGGAGTTGATCTGCAAGTTAGAGAAGATCTTTCCACCGGGCATCTTTAATCCAATGCAGCATTTGATTTTGCATCTCCCGACCAAGGCACGATTGGGGGGGCCCGTGCAGAATCGTTGGTGCTACGCAACTGAGAGGATGCAGAAGACGCTTCGAGAAAAATGTAAAAATAAACGTCGAATTGAAGCATCGATGGCCGAGGCATTCATTACTGAGGAGGCGGCAAACTTCGTGACAGCACACTACGAAGCCAAAAATCGTCATTTGCATAATCCGAAGCCTCGGTACAATGCTGGCGACCCTAAAAAGGGTGGATCCAACCTCAGCCTATTCAAAGGGAAGCTCGCACCAGCCGGTGCTTATACTTCCTTATCGCTGGATGTCGACGAATGGCGGACCATTACGTTGTATATCTTGAACAACCTAACAGAAGTGCGGGCGTACATCGAGTAAGTTCTCGGTACATTGTTTCGCAACCTCTAATTCCTTTGAACTGCTCTTATTCCCGGATATTTGATACAGTCGATACGTCGCCAAATTCTCGTATGGAGCGGTGATCCAAAAGGATTCCGTCAAAGAGTATGAGCTTCTGGCAATGCATGGAGGCGGCTATCCCGGTTTCATCTCTTGGTTCAAACAAACGGTAATTTCCATTAGACCATTTCATTTCTTCGTCTAATTTCCGGCTAATGCAACAATCCTTTCGTATTAAACTTGTAGGCTAGTTCAGAGTCTATGGACGCCGAATTGAGACAAGTCGCTAATGGTTTTGACTATAAGGTCCGTTCATTTGACAAATACGACATCAACGGGTATCGCTTTCGTACCTATGGCAAAGAGCTATCTATGGCCGACCGAAAGTCTACAAATTGTTGTGTCTCTGCTATCGGCGAAGGAGGTACCGAGTATTATGGAAGAGTTGAAGCAATTTATGAACTTCTATTCTATGGTGCAAACCCACCGAAAGTCGTAGTCTTCAAATGTTATTGGTTCCAGCCGAAGGAGACTAGAAGGACTCATGAACATCTAGGGCTAGTCGAAATCAAACAAAGCACCCATTTGGATGTTCCCGATGTCTATATTACGGCTCAACAGGCAACCCAAGTTTTCTATCTACCGTGGGCCTGTCAAAGTGATCCAAATCTCAAAGGTTGGGATGTCGTTTATGAAGTGCCGCCACATGTTAGACCACCTCCCCCCAATGAAGACGATTATGAACCTCACATTAACCCAGACACATATGAAGGAGAATTCTTCCAAGAAACACGTCTTTCCAAAAAACGTTTCAAGAACCGCTCTACTTCACCTCAGAACATTGAAGTAGACAGCGGCAGTGAATCCGAGCCTGAACCGGAACAAGAAGAGCCGGAACAAGAAGAGGTTACTGCTGCGGATGACCTGTCAATGCTTGATCGATTACGTACAGGAGGCCTTCCACATGTTGATGCATTTATTGATGATGATGATGAGCACGTCATTACTGATAGTGATGATGATGATGCATTTATTGACCCCGAAGCATATATAGACGATGATGATGCATTTATTAATGATGATGATGAAGATTAATATTATAGTTCATGTCAGGTATTCAATTATTATTATGTACATATATATTATTAATTGGTTCATGTTAGGTATTCAATTTTTTATTATGTTCATGATGATGATACACTTAAATTATATTCATGTCAGGTATTCATTTTTTTAATGTTGTACTAACTTCGTTTACTCTTTGTCATTGCAGGTGTTGACAGATGGTGGGCGCGGGTCGAGAGCGCTCCGAGGCTCCTTCCTCGGCGCGTGGTGGGAGGGGTACTTCCATCCCACCCCACCACCTCCGAAGAGCGCTGGATCTCAGTATGCAGACACCGGCGGGCGCTTCTTCTTCGACCGGGAGAGGTCGGGGGGGGGAAGAAGGTTGGTAGAGGTGGACGTGGCGGCGGGAGAGGTAGGACGGCTGCTACTACGCCTTCCTCGCCGCCACCCCCAGCTGATTCACCCGACCACAGGAGTGCTCCGTCTGAGATGGAGCAGCCTGAGGTGCAGCCGTCTCGGACTCCGGTCCACGAGCCTCAGGCCGACGAGCCTACGACAGACGAGGCTACGACAGACGCGCCTACGGCCGACGAGCCTGGGGCCGACGAGCGTCGGGCCGCCGAGCCTTCGTCCCACGAGACTGGGGATCACGCTGAGTCGCAGCAGAACCCAGGTGCGGGCTCGTCGAGTGGCCGTGCTGAGGGTGGCTATAGTTCTGATAGCTATAGCGAGAGTGAGTGGGTTGAGGGGCGCAAAGTCTACCAGCGTGGTGGTACAAAGCTCCCGCCCACCCCGGCGACCCCCGACCAGAGGTGGTTGATTGCGCCGCAGGGGGAGAAGTAAGTGCATTTACTCTTTTTTAACCTTTTGTCTTCACGTTTCTTCGAATATCTAATGCGTTGGCCTTGTCATACTGCAGGTCTTGGACACACGGGCCTGGTTGCCGCAAGCCCAACAGTGTCCTTGGCGTGATTTGTCGCCAGAGCTTCCCGGGGTGGGTCACGTTGCCCGGTGAGGGCCGGGTTCCAGAGCTAGGAATGACCTGGGAGCACTACTTGGCTGCCCCGGCCCCGCCGGGGCATAGGATCGGCGATGTCGAGTGCCACACGGTCGCCGACATTGTGATCCAGACGTTTTGGGTAATTTCTCCTTTGCCGTCTACGTTGTGTTTTCTTCTATGATTGGCAACCCTAGTGATTGTACTAATCCGTGTTTTCTTGTTTGATTGCAGACCTTCTACAGGTGTGCTGAGGGACAGGAGGAGGCCGCGGCTTGGGTTATCGACAACGAGTGCAGGCGCCTACTTCAAACTTTCGGCACGAGGCTCGGATGCAGGCTATTCGAGACTACTACGCCTCGACTGGTATTCGGAGGAAAAAAGAGAAGTGCCGCCTCAACTATCTGAGTAAGGAGAAGTACATGAAGGTAATTACCTATTCTTAAGGCCTTGTACTTAGTTCCTTGATTTGATTCGTATGCGTAGCGCTCAAATTTCTCTTGCTTAACTTAGGTGCCCCCGAGATGGTGTGCGGATAGGATGGACTGTTGGGAGGCGTTGGTGGATGAGTGGTGCACTCCCCAATGGCGCAACGTCCACGACGGTGCAAAGGAGAAGCGTTCCCAAATGAAAGGTGTCCCACACCATCTAGGCAGCGTCAACCTACGTGGGTTCGGGGAAAACTGGGTATGTGGTTTGCTTCATGATTCATGCAAATTCATTCTTCATACTAGCTTGAGCCCTTAACTAATACTCTGTTCCTCTCTTTTAGGCGCGGCACAACAAGGCTCCAGTGCCAGAGCTGTTCGACCTCTATGCCATGTCCAATACTGCCTCGTACAAGAAGGCCAAGGCATTCTCTGAGTCTGACCTCGATGATCCAGAGAAATTCAGCAACCGCACCTCCCACAACAAGCTTGTGAGGTACAGAGACGAGGGGAAGGCGAGGAAAGGGCCGGAGTTTAACCCGAGCCAGCAACCTCTTGATCCAGAGCTGGTGATGATATCTGGTGGCGGGAGGCACCATGGCTTGTTAGCCATTGGGGATGGACTGATACGTTGTACTAGCACTCTCCCGCAGATCAAGAAGCGCCAGACCAGCTCCGATCCTGAGATAAGGCCTCGTGCACGGCCAATGGAGCTCGAATTCCAGGTTAGTTATACGGACTCGGATACCTTTCCTCCATTACATTGTGTGTGCGGCCGTCGATGATTACAATGCTAACGAGTGGTGTTGCAGGCTGCTATTGAGGCAGAGAGAGCGAAGACCCAGGCTGCTCTTGAGGAAGCAGAAGCGAGGACCCAGGCGCTTCTAGAGGAAGAGAGACGGCAGGCGGCGGCGAGGGAGAGGGAGGCGGAGGAGAGGATGGCTAAGCTATTGGAGGAGGAGATGAACCGGAACGAGGCGGGTCAACGGGCCCTATACGAGCTCTTCGTGGTAAGTTTCTTCTGCATATTAGCCAAATCATGCACGTAATGTTCCCTTCATTACTAACTAATATGACTGACTCGAGAAAACCAAATGTGCAGAGCATGTGCGAAAAGAATGGCACGACCCCTCCGCCGATGCCAGTCATTGCTCCGGCGGGCACGGTGAATTTCATTTGAATGGTCATTAGTTACTAGTCTTCACATTTGAGTTGCATCATGCTAACGATACACTGCAAAAGATCTTTGGTGCAGCATAACTCCCGACAAGCATCGACCGATGCTTCTCCGTCTGCCACTGGCGCGACCGGTCCTTCACCTACATCTAAGTGATGACGGTAAGTTTTCCCAAGTGTTTAGCTTAACAAAATGACTCAATATGCTTAGCTAGCTAAAAAATGACATAACAACATTAATTAGCTCCAAAATGACCTATTTAACCTAGGATAGCTCTAAAATGACGTATACTTAGCATTTATTTCTCCAAAAATGGATTTATATGCTTAGCTAGCTCAAAAATGACATAATAACCTTAATTAGCTCTCAAATGACCCATTTAACCTAGGATAGCTCTAAAATGACCTATACTTAGCATTTATTCCTCCAAAATGACTTAATATGCTTAGCTAGCTCAAAAAGAACATAACAACCTTAATTAGCTCTCAAACGACCCATTTAACCTAGGAAAGCTCTAAAATGACCTATACTTAGCATTTTTTTCCTCCAAAAATGAATTTATATGGTTAGGTAGCTCAAAAATGACATAATAACTTTAATTAGCTCAAAAATGACCTATTTAACCTAGGATAGCTCTAAAGTGACCTATATACTTACCATTTATTCCTCCAAAATGACTCAATATGCTTACCTAGCTAAAAATGACATAACAACCTTAATTAGCTCCAAAATGACCTATTTAACCTAGGATAGCTCTAAAATGACCTATACTTAGCATTTATTCCTCCAAAAATGGATTTATATGCTTAGCTAGCTAAAAAATGACATAATAACCTTAATTAGCTCTCAAATGACCTATTTAGCTCCAAAATGACCTATTAAGTCATTTAGGAGCATATTAAGTCATTTAGGAGCATATTAAGTCATTTTGGAGCATATTAAGTCATTTTGGAGCATATTTAGCTCT